>CM074492.1:5516114-6010012 GCA_037389245.1 Oryzias sinensis
TATATATATATATATATATACATATACAGTGTATATATATATATATATATATATATATGCTGTATATGTATATATATAAATATATACAGTACACACAATTGTTCAGTGCTATTAACTTGAAGCACATTAATAGCATATATAAATTATGATATATATAGCATATCTATAATATTTTTCAGTGCTATTAAGTTAAATATAAAACATATCTACTATGTTATTTAAAATGAAAGATTAAATGATGAGGAGAGTTCATTAAAACATAACTTACATTTAAAAAAAAAAAAATTCCAGCCATAAATGATGTTTAATTCTCAAATCACATGGAATATTATGATTCTCTATAGCAATTTGAACTTGCAATTAGAAAATTTTAATTTTAATTCAATTTAACAATTTTTAAATGAACGTTTTAAATTGTCATGTGTTTTGGTTTTGTAATTCAAATGAAATTCCCATTTTACAATTCTTTGGGCTGCACGGTGACGCAATGGTTAGCAGTCTTGCCTCACAGCAAGAGCCTTTTTCACCCTCAACCCCCTTTCCCAATGCATTTTGATTTTCAAGTTGTCGTGCTTTTTCAGACTCAAAATTCAAACTGAATGCAGTCTATCAGTCTCTCATTGGGGCGCGTCCCACCTGCCTGCATTTAGGTGTTTCATAAAACTTTGGATAATACAGCATTTAAGGTGGTAAATTTCACATACATCATAACCTTATTTTTGTAATGATTTTATATAACTGTGCTTAATGCACAGTTCAATCTGAAGCAGCTATTAGAAAAACTGAAGGTTGGTAGTTCGGTTCCCTGGTCTTTGTAAAACATTGATGCTCAAAGTGATCAGAATCATCGTTTTGCTAAAATGAGACAAAAAACAACTCATTAAACATTTGAACAGTACAGATCAGGAAGAGTCATAATGGTTTGTGAATACTTCAAAGAGTTTTATGAAGATGTAGCTAAATCTTATTTAAATATACCAAAAAAGATTTTTCAGAAATACAAGGCTGCAATGTAAAGAAACCGACTTGAGCAGATGGTAGAGGTAATTGATAAATGATTAACTGGTTGGTAAAAAAATGTATTATGCACATCTGTCTTGTGAAGTCCCACCTTTGCCTCTTTGCTCCATCTCTGAACCCTCCTGTCGGCCCGCCTCTCCCCCCCCAAACCCTTTTCACCCCCTCTTTGCACATTTCCTCAAGCTTCCGTGCTGCTGCATTTTTCTCACCCTTTATTTAGAGCATTCTCACTCTGGATCTGGCTGCTGTCACTGATCCTGCAGGGGGGATCACTTCAACTTCTTATAAGCAGTTCTGCATTTTTTTCCCGCCTCTATTTGAGCCTCAGGGTCTATAGCAGCCCATCTGCTTGACAAACACACCCAGACCCATCTATCTGCTCTCTGCCGTTCTGTTTGCCTCCGTGGCATTTGTGTTAGCAGCTAATGAAAATGTCAGGTAACTCATCACAGCCAAACACCCACAGACTGAGCCCAGCTCCGGTCTCCATAGACTAACAACGAGGTTCCCTGTAAAATGGCGACTATACTTCTCTGGATGACAGCTGCTTAATGGTGGATCAATGATGCTCGATTTTAAGCAGGTACACCTACTTTAATTTATGAACTTGAATGTGTAAAATCGCACAGAGGAACAGTGATTACATTTTACGAGAATAACCCAGAGGAAAAAATCATGAAAACTAAAAAAAAAGGGCAATAAATAAAAGGGTTGATAATGATTTGTCTTTGAATAAGATATTCTTATTAAGGTAAAGATGACTACATTTTAATAAAAAGACAATAAATATTTTGGTTTTAAAGCATAAAAAAGAAAATTGTACCTTTTTAAGAAAGTCAAAGTTGCCTGCATGATCAAATAATAAGTTACCACCTTAACTGGTTTGGAGTTCTAGAAATGCTGACATGCAGAGCTGCTAATATAATGAATATATTTTAAAGGTTATGCATATAAATTGATGATGAGCAGTAGCAGATCACAGGCTCGTCTCTGTGAAAATCCCTGCCATGCAATATTGATCTTTCTTTTTGCCCTTTTACATTCTCTCCATCTTTACACACTGCTACAAACGAAAGATGAAGTGTAAGCTTTCGCTGAGAAACCTTATCCTGGATTATATAAGAAAGTAATATATAGCTGGTTAACAACTGCCTTGAGGTCAAAAATGCCTTAAAGAAGTGGTGTTGAAACCAAACGAGCTAATATGTTTTTAAGTTACATGTATAATTTTCAAAATCTAGCAGATTTTTTTGTGTTTTGTTGTGTTTTTTTGGTGACTTTTACAGGTCTTGTGCAAAAATAATATGCAGATTTTCCCACTAAGACTTCCAGATTTTTTTGTAACATATAAAACATTTCCTTTACTAATTTGTAGATGTTTGTGACACATTGTTTTATCTATAAATTAAAAAAACTAGGACGTTTTATGTTTTAGAGCATGCAATAAATTGCTGTTAAAACTGTTATGCATTAAAGGACCCACTGCTTTTCATCTGTTTTAAAAGTGTTCCCATTGGTAATTATGGTTATGCCGTTCTTAGCCTTAATTAAAAAAAAACCTGGGTTGTTTTCAAGGACATAGTTTCTGCAGAGCAGCAGTAGTTTATTAGAAATTCACCTCTGGGTTGTGGGCAGGACCACCTGCTCCTGATTCACAATGATTTGAACAAAAGAAATACTCAGAAATGCAATTTTAAGTGTATTTTTCTTCCTATATGTCCTCCATCATCAGAGAAATGCCAAATGTTAAAAACAGCAAAAACACAATTTTCATCCATGTAGATCTTTAAATGATCTCGCATTATATGCTAACTTTGCCCTTTGAAGGATCTCTGTCAAACTCTAGAGATGCTAGAAAGAACTTTTTGGATGCAAAAAGTTAAATGAAAAGATTTAATTCAGGTAATCGATCAAAGGTTTGTCAATGAAAAATCGTATGAATGTAGTGAGAACTTTACAATCAAGACGTCAGTGAACCATTTGCTACTACTTCATTTGCATACAAAGAATATAGAAAGTACTTGCATATTAACCAATAAATCATAGCTCTCTACATTAGGGAATTGGATAAACAGATGTGATACAGAAGGGATCAGAGACTGCAGCTGTTCGCTCAGTCATTACAGATATGACATCAATGACGATGTGTGTGACAGTCATGATGGATCGCTATTAACCTAAAGGATTTGAAGCATCAGTGCAAAACTTATCAGATCTTTATAAGTTAACAAACAAAACAAAAAAGAATGTATTATCTGTCACGCTCTCAGCACTTTGGACGTTGCTGACAGAGTTTGTCTATACGCCTGAACAGTGGGGATAATTTCTCATCCAGCTGTCTGACAAGCAGAGCAGTGTTTGGAATTGAGTTGACTTGTTGAGAAGTGTCTGCCATGTGTGGTCTCACACAGAGACACACACTCACAGAAACACACACTCACACTCACAGACCTCAGTGGTAAATTGATTGCTTAGTTCAAAACGTGCCTCCCTTGGTATGGAGATAGTATCCAACTGTGGCATCTAGGTCAGGGTAAAACACCCACGCACCCCTCAGCGTGCACACGCAAACTCACAGTTTCACTATGAAGGCGTCGACATTTTAGCTAGCTTGATAAGAATAAAACTAAATATTTGAGCAGAATAAAAAAAGAATTGTTTGCAAAAAAAATGACTCCGACTATAAAACGGTGACATTATTGCATAGCTTAATCAAAACCAGCAGAAGCCACAGATTTAGCAACACAAGAAAACTTTTGACAGCCTCGTGTTTGAACCATGTTAACACCCATGTTTCAGAGAACCAGGGTTCAATTCTGCTGATGTTTCCGAAATATGAAGCTACGGACACACCAGGCGTGTGATGCGTGTTCACGTTCAAAAGTGCGCTAATCAAGCTTTCTTGAACGTGACTATGAGCATTGTGTTCACACTGGACAAGCAGGTAAAGGCATCCCCTTCTTGTTCTTTTTCTAGTGTTTATTAGCACACGTCCAGCACAGTTAGAAGAGGCTTGGTGGGAAATATCAGTGGTGTAAATCTTGCTCCAGGTTTTTTCTTTAACAGCTCTATTTCGATATATGAAACACGATACATTGGTGTCATATAATTGCACCAAACCGTAATTATTACATTTTCCTCCATTATCAATTTTCTAACAGTTTGCACTTCTGTGAATTAAAAGGGACGCCATCCATACATCCCTATAAAATATGCATCCCTGATTGGTCAGAGTTTGATCCGGTTCAACGCGTTTCCAAAGGCCGCACGTTATATACGTGGAGCACCAAAACAGTGGTAAAAACTTGCGTAGCTATGACTTAACGTGAGTTTTGAGCGTGAAATCCCAAAACGCACATTTACTTAAACATTGAAAGTATTTCTAAAGTAGAAGGACAGAATCAGATATTTTAAAATAAAATATGGATCTTTTTTTTCCTTCCTTCAGAATTGGCTGCTTTATTAAGTAGTTCTTTATTCAAATTGTTGTAAATCAGAAGCAGACCAAAATTTTGTTGGAAAAAGATTGTGTTTGTGCCACAAGCCCCCTACTTTGCTCCATTCTGGTGCATCCACTTGCAGACAAATAGATCTGTGTTCGTCTTTGTTATCCTCGTCTGAGCTGGTATCTAGCCCCAAACTGCACAGCTGGATATCTCCAGTATTGCTGGCCGTTTTTTGTGGCACTGCTAATATTAGGTTAGAGGTGTGAGCTAGCAGGAGAGTATGTAAACAGGTGGGTAATGGGAAGTGTGGGCAGGCTTACTATGCACCAACAGTCTCGCCCACAACTCAGAGGTGAATTTCTAATGAACTTCTGCCACTCTGCAGAAATTATGTCCAAGAAAACCACTCTAGTTTTTTTTTATTTTGACTAAGAACGAAAAAAAAAAAATCATAATTAAAAGGTGACTGGGAATGCTTGTACAATGGATCAAAAGATGATCTGCGTGGCCCTTGAACAACAATCTGCTGTAAATAATATTATTTTTGCTGTAAATAATCACTTCAGTAAATTTTTGAATTCCAAGGGGAGCAAATATTTTAGCCCCTTCTTCCAGCTGCTTGTGTTAAGTCCTACTGACATCCCTGTTCCTTACCTGCGTTATGACACTCTTCAGTTCAGTCCTCTCCACTTCCCATGATGCTTTGGCCTTTGCAAATTGCTGAGTGAGTTCCTGGGAGCCCTGTCTCTCCTGACGCAGCTCTCCGCTCACGTCCTGCAGGGCAACCCTAAGGTCCGCCAAAGTGCTGCTCACGGCATTCGACTGCGGGAACACAGATGATCCATTAGGATTGTGTGAGTGCATCCTCCCAGGTGGTTCTACTGTTACTTGTAGAGCTGGTGTACATAAAGACATTAAGGGGACGTGTCTGTCAAGGTGAAGACAAGTTTCTAAGTTAAGCATGCTCATCCAAGTCATGGCAGGCGAGTATCCAGAGATGGCTTTTAAGTGTAGAGAAAGCATGACTGTGTGTGAGTGCTTGTTTATGCCACTTTCCTTACATTTAAAGTCGGGCTGAAAGGCTGGTCGTCTGCAAAGCTTCTCTTGTCTGTGTTGTGGGTGGGGCTTGGCAGGTTGTCCTCCTGGAGCAGCAGATACAAGTCCTTCAGGCTGTTCATCTAAAGAAAGAGTCGTACATTACCTGTCATTTTTTTAGTTTTATCCAAATTGGTTTGCAATTTTTTTTTTGTCATTTTAAAGTTAAAATCTCTGTTTTTTGTGAAAGATTTATGACTTTAGTACCTCCAGGACGTCCTTCCACTCTGCGTCCTTTTGAAAGCCCAGCCTCCACTGTTTGAGGAAGCAGCGCAGTTTGAGGCTGAGCAGCAACAGGGCCTGTTTCAGGTGCTGGGACTCCTGGACCAGCAAAGTCCTCTCCTGGTTCCACAACTTCTGCTGGATTCGAGCCTGCAGGCCCAGACTCTGCAGCTGGAAGTCTCGTCGGAGGAGAGACTTCTGCTGCTCCTCGTGAAGCTAAGAGGAAGGAGAACGATATTTAGAGAGAAGTTAGAATATTAAAAAGACATTTTTTGTTTTTAAAGCATGACTTCCCATCAGAAACACATGCTTTTCTTTTGCTTATCAGAATCATATCCATGTTTGTTTACTTTGAGTATTTTTTAAGAATTATATCAGGCCAATTTCAACTTGGTCTTCAAACACAGAGAGAAATTTCCATTTTGTTTTTGTTAAATTACACAAAAAACAAGTATTTTTTTAACTAAAACTTAGCTGAACTAATTCTTACGTACATTTCTGTAAAAGCTAAGTGTTTCATGTTTGTTTTAATCTGACCTTTGAGAGTTTTAGAGCAATTTCTTTGTGATCTTTTCTATCCTTCTCTAGCTTCTCTCGAGTCCCAGAACTGGATTCCTCAGCTTCAGACAGCTCATCCGGGACGTCACCAGAGTGGACCAGCTACAGACACCAGACAAAAGACACAAGGCAAAAGGAATCAAAAACAAAAATAGGAAAAAAAAATAGACAATATAAAGATAAAAATAAAGGAAAAGTGGTTGAAAAACAGTTGGTTTAAAATGGGAAAAGTCAAAAAATGACAGAAATGTCGGAAAGAAAAGGTTTTTTACAACAAAATGATGAAGGGAGAAACAGATAAAAGTGGGTTTGTAGTTTTGCCTAGCGACCTTTTAAGCCCACAGTAAGTTCACACCGCAAACTCACCCTTCTTCCCCCACGGCTCATTTGGCTGCTGAGTGAGTGGGAGCCATCGACCCAACACTTTACCATTAATGTCCTTTTTACCCTCCACTGGGCCCAGTGTCTGCTCTCCATCACCCTCCACCGGGAGCGCCACCCAGCCTCTAGTGTCAACCATAAAGAATGCCTCTGTTCCCACAGGAGCTCATGGAAAATGAGCTTAAGCCCTTAGAAACAAAATCTACACACATTTTAGTTTAAAAAAGGTAAAAGGCTCTAATGGGAATTTTCCGAATTTCAGGCTTCTTAAAAGTGAATAAGTTGTCATTATGAGAAGTTTTTTTTAAATCAGAAACTGAAGCAAATGAAAGAAAAGCTCAATAGAAAGTTAGTTACAACCTCAAGAACTTGACCAATCAGAAGAGACCTTACCTTAAAAAAAAGAAGAGACTTGACTAACTGCTTTTCAAATTTTATTTAACTACTTTTTATAAATCAATCCAATAGAATGATAGTCAAACTGACACAAAATAAAAGTGGAAGTATAGTCATCTGGCTTTCAAACCGATTTACCAAGTAAAAGGGATTCCAGTCTTTGGGAAAGGGAGTTTTTCTATACATTATCAGGCGTGTATGAATTTATGTGACTTTTTCTGTAGTCTTTTTCTTAGTTCAGTGTTAGTAAAAATGGTTACGGTAAATGTGTTCCAGACCCTGGAATATAAGGAGGTAATTTTAACAATCATGTCATAAAAATTCAGTCGCATTAGTAGCTCTAATAAAAAACAGCCCAAGACTGCAAATGTCTTCCTCAGATAGAAAAACAAAATTCAGAATCAGATTTTTATACCACATCATTAAAAAAGACAACTACAGTAATGAATATAAACGAAAAGAAGTTGCCAACAAGCACCGTCATTTGTTTGCAGTGAAACCAGACTGTTGAAAAAAGAAAATCAATCAATTGTCAAAAATGCAGTTGTGTGCGGTTTGCCACACTTCATCTTCCAGTCACATTTGTGTTTCTTTTTTGGGTTAGCGCAATGATGGGATGGGGTTTTATTTGTGGCTTTTGTTTAGATTTGATAAGACTATTCTGACAACTACAGCAAGAAGTTAACAAAAGAAGGCCTACCAATGCAGAAGGAAAGCATTTGATGACATATTATGAAGTTCCTCTCTGAAAAAAAGGATTTTTAGCTAAATGGGATTTTGCCTTTGGCAGCTGCAGTTTAGTTTTTTGCTGTTGTTTATCACCAGACATGCAGTAAGTTATGGTTCATGGTGCTGAACTAACACAACATTGTTTCCAAGCAAAAAATATGACTTTTCCTTTCTAAGCCTAAAATGGTTTCTACAGAGAAAAATTTGGATTTTGGGATTGTGTGAATGCATGAAGGCATTTTTTCAGAAAAGCTCAAAAACAAAGAAGAAAACTTTGTTTTTAAAAAATTCAGAGCTGCTCTAGTATCAGAGGGGTTTGCTGTTAGCTACAGGAAGCACAGAAACACAAGCCAGCTCTCCAGCAGCAGTTTGCAGATGCCTTGTTGGTAATGACTGAACTCACCACAGCAAGATCCGTCTCCCTGTCTTCCAGTTCCGTCTGGCTGCTTTCCTGATTCTCTGACTTTTTGACGGATCGGCTGCTCTCCTCAACTTCATCTCCCACGTCTGGCTCTGACTGGTCCCTATAATCAGGCTGCTGCATGCATGCATGGGCAAGTTAATGAGGAAAAAAACAAACATAAAAAATCACAGAAGAGATGGAGAAGAAGACATTAATGGACAAAACGCAAAATAAACAGAAAACAATAATAAGACAAACGATACAACCAAAATTAATGTCCGTTCATGTAACAACATCGAGAAAGGCAAAAATAAAAGGGTAACTTATGGGTCTCACATGACAAAGAAGAGGATGAAGAGGAAGAAGAGCTTGGTCAGAGAGGAAAAGGAGAGGGTGGAGAAAAAAAAGATGAGAAGGATGGAGGGTAGAATGAACGGCTGAAGGGGGATGAGAAGAGGAGTGCAAGCATTGGTAATATGCAGTAGAAAAACAGAAACAGGGAGGAGAGAAATTACAAGAAAAGAGAAGGAGTAAGGCAGTTAGGATGAACAGCAGGAGCCAAAGGAGCAATGAAGCAACAAGGTGGGAAAGAAGCAGGAGGAATGAGTGACAAAAGAAAGAAAAGATTGTGACATTTAAAAAAAGGTCCAGAGAGGGGCGTTGCAGTTTAGGGAAAAAAGGGAATGAGGATGCATTAAAAAAGGGAAGAGGAACATTTGACAAGTCAGGTGCAGAAATGAATGCGTTGTGGTGCCCATGCAGAGAGGAAGAAGGGAGGAGGAAAAGAAAAAAGAGGCCGCAGGGCTGTTGGAAAGACTAAACATTATAGTCCATCAGTGTCAACTACATCTTTGTGCAATTAGTGAAAGTAGTTTTCCTAAAACTCATTTCTTTTGTTCGGGCAGTACATCAAATTGAAAGGTCTTCAGGTTCCAAAAACAATAAATAATCCTATAATGAAATCAGTAGTTCTTCAAATTCACAGAATAAATTAACAGAATATACAAATCGGTTTTATTGATCTATTTTCAAAAGTAAACCTATGGCGGTCAATAGTAAAAATATCTTAAATCCATAATGAGTTAGTTGCACTTTTATATTATTAGGTTTACAGTGAATTGAATCTAATACAAACAATCAACTGTTTATAAAATGATAGATTTTCTAAAATGAAATTGACAATCATCCACAACGCACAAACTTCCCAGGGAAGTATTTCACATGGAAACTCTTGATTTATGAAACATGTCTGAAGGGCTGGGGGGGAGGGGTTAATTTCAGAAAGAAAAAAAATAATTTTGCATTTTTCTGAAACGTCTTCTGTAAAACAACCTTTTGCTTTATCATGTGGACAAAAACAAGCGGTAAGAGATGAACTTTCTCTCTGAACTGATGCTTTATTCAACCCATCGGAAAGATCAGCATAGATCGCTTTAAATCGCAGAATCCTGACTATTTCGTTATGTGGTCCGCCGCACCACATAACAAATAGTCCGCTTTTTGTGAGAAAAGCGATCCAATTCGGGGAAAAAAAACAAGAATTAAGAACTAAAAACTGGTTACTATTTATTTCTTTTGTAAGTGACCATGGTCTAAGCAGGTTAATGGCCTTCAAAGTGTGCATTATCACCTTTTAACGCACTTCGCGGAAGCAACCGTCGTCCACGAGGCTTCCACGGCGTGCGTTGAAAAGTATTATGCACACTTCGTCGGCCATTAACCCTTACATATTTACCGAGATTAGCTTTGTACTTGTCGGTTATTAAAAACCAGCTCTCCAGGGTCACCAATGTTATTTTACCTTAATATTTTTGCTTTCTTCTAAGGTCCAAGCAAGACAAGAATGAAAACATTTGGAAAAAACTGGAAGGATGTGAAGGATTTGTTATATTCTTGCTCTGTCATGTGCATGAGGATGAGGGCAGAGTACTTCAAAGTCACCAATCAGTCAATTTGGGAGTGTTTTGGAGAAAAGCTGCACACACAAACTCCACACAAGAAGCACCCAGCTGGGGTTTCAAATAGTTCAACTCAAGCTTGAATGTTTATGATGTGTTCATTCACTAATAACTGGTATATTTTAGGTTTTCATCAGTTAAACTGACATAATTTTACATTAATTTGGAATTTTATCAGCCCAGAGGAGGGATGTTAGGGTAAAAGATGAGGGAATCTCTTTGTTAAAGATGTGACATTGCTGGTGAAAGTTTTCTTTTTGTAAATACATGCTTTATAGTGTGAAGAAACGAAAACAGTTGGAAAACTCTCCAAAATCTCAGCCAAACTAAAGCTTATGCAAGAAAAGTGAGAACCAAGGGTGCGAGGGGAAAAAATGATACAAAATGGAACCAAAAAATAAAACCAGGAAAAAAAAGTGATATAAGGTGAGAAAGGGGAGTGTGATTCTTGTGTTGTACCTTATCCTCTGCTCGGTTATCTTGTACCTCCCCAGAACAGGGCACAGGGGGGTGGGGCGAGGATGGAGGGTATGCTCCTTCCATCTGAGGATCCCTCATCTCTGACGTGGGTCTGCTCTGGCTTTCGACCTGCTCCACAAATGCTTGAAGCTGGCTTTGCAGGGCCTGAAGCCTGCTGGTCAGAGCTCCAACCAGAGGGCGGTCTGCCAGATCCGACAGTTCTGCAATCTATAAAAAGAAGAAAGAAATGGCTGTTTGTGGAGGAGGATCCAGATCTTATAAAACATAAACTACATGAGTGCTGTGAAATATTTCAGTGTTTTTTTTTTTTTTTTTTGCTTTCGTGGAAGAAAAAACCAAGCCGGATTTATACCTGGCTTGGAGGCTGGGGTTTCTCCAGGTCACATGGCTCTGCTGCCTCATTGCTGCAGACCTTGCGATAAATGGAAGGTGAGGATGAGAGGCAGTTGGACTCAGGGGAAGTCAGAAGCTGTATAGCGGTGGAAACCAAGCGAGCCTGATCCCTCATGGCCAACAGGGCATTGTGGTTCTTCTGGCTCTGGTAACCAGGGAACTGAGACGTCGCGTCAGTGTTGTCCTCCATCCTTTTTTTCTGCTCTTCAATCTCAATAGTGTCTTTTTCCCCTCCTACAGGCTCTTTGCGTAGTGTTGGACTGATGGAAAAACAGCCATCTTTGATGTTAGAAAGCATTTAAACATCTAAAAAGTCATTAGGAGCCACTTTTTAAAAGTTAAAATAAAGTTATTTTTTGATGGCCAGGGGCCTTAGCATATGTTACCATAGCAACAGATCAAGCTTACTGGAAAAAAGTGAAAACATTTACCTAGACGGGAGACACTCAGCTGAGTCTCCAGCTTCTGCATCGGTCTCCAGAGCCAGTCTCAGTGAGGAAGAGCATGAAGAAGAGGGACCGTGGTAAGATGCCAGATCGAAGCGCTGCAGGTTGGACAGAAGCACACGGTTCTCATACTGCAGCTTCTTCACTTTCCCACTCAGTTCTCCAATTTGAAGTCTGGCTAATCGGAGGTCCTCCTCATGTGTCGGGGTTTCAGTGCTGATGAGCACAGCTCCTTCCTGAATCGAGTGCACAGGGCTGTCGAGCAGCCCGTCCGTCAGTGACATCAGCGAACCGGAGGTCAGGGAGCCCGCCGTCGGTGGGAGCTCAGATTTGTAGCGATTTATTTCATTCATCAAGAGCTTGTTCTGCTCCTCCATCTCCATCAGGGACCTCCTCAGAAGCTCGGCCTCTTCCTCCACAAACTGGAGGTGTCTCTGGAGCTCCATGACGTTTTCCGATGAAGCACCTCCTCCAAGCACCATGGCGCCTGCAACCAGACCAAGTCCAGACGCCAGGCCTCCACCGGCTCCAGTAAGCTCATGAAGCGCATCTGTGTAAAGAAGAGCAAACAATTACAAAAATATTTCCTGTCAGAAACAAAGATCCAGGACAAAAAAAAATATTTGACTAAAGCTTTAGGGCAAAATGATTACAGAAATATAAAAAACAAATCAAAGAAAACAGCCGGCAACTCTGTATATAATTCAAAATTTTCCAAATCTTAGGCTCTGACCTTTCAGGCAGTGATTCCCAACCTTTTTAGGCCACAGATGAGTTTAATGTTAGACAGATGTTTCACCGACCAGTATGTAGGAATGTACGAGGCGGAAGTTGGCATCTGGTTTATTTATATTTTTTAGATTCAAATTTTCCTTAACCTTTGAGGGTAACGTTTATCTACATCCCCTGTAAAATATTTGCAGCTTCTAAATTTCATGTAGAATTTAAATTGTGATGTAGATTTTCCCTTAACCCATTACTGAAAAAGCTAAACCTAATAAATCAGTTGCCAATTTCAGACTTGTTCAGCTTTTAAGGTGCGACATCAAAAGAAAATAAATACGGTACATAAGAGTTTAAGAAAAAACGGTCTCTAAAACTGGTATTTTCCAAGTATCATAATAAACTCGAATCCTACTTTTGAACAACTTTATTGGCAGCATTCTCGTATCTTTAGACAGTAGTTGCGGAATATTCTGCATTTTTATGATGGTCTGTAGGAGTAACTGTCACAATTAATTTTATATTTGGAGAAAAGACAGATTTTTGTCTACTAAATGCAGCTTTCTTTTATTTTGAAGTCTGAGGGTCTTCCTCTTCTGTGAAAATAAATTTCTCTAATACGTTTTTTTTTATTAACTTTGCTAGTTTCGGGGTTTCAATTAAGCGGGCGGTGCAGCCGCTTTAATAAGGTAGAAGAAGCATTTTCAACATGTGACAGAGCGACTTGACGTGTCAAAAATGAGTCGGATGTGATGTAGAGAATCAAGGAATTTTCCAAAATAAAACTTCCTTCGGATAACAAGTAGAAATGGAAAAAATGTAGGTCGCTCAGTACCAACTGTTCCATAGACCGGTATCAGAGTAAGGCCCAGGGGTTGGGGACCACTGCTCTAAGGGTTGAAAGATGCTTTTCACTTTGAAGTCCCATCTTCTATCTCAAAGTGATGGGCGGATGAGAGTTACCTTGTGGCCCCTTCATGTCCTCCATCTCAGCTCGGAGGCCTCTGTTCTCCACCTCCAGCTCCACAATGCGGCGACTCAAGAGGTTAGCCTCTTCCTCCACCAGCTTCAAATGCACTCTGACCTCAGCCTCACGGGTGTGGGGGGAGTCAGCAACCTGCAGGTGTTAAGTAAAAGGAGGGGTTGAATTGACTTAACCTCCACTGTGTTTAATGCACTGTTTGCACTCCACCGTAGAACAGTTTTCAGCCAGTAAATGGCACTTTTATGAAGGTAATCAAGACTTAAAAGTTGTAAAAGAAGTGCCAAGGTGTCATAAAAATGGTTTGATGACTTCCTCCCATGATCTTCCGTCCTACTCATCCCCTCAAATGTTAGATTCTTTGAGTTTTCAGCGTAAAACTGCCGTGCAGTTAACAGTGAAGTCATTGGATCCCTCACCTCCTCCACAGTTAGTGAGGCATTGATGTCTCCGTACAGCGACCTGTACTTGGCAAGCTCCTCCTTCATGGCCTCGCTGTCTTTTACCAGCTTGGTCAGTTTCTTGCACATCAGAGCAGATTCCTCTTTGGCAAAGTGGAGCTGACACTTCAGGTCCGAGCTGTCCTCCTGGGTCAGAAAGAAACGAAAGAAAAGGTGAGGTGACAAACGGGACACAAATGTTTTTGACCCACAGACGCTGTACAACCCACACAAAGATGCCACAGAACCATGTCATTCATCCAAAAACAGGTAGTGCTGTTTAACCTTGTACCTACAGAACATAAATATTCATTCATGTGTCAAAAATGTATTTGCTGCTTGTGTTTCAAAAACCTGAAACTGTAAAAACGATAGCAACATTCAGGTGTAGGATTAGTTTATCTGATCTTAGCTTTGAAAACACAAACATGAGAAGTTTTATATTGGTTCAAGTATCATATAAATCCTTATTTTTATGTTTACACACTTTACCTATACTTAGAGGAAATGTTACTGGAGTCAAATTCTTTGTATATTCAAATCTGTTTCTGAAACTCACAGGTTGGAGTATGTTTTGTGTTTTACCATTATGACTAACCACAGAAAATCCTGACTTCCTTGTAACTTGAACGCCAATAACTTACCTCTGAATCACACTTCTGCATGATTCATTTGTCCTATTTAGTCACAGATGGCAAGATTTAAATACGTTAGAAAGATCCCGATAAAGGCTTTTTAGAAGAAATTAGTTTACAAAGTTTTTAAAATTTAAGAAACTAAAAATTATTTAGATTTGCAAAGTTCATAACTTCAGGTTTTTGATATTTTTAATTCAAAATAATTTTAAAATGGCTTTTTCCCTGACCAGTCAGTGTTGTAACTGCCTCTAACAAACTAATTAGCTGTGATTTAGATGTTTTATGTTTCTGTTTGGAAAAAGGAAACCTAATTCATAAAGTCTCATATTACTATTTTTCCAATGTATAAAAGGAGGAGAAGAAGGAGGAAATGGAAAAAACAATGACAGATGGTGACACGCTGCAAAAATAAACAATGAGACACACAAATGAGGGAAGTCCGGCTGACCTGGGACAGAGGTTCATCCCAGATAGAGAACAAACACAACAGAATAGACACAGAGAAGGATGATCGTTGATCATTGTCCACCAGTTAGATACAGAAAAAGTAAAGGAAATCCATTCATATTTCTCAAAAGACTCCTAATGATGTTTTACATCAACATTATTGAGCATGTAAATGGTTTAGTTACCTTTAAAGACCCACTTTGATCATCTTTTGAGATATTTTCAAAGTGCTCCCAGTGGTCTTTTAATTATAATTATGCTGTTTTTTTCAAGTCGTTTTCAAGGACATAGTTTCTGCAGAGCAGCAGTAGTTCATTATAAATTCACCTTGTGGATGGAACTGTTGCGCAGCGGCCTGCCCAGTATATTCAACTAATAAAAGCTTGTCAAACTTTTTGTCTGCTTCTGATTCCCAACAATTTGAATTAACGAAATGCTCAAAAATACAAGTTTGAGTCAAATGTTCTTAATCCATCCACATAATATTACCATTAATGTTAAAAACACGAAAAACACCATTTTCATCTTTTTAAATGTTATGATTTAATGCTGTATTTCTGTAGATGATACTGCAATGATTTAAAATCTTATCATCTCTGAGAAGGTCAATTTAAAGTGTCGAGGCTTTTAGTTAAGTGTCTCACATTATTTGATTGTTATACGGGAAAAGGAATTAGTATTGCAAATAAAGAAGAAAAAATTATTTTGGAAAGAGCAATATTTGTTCTCATAAGCACTACCTATAATTTCAAAGTAGCGCAGTAAAGAAGAAAAAGCGAGCCAGAGGATGATCATTATTCAGAAGTAGATTGATGATCTGACATCATCCCTGAGAAAAAAACCAACAAATTCAAATGTTTTAGTTTCTCAGTCAGACACAATGCCCAGGTTGAAATAAAACTGCTTTTTACTGCATGCTATTCAGAATGACCCTACATTAAATAAACAGGTAATTAGAGAGCTCTTTTAGACTAACTATGACTTCTGTTTTTCGAATGAGGAGGTCAGAGTTGTGCTGTGTTTGTTCTGGACAGATTTGAAGCACGGAGCAGACAGACGGACGACTTCTAAACCAGTTTTTAGTGGTTTGCCTCAGACGTCATCTATCAGCAGGAAAGAACATTTTCTAACTTACTTAGAACAAAGATGTTTCTGAAAATCCCTGAGAAAAATAGAGGTCACTCGCTTATTGCCATGGAAACACATACAGAAGCACTAAAATAAGTAAATAAAAGCAGCAATGGGAAGACGGTAAACGTTCATGGGACAAATCTACATTTGCACTGATAAGCTTCAGGACAAATCTAAGAATGTAAAATGGTTTAAATTAAAATAGTGCATACTTAATGGAACTAGTTATGTTTTTAAATGGTAATTAAACAGCATCCAACAAACAAGAATGGTACTTCATTGCTAAAAATACAAATGTTGTTCATGCCTTGTACTCTTTGCTGTTTTTTTAGATAGTGGGGTAACATGGATCTACTGAGAAGAATGCACCCAGTGGCCATGTTAAACTGGGCTAGAGCTGCTGCTAAAGTTGACCTGAGAAGACCGTATGCGGTCATTCCTCAGCTGTGTTTCGTTTACGCCCTCTGGAGCATTTCCAACACTAAACGAGGTGAGGGCCGCTGCCTTAACAGCCGTTTATGGTATGCGGTTTGGCGGTGGAGGACAAGCAGCAGAGGATGGCAGAGAAAAGAACTGCTTTCCCTGTAAACTCTGTTTCTTTAAATGTATTTAATTATTTGACAGGGACATTGGACAATAAAAAGCATCTCTGCAAACGCACCAGTTAGCCAAAAGGCTATTTTAGTTCCTGCAGAGGTGGGATTTGTCTCCCTCAAAACTAACTGAATAGAACCACAATAATGCAATAAAAATATAACTGAGCAATAGAAATATATAACATTGTTAAGGGGTAAAAACGTAATGTAAATATAAAGGAACAGTAATGATTGCTAAACATTGTGAATGTATAAAACGCAAAGTAAACCAAAAAGCAGTAAAGATAGAAATAAACTTTCTAGAAACAATCACAACACTACCATTGATTTAAAGCATTTATGGACATTGATTAGAGAAGGTCCTTTGCATTATGCATGGTACCATGTCTGATGCATCATGAGCCAGTTCTCAAGATGTTTTTGAAACAAACGTCAGTCCTCTGATGATTTGAGGAACAGAGTTCTGTCCCTTTGCAGTTTTTACAGAAAAACCTCTTTGACCAAAGACATAGTAGTTCTTATGTTTATAAAATGATTAAAGGGAGGAGATGAGGACTTGATGCTTTAGTAATTGATATTTCTATAAATGGGACAATGATGATATCTCAGTATTTTTTTGTCCAGTACTTTGGTTGTTTGTGAAATGACTTTAATAGTTTGAGTGCTTTATCATTTGCTGTTGACCAGGTTGTAATACAATATGTTATGTGTAACAAGATCATGGTCTGCATAAACATTTCAGTCTGTGATGAGCCACTCTGCTGGGTTTTGATCTGCATCTACGCACTTCTGTTTTCTGTGAAACCTCACTTAATGCTCATGGTGTCTTTAGGCCCCTGCTGAACTGTTAGACAGGGACGAATCTGAATTTGGTTGACAGTAGATCACAAGACACATTGGAGCAGACATGAAGATTGAAATGGCTTCAACAAAACCTCAGACTGAAACGTTTATCACTTCAAAGAAGCATCTAAGGGATCAAATAAAGGCCACAGGAAGACGGTTAGAGATAAAGGATAAAGTTATCTGCATTTTAATTGACCTCCAAAAGAAGGAGACAGCTCAAAGTCGGCACTCTGTGTTCTGACAGACAGATAACTGATAAACAAATCATTTTAAAGTTCTTGTTTGCTTTAGTAAAACTAACGAATCTATGATTGTTTCATAATTTCTTAGTTAAAAACAATTACTTGTACGATTTGACTTCAGTCCATCTCTTTAACAAACTGCTGACATTTTTTGTGAATGACATTTTCTACAGACTAGCCCAGTTTCCAGACATTTCTATTTTTCTTATCAGCAGTACTGTTCTGTTTTTGCAGCCGACTCAATAAGTTCAACTTTTCCATCTCCGAAGATTCTATTTAATTTCCGGGGAGGTGAGAACAGAGTGGATGTTAAGATTTGTCATTAACATTTCACATTTCCTCTCAGCAGCATCTACAGATGTAGTTATGAAGTAATGGAAGCTCTAACATTCTAGGGAGGAACGAGCATTCCCCTCCTCTCATAGTGCTCCATCAGTCGGTGCTTCTCCATATAAAAGTGTTGCTATTGATCTTTTCAGGGGAGCACCCAGAAGTGTGAACATGTTTTATTACCTGTGGCGCCGGCTTCTTGTCAGGCTTGTTGTTGGGTCGTGCTCCTCTTTTTTTCTGGGAGTTCTGCAACTGAAGCAAAAAGACAATTTCCTTTAAGAGATGCAACATTGAATTACACATGAAACAAAGACAGAGGATCCAGAATTGTTTTTTTTTTCTTTTCTAATTTTCTTGTACACATTGTAGAAAAGGAATTACATTTTTGATCTTTTTCTTATTTTTTTTATTTACAATATGAAGATTGTGTTAAAGAAAAACTGTTCTGCCTGGAAACAGCAGTATAAACATTATTATAAGAAGACTTTGGGAAGAAATGTGCTCATTTGAACGGATTGGACAAAAAATGAATTAACGTATAACCATTTCATCCTTTTCCTGAGAAATTGTAAAATAACCCATGATGTTGATTTTTAAAGAGCTTTTTTTTCAGGGGTTCCTGACACAAACAAAAGTCCAAAAAGTATTACTTGATTCAGACTTACAAGTAAAAACTACAGATTATGAACTAGATTATGTTAACATTGTAAAGATATAAGCAAAATAGGGGTGGTTTTATAAAAACTTGCTTAACACAACTCATTTTAAAGCAATTTATCAAACTGTTTTTGTTCTGTGTGTCATGTTTTCTATGTATAAGTTCAAATATGTCTACTTATGATTAAGTGTAATTTTAATTGCTTTTTTTTACATGTGCATGTATATAAATGGAGATGTATCTTTCTTAGTTATTTTTTTATTTTCCAATCAAGTCACAAATGATCGTCCAAATTTTGATACATCCATGTAAAGCAACATATCTCTTTTGTTTGTCTTCTTGGTATCTTTTTGTTTTTATTGCTTTAAATGAACCAATTCCAGATCCAACGTATTTCTAGCACTTTAAAAAAAACCTCTTCTTAGGTCAAATAACAGACGGAAAAGATGATACTTCATTCGGGCAGATTTTCAAATATTTTTCAAGATTTGAAACTCTAAAAAGTGATAAAACATTGGTTTTCTTGCTTAAAGCTGGTACAGTTCATCAAGTAACCACTTGGCAGCACATTTATAGATTTTGATTCTAATAAGATTTCTGCAGTAAAAATAACTTGAGACATCTTTACTGCTTTGAAGTGATTTTCATCATAAGTTAAGTTTGTTCTTTTACTATTTTTAGCCAACTTCTTTTTGCAATGAAAACATTTACAAGATGCCCAAAAGGTGTTTTCATGTATCTAACTACTATCCTAGGGTTAGAGTTTATACTTGCTCAGTACTTGTACAACTGTTGTTTCCATAGAAGTGTTGACACTTTTTGTGGTTCTCCTCCCAAAATCAGCTTTATAATGTCTCTAAAGAGCATTACCACATTATTTACTTTTGCAAAAACCTACCAACAAAAATGTAAGTAAATATCCTAAGCTGTGATTTCATAGGATTTTAAAAAAGCCAAGTTTTTTGGATGGATGCCTTTAAACGTTTTGAAGTAGAAAAGTACGCTCAACAAATACAGAGAATATTCTTGTGATTGAGGCATCAAACTGTAAAGAATTGACAGAAATTAGACAGATGAGCAGCATTACAAACCTTTTTTTCTGTATATATAGTCTTAAATGTTCACATAATTTGTCATACTTGAAAATTGTGGTTTCCTGAGTGTCTTTGAGGCAGACTCTTAAGATTCTCCGTTAAACAAATCAGCGGGAGATACTTTTTATGTGGAACACAACGACTTCCCCTTGGGCTGATCATGCATGCCATCGCTATGGTGATGTGAATCATTTTTATGGTGGTTTAAAATCATGACAGTATCACTTATGACAGAAAAGGCACAAAGTAAAAGATGACAAATGCACACACAAGTGCGCACACATACACTAAAATGTCCTTTTCAGCTCATCCAAGTATATCTGCTCAGTGAATCTGACTCTCATAAATCATCTTTCCATATCTTTAAAACACACAGACACACACACTGCAAGGGAAGTAAGCTCATCTGCCTGAGTCCGTTTCCATGGAAACAGGCTCCTCTCTTTCAACATAAACTACCAACAAAAGAAAAACCAGCAAAATAGGTAGTTAGAAAATATTAGGCCAAGACACTGCAATTTTATTAGAAAAATAAAGAGTTTTTGGCTTAATGAAACTCAACAAACTTCATACTGTTTTTTTTTAAACACCTGCACAACAAAAACAAGATCAGGCAAAATGATGTCACTTCCACGATCAGAGCAACATAAACACAAGGGTTTTATTGCTTCTTCATTTCATATTTCTGTTTTCTCTGTTCATCTCTAACTGGTCCTTCCCTCCATCCCTCCATCTCCCCGCTCTCTCATTCTGCTTCCCCTCCAGCTCATCCCCTCATCGCTTTAATTGAGACACTTTGTGACCTTCTCATTTTTCTTCTCACGCTGTCCTGCTCTCAAACCTTTCCGTCTCCACAGGAGCACTTTCATTCCAGTCTATCAGGGTGCAAAATGGTCTATCAGTGACGCCAAACTCACTGATCAATAAGACAGCCCGATAATGGAGCCACTGATTGTGGCTTCGCTCATGTCGGAACTATCCGTTTGAAAGGGAAGCTGCAGTCAGTACTTCTCTGTAAAAGAAAAATGTGGCTGACGAAGCACTTGAGAAAGCCAGGAGAGCTGTTATTTTCAACATTCCAATAAAAAGTATATAGGGACATTTTTATGTATAAATGGTTTGTTTGACAGAGCTTCTCACGTGGAAGTAAAGAATCGCTTTCCACAAGTTCTCTGCACACCCAAACTAAAAGTGCTTTTTGAAATGTTCATTATTTATAAGTTAAAGCCCCCCCTCTGTGACCAGGGAAATGCTCTCATGTTTCAGAGCTCCCAGGTCTACGCTTACACTGCAGGTAAGATAAGCCTCTCATGCCATCTGATAACATATTAAACAGCTTCTGTCTGCCCTTTTTCTTTATGTTCCAGCAGCTGCAGGGCTTTGCTTCTCATTTATCTCCCAGGGTGCCCTAAAAATGTGCCACAGCAGGAGAGCAGATTCAGCCGCTTCTTAATTTATTTGTACAGAAATGGGATTTTTCTTAAAAAAACTCCATCACAGAAAGGAGAAGAGGAAGAGGTGGTCATGAAAAATAACAAAGTTGAATAAGACACGTGGTCATTTCTCTGTCACGGATGACACAGCCGTGACACAAAAGGGCTGCAGAGTAAAGCAGGGCTCCGGTCAAACTCATGAGAAGAAAATCCCAGGGAACCATGGGAAAATGAAGAGAACCGAGATGAATGTTGATGAGATTACAGAAGAAGAAAACAAAAGATAAGGTAGAGCCATGGAGCCATGGCTGGTAAAGATATAACACAGCTGACTGGGACTAACAAGGACAACAAACCATGAAATCAATTATGTAACAAGAGTAACATTAACAAAATACAACCTCCCCTTCCAGTAAAGAGAGAATGGCATCTTATAACACAGACAAATGACCCAAAGCTGCAAAACTGAGATGTGCATGGTTTAAAAACATAAAAGAACACAAGTCAGGTTACACCCTTCAAAATGATGAAGTACCTGCAGACAAGAGGAACATTAATCAGATTTGTTCTCTTTGTTCATGAAAGAACTTCCATGAAAACACTGATTATGCTGTAACAGAGGGACAGCTGGAGATCTTTAAAGTTTTATACTTCCAGTTTTATTTCTCTATAGAAACATATGTCCATTTATAAACATGGCATTGCTATTATCAAATCAGAATCAGAATTACCTATATTGTCATTGTCTGCACAATGAAAATGATGATGCTCTCCAGGTATTTAAAAGAATATATAACATTCAGTATTGAAAATAAAGACACATTTTAAATATAAAATGTAAAATATAAAAAATCTCAGTCAAAATATGTACATCATTGCACTTTTCTGAAGCAAATATTACACATGAATAATTCATGTTTATTTATATGACAGCTTAACGTGACCACAAGAAAAAGTAAAAAAGGCTGCACATTACAAATTCATAACAACAACTAAAAGGTAACAATTGAAAAACAAAATAGTAATAATGAAAATAAGTGACAAAGAGCATTTACCAGGCAATTTGGAGATGCAAAAGGAACGGCTGGGATAATTAATCCGTTGTCATGGTTGACCTTTTTATCAGGTGAATAAAGCTGAAAATGTTCAGATTGATTTATTTTTTCTTAAAAAATGTATTCAAAAAAGATTTAAAATTTTTATTTTATTTTTCTATATGATATTTGATTTTCTCCTGGCTGTGAAACCAATAACATTCTCTGCACGGCATTGCTTTGAACAACATCAGGTTGTTTATGTTATAGAAAACATAATTTTAAAAACACAAACCACAGCAACCAAAAGCACGCTAGATGATTTTATTATCCACTCCGCAACATGATATATCATATTATTTACAGTGTCTGAGTCAACAGTGAGTCTCTGAGGGAAGATGTCAGGTCAGACTGGTGAAGGGTTGAATGAAATATAGGGTCTGTCTGTTTTTAAAAAACAAAAACAAACAGAAACATTGATTTATTGTTCACACAAATATATACTTACAAGAAAATATCTCCAGCATGAGGATAAGATGCTCCCACTTCACCAACATCCCATCCCCTGGATAAAAGTTACTGTCATGGTTTGGGTTTCTTTGTATTGGTTTTTGTTTTCCGTTTGGTTTTGTGATGTTTGAGTTCTGTTTCCTGTTTTATTTTGAAAGGTTCCCTGCATGTCATGTTTTTGAGTTTTACTTCCCAGGTTCCAATCTCTCCTGATCGTTGTCACCCGTGTCTGTATTTAAGTCTCCGCCTTCCTCTTGTGCTGGTCCATTACCGTCTCCTGCCATGTTTTCATGTTTTACCACAGTGAGTTTTGTTTAGGTTTCCCTGCTCTGCAGCCCTTATTGTTTAACCCTTGTGCTATCTTAGATGACCCCACCCTTGCCTTGATGTGTTCTCCCTACCATGACAAAGGTGGATAAAGGTGGAAAGATTTCATGTAATCCATGGACACCAGTGAGGTTCACAAATCATTGAAGAAAAATGGTTCAGAGCACTGTCTAGTGGGTCTAGATGACCCAACTCCCAATGTTAAAGTGCCTAGGATAGCACAGTTACAGTTACACTGAAAAACTGTGCATAACACGTCATATAAGCCAAGTGTGTGTGAAGTGAGCACTCTGTTAATTGTATTTTGGGTTTTTTTTAACATGTTTTTGTGGCTTTTTTCTGATCTAAAAATAGAGATATAAAATAGCTTAAAACTCTATTTCTGGGTATTTCTTTTTTCACATTGTTGTGAATCAGGAGCGGATGATGAAAAGAGCTCATTTGTTTTGTAGAAAATATACTGGGAGGGATGTGAGGGGCTGTAAGCTAGAGGGGGTTCATATAAACAAGGGGATGATGGGAAGTCAGGACAGCACTAACAGTCCTGCACACAACTAAGCGGCAAATTTCTAATGCACTACTGCCACTCTGCAGAAACTATGTCCTAGAAAATGACTTTTTATTTTTACTTTGTCTAAAAACAGCATAATTATAAAATAAAGAAACACTTTTAAAACTAATCAAAAGATGATTGAGCTATTTTTTGGCAAATTGATTGCACCAAAGAGAAATGGAGGAATCACAGAAAAGAAAATTTATCAAAGCGGACAAAAATATTCTTCCAAAATATTCTTTCTAATGTTAAAGACAAAGGAGGTCACCATTCAAAGTTTAATCCCCCCTCCCCTTTTTTTCTTTAAACAAAATGATTTTTTAATGTTATTTATTATACTCTGTTGACATATCTTGTGTTTTCTTGTGATGCTAAGCTGCTCTCGTCGGATATTTGCAGGCAGCATAAGTAGTTCAGTGCAGAAGAGGAGATGAAAGTAACACCAGTGTTTTCCCAAATCCCCTGTCTGCTCTGCTCATTACCACTAATTCACACTATCTCTACACTCTGCAGAACCACTCACACTTCCGCACACATTTTGGGAAAACATTATTACACGCTGCTTATGCCCAAGCAGGAAATAAGCAGCCAATCTGCTGTCACCCCTGCGAGCTTTAGGCCACTTTGTGCTGCGGTGTCGTCCCCGAGCTCCAACAAATGAAATAAATCTGAGTTTTCTCCCCCTATTAAATTTTAAAATAAATTAGGCTGGGTGTTCTTTTTTTTTAAATTGGATATTTGGTCATTTTCTTTTGTATCTGCTTTCATAACATTGCGGATGTGAGGGATGGGGAAAGGCACACTGCAATAAAAAAGATGCAAAAGAAAACAGCAGTGCTGTTTTGCACAACAGATAGTTAAAAAAAGGAAATAATACATTGAAAAACGTGACATAAATGAACCATAATTGTTGTTTATAGATGTAACACATTTGCTTTCTTTTCAAGTGTCAAATTAGAGTTGGCTTAAAACTAGAAGGATAGTCTTTTGCTTTTCTGTTGAGTCTACATGAAAGTGGGTGAAGCTGGGGGCACCAAAAGACAAATCAAATCTCATAGGTCCACTGGGTTCAACTGAAGCTCTATAGGATAAAATTGAAATGCAGAACTTTGGTCCCAACAGCTCTATTCCAATTAACCATTTTGACTCTGAGTTTCCTCTGCACTTTTGTTGCCTCTAGCTCAGGTCTGTCAGTGAATACCAATGAAGAAAAACTGCTCATGTGTTCACAAGTCCTTCCATTGGATGAGTTTGAACCCAGTTCTCTTTACAAACGTATTAAGATATTAGACTGCAGGATACTGGCCTTAATGTAAATGGGCAAATAGGCAAGACATCACATCTGGCTGTTGCTTGAACACATCCAGTCAAGCACTCAGGTTTAGACAGTCAATACGTTTCTGCTTTGGTGTAATTCCAACAGGTCATACATGGAAAAAAATGAGGAGGTACAGAGAAATAATATACTAGTTGTTCATTTATTTTATACAGTTTGACATTGGAGGTAGCATGGTAGTTTAGTGGTTAGTACTTTTGTCTCGAATCCCAGCTGGGTCCTTTCTGTATAATGTTCCCACTGTGCATGTGTGGGTTTGCTCCCACAGTCCAAAAACACGCTTTGTGATGGATTGGCGACTCTAAATTTTCTCTAAGTGTGAAGGTGTAATTGTGTGACCCTGCAACGGACATCCAGCCTGTCCAGGGTGTTCTCTCCCTTCACCACACATCAGCTGGGATAAGCTCCAGCAACTTTATGAGCCCAAAAGGTATTAAGTTGGTTCTAAAAATGAATGGGTGGATGAATGGTTTTACATTGGAGTGAAAGGAAACTGATCTGCTAGTGTGAACAGCAAATTATGATTTACGTGTTTTGACAGTCAAAAGCCATTACTTGATGAATTGGCTTTGTTCTGTTTACTTAATATCTTTTAAACTCACTTCAACATGGAAAGTGAAGTGTTGCCGTTGGTGACAAAAAGTCTCTGTCTTTTTACTAATCTTTAAAATTCTTCCCAAGCAGGTGATTTTCTTTTGCCCCATATAGGCCTGCACAATATACCGCAAATTTACTGTTATCGCAATATCCATCTCTGCAATATGCATATCGCAAAAAATGGCGAATATCACAATAAATCGCAAACCCAAAATGTGTTAAAACAATCTTCTAACAGCTTGAAGCATTTAACAAATCAAATAAATCCCTTTATGCTTTGACCAATCAGATGGACGCCTTCCCATTGTTGACCAATCTGATGGAGGCCTGTTATGTTAGATGTTTGTCCCCCATGTCGATGAGGGTCATTTGGAGTATAATTTTTAAACTGTTGCAATGAAATGGGAATGATGTTTTTGTTTATTTTTCTATTTGTTTATTTACCGCAAATTTATCGTTATCGCAATATTGATCACTAATATCGCATATCGCAAGTTTTCCTCATATCGTGCAGCCCTAGCCCCATAGAAAGATTTCAGCTTCTTATGAAAGCAGACTAAAAATCAAGAATCTAATTTCCCTTTTTTACTTCCAATAGCTTTTTGTTTTGATGTTGAATTAAAAAATGTTAAAAAATTCCAATATTCCCACCTCATCTTTCTGTAAAAGCCAAATGTGAGAGTGATAAAGTGAAACCCCTGCATTACTTAAGCCACAAATGTGGAGGAGGATCAGATGTGCTGACCAAAACGAATCTGTTTGTCTGCTGTCTCGGTTGTCTGTGAGATAAGGCTGCAGCCAGAATGCACCCTGAAGGAGAATAGAAAGCAGGTGCTCGCCCAACCAGACACGCACACCACAAACTGCTTCACACCTATTTTACTGCAGTACTTGATATTTTCATTGATTCAGACACAGTAATGCATCACAGATCACTGTTTACCACAAGAACAATCATTATAAAAAGATCTATTATTCATGATCATGCGGACAGCAGACACCAATTACATTTTAGTTATTATTCTAGATGTTTTGGTGTTTTTTCTGATTTTGGAGATCAATTATTACGAAAATTAAGCTCAAACTTGCACTTCTGAGTTTGTCTTTATTAAAATTGTTGTGAATCAGGAGCAGATGAGAAAAGGCCGTTTGAAAAACAGCTTATTTGTGATGTTAAAAATACAATGGGGGGGGCCACTAACTCCACTTGTACAAATGATGATGACAAGATCCATGGACGTCTTTGCTTTCCTCGTCTGAACTGGCACTTGGCTTAAAAACTGTACAGCTGAATAACTTCACTCGCTGTTTTTGTTGCACCACTAATATTACGCCGCGGTTGTGAGAGACTTGCTGCTGCTTAAGTAGAGTTTATCTTCCTGACATAGGCACAACACAATCTGCTGAAATAGTTTCATGGCTGCATGAAATTTTCCTTTTGCATCTCCTGAGATTAATCTTCAAGCCCAGTCCTGCTGCTAATCAATCTGCTGCTACTCTAATGAAAAGACATCCCAGTTGTGTATTAGGCAAAATTTTTGCAACAAATCAAATCATTGCACACACACATCCCACTAATCCAGCGCCTGCAATGTGCACACTGCAGCAGCACTTGCCATTTTTTTTTTGTTATTTTATGCAGGTTTTTTTTTCAATCTACAGTTCTCATTACCTTCAGTTGTCCCCGTGATATGTGCCAGGCAAACAAATGATGTAACGATACAGTGATTCAATTCACATCCTTCTGTGTGTGTGTGTCATGTCAGTAAAGCCAACAGTCAATGGCCCATTAGCATCCCATTAGCATAGCATTAACCCAGTAACAAAGAGCCACAAAAACCAACAGGGAATGGAGATGATCACCAACAGCAAGTGGAATTGTGAAGCTGACCTAAGGTATTCTCACCTGTATAGTATCGCTCTGCAAAGACTATCACTAAAACATGCAGGGAGGAGAGAAGAAAATGGAAAGCAGCATCATTTCAGAAAGAGGAAAGATGGAGGGGAGGCAGTCTGGAGGGTGCCTTTGTTGGCAGAACCGGCGCTCACTTCCAGCCGTTCTCTGAAAAAGAGCTTGTGTGTCAGCTGCCAATAAGTGTGTTTCCAGACTGCATTTAATAAGGCAGTGTGTTAGTGGGTGACCTTGAGCAAATGAGCAGTCTTCAAGCACAACAACACCCTCTTGTATTGATTAGAGGTTTTCACACATTGTGTTTGTAGAATGTTTTGCTGCAGTGTGGGTGTGCACAGTCATCTGTGGGTGTATGTGTCCACCGATGTGAAATGTTTTTAAGAGTCTGGCAGCCCTGGAAGCTGAGGATAGCCATGTCTGCAAAGAAAGAAAAATTGGAGGATGATGGTGCTTTTGTGCGTTCGTAGCAGTTATCGAATCTGAAGCACCTCACCTCCCTCCTTCAGCCACTCCCTTTGTCCTCTGCCTCCTTCAGCTCCTAAATTTTCTCTTAAAAGCCAGTCGTATTCAGTTTAGAAAGCACCTCCCGTCTAGACATCTGAGCATTCTGGTTCGGCTTTTGTAAATGGAATCATGAGGATTTCAGCCTGTGTGCTGTTGTATGTGTAAGAAAAAAATGTAGAAATCCCTGGAAAAATCTTCATTTTTTCTGTCTTTTGTTTCAGCAAGCCTTCACTCTGGAATTTCTGAAATGTTGAGGAGTGTGTTGTTTGGTTGTAAAACTGCTGCATCGTCACAAAACAAAGTGATGAGGGCCACATGGCGAGAAAGACCGACTTCTGGAAAACCGACTTCTGGAAAACCTATGGAGGTTGGAATCGAGCTGTAAAAGTGATTCATAAATGTATGAAGCTATTGCTGCTTTTGTTCTCAGTAACATAACCGGCAAGCAGAGGATCCATTTAGACCCCCCCCCCCTTTCACAATAAATGCTTCAGTAACTCCAGGCCACTATGTTGCCGTGACAACAGCGTTTTTTGCGTCCCCTCGCCAGTGCGCCTCCGTTGGCGGCACATTACAGACAGGGGCAGGAAAAGGAGGAGAGGAGATATAAACAAAAAAGGGGGAGGGAAGTGGAAATATACCGAGATGGAAAGGAGCGGGTGAGACGGAAAAAAGTGAGAAGGACGGGAGGGCTTGGATCAAACACAAAGAAAGCAGAAAGAGTGGGGCCGCTCTTTGTTTGTTTTTGTTTAGCCAACTCCATGGCGCTCAGACAGGAGGGTGAAAGCATTAGCTGCTTCCTCTGAGCGCAATCAGGTGAACTCAAACCCTGTCGACAAACACCAACAGACCGTTGAGTTCAAGTAATCCGCACAGGTCTGTTGCCATCTGGAACAGAGGGCTAACAGAATAAAACTAAAAATGTTTTGAAGCGGTTTAAAGGTTTTAAGGAATCGAGGAGTTTCTGTCATCACTGCCACAGTCCTCCCTCTTTTCCACTTTGGTTCTTCCTCACACAGAAAAACAGAAAAACCTAAACTGTTCGCGTTTGAAGACAATAATGGAGAAGTGCTCCTGAGTGAAAGGCAACGTGGGAAATCATTTTGCAGACTCTTCTGCCCCGCAGGGTTGAGAATCACTACCAAATTCATTTGATTTGACTTAAGAGTTCACTGTTTGATTTGATTTCCGATTCATCAAGATTCCATAAAATATTGATTTAACTGTCAATGTTGTCATTCTGAAACCGATTTGTTTGGTTGGAACAATAAACGTTTCACATAACAGGTGATTTAAACAGAATAAATGAAACTTTCATCAATAGAACGGTGGATTGCAACAGTAGAACCCAACAGAGAAAAAAGGAATGCTTTAAAGTCTTTTATCTCGATCTATTGTAGAAGTGTTCCCAAGTGGTCATTTTTAGCCAATAAAAAAGAAAACCTGGGTTGTTTTCTGCAGTAGTTCATCAGAAATTCGCCTCTGAGTTGTGGGGAGGATTGTTGGAACCCCGCCCTGTTGCTGAGAGATTACCCATTTGAGTGGATACATCAGAATGGAGTGGAGCAGGGAGCTTGTGGCACATCCAGAGTATTTTCTATGTCACAAACAAGCTCTTTATCAGACCGCTTTTTTTGTCTGCTTTTGCTTCACAACTTGTATAAAAAAATATTCAAAATCACAATTTTGAGCGTCATTTTCTTTAATATCCATCAGGAGAAAAATGCCAGAGGAACATGATAAAAATGCCAAAAACATGATTCTCATTGGAGTAACTCTTAAGAATGGAGAATTAACTTAATGAAATTGTATTATATTCCCTGAGTAAAAAACCTATTCATTTTGATGACTTCTTTTAAACTGACTTCTAATCCTACTCTCATTAGTCACAGATCTTGATTTGAAAACACCAGAAAACGTCAAGAACGAAAAATAAACATTCCGACATGACAGGTTGTGGTGCAACATGTGTGTGAGACTTCAGCAAACTTCAAATCAAATGTTGCATTACTGTGTTACCAATTTACTGTTGTTTAGAAAGAAAAAAACAACCCCAATTCACACGTGTTTTCCTTGATAACTATTTAACTGTGATCAACTGTTTCAGCTCAAAGAAGAGACAGAGAAAGATTTGATGTTTGGTGTTCTCTGTGGAGTTTAGTGATGGTTGGAGAAACTAGATGAATGTTTGATGGAGTTTATGACCACCTAAAAGACTATTTCCGTGCTTTCATATGGTTTGGATGACACACTTTATTCAACACCATTAATCCCGCTCGGACGTGATGGGGTTTGGAAATAATTTTCATAGAAAAAACGCCATCAAAGTAGAAGAAAAATAGAGGAAAGGTCAAATAGTTGAAAATTACATAGCAATGAATTTAAAGCGGTGATATCCAATTTTTTGGCTGGGCCTTGGTCTCGATATGGAGTAACAATAAAAATGTGGGTTTTTTTCTGTTGTGTCAGCAGAAGATGGAGTCGAAATCGTTAAGCTGATTAAAAGACAAAGTTTATATAGAAATGCAGTTAAAAGCAGACTAACAGCCTTGAGTGTTTGCCACGTTATAATGCTAACAAAGAGTTAAACATCTCTTCATCATCTAACATTTCTCAAAAGCTGCCAACAGTTCTCCTCTTAGACTCAAAGAGGGAAACCATATGTGCGTGAAAACAAAACAGAACACAAGTGCACACAAGCTTCCAGTTTGACAGTGGATGTCCCGAATTAAAATAAAAAAAAAGACACCCAGTCAGCTTCTATAAATAGAGGGCATCATGTGCAGTTCGCACGTCGCCAGCAGCCCCTCTGTCAAACTGAGGCGTTAACGCTGTTTGACAGCAAGCAGATCCAACCTCAGGCCTCCTAACTGCTGCGTTTAAAATTGTCTGCGCTGCATCAGCGAGAAAAACGGCGGGAGCATTTTCTAAATTATACCGGATAATGATAAATCATGTAATAAACTGGTTACGGTATAACGGGGTGGAACTATATAAGTTCGCATCCTTCCACTCCCTTTCAAGCAATATTTATTAATATGTCTAATTATCCTCAGTTTGATAGGTCATTGTATGAATGTATAACCGATGATTGTATTGTTTTTGTGTATTATTCTTATTTGATTGCTTGAAATAAACCATTTCAAATCAATTTCAAATATTAACACACTTTTTGACAGAGCGTTAAGTCCCTTCTGTTTTCCTCATCTTCTACTTTACAGCTCTTGTGCCAAAGGACTGTTCAGGATGTGTTTTTCAAACTAGCACATTTAAAAAAAAACGATGCCATGAGTTAAAAAAGTATCTTATTTTTGGCTGAAACTCACAGAACAGACAGATGAATTTAATAATGTATGCCCCTGAACCGGGAGGTGCTTTAGACACTCACTCACACACATCCAGATGACCTCTAAACGGACTGTAGCCTTTTGATGAGTGTGATTCACAAGTTCTCCAAACATATTCACAAACTGTGCGTGACAGACGGTGATGGGGAGGATGTGTGACAGCCTGCCTGGGATGTGTGTGTTCTGATATATTTAGCCCGCATCAGCTGAATCGCTGATAGACTCGCTGTAATGTAAGATGGTTCTGTGTGAGCACATCATACTAGAGCAGAATAATAATTCCATGAGGATTATTTCTCCACGGTGTGCTTCATGTGTGAAGCCTGCTGTGCTTTGAATAATTTTGGCCTGTTTGATGTCCCGCACTGCAGAACAAAGCCCGGCTCATGAACATGACAGGGTTCTGGTGACCTTTAGCTGTATTTGACAGTTCAGATAAAACCCTGTTCACCACACACAGATGTAACAATGATAATGCAGTCTAAGCTTGATGCCCTCCCCAACCTGAAGGTTATGTTAAGACTTTTCCCACTCTTCGTTTCCTAGATTTCCTACAATCTTCTTCCATTTGCTGTGACAAAAAAATTAGATTACAGACAACAGGCTGGTTGGCTTCAATCTCTTGGGATGAAGAGAAGGCATGATGTCGTCTCGACAGCCATAAATCCGCACGAGAGAAATGGTTTGGCATTTTTTCAGGACTCTGCAGCATCAACAAGGTGTTTCCTCGTTATGTGTTTCCTGACACAGTCCTGAAGTCATTCTGCTGTTGTGCCAGTAAACATCCCAACACTGTTCCTCCAATGAATTGGCATGGCTTTGCTTTTTAAAATCAATATTTTTAGCATTCATTTTTTTCTTTATTGATATTTTTGCAATTCTCCCTCCTTTGGTTCTTTACCCATTTGTCTCTTTTCTACCTTTCTGGATTATTTTTCTCCCAAAAATCGTCACTGTACTGTGGTTAAGTGGTTAGCACTCTCGTCTTGCGGCAAGAAGGCCCCGCTTCAAGTCCAGCCAGAGTCATTTCTGTCTGGAGTTTGCATGTTCTCCTTCCTGTGGGCACTCCAGGTTCCTCCCCACAGTCCAAACCCATGTTGAAGTCGTACTCACAACTGCCCTTACAGGTGGATACGGGCTGTCGGAGGGCAAAAACTGGGCAAACCTGTACGGGCACACAGGTGGCTCGACTGAATTGTCAAGGTTGGTGTGCCCATGGAGCAGAAAAGTTCAGCCACATTTTGTTCTACAGACATGCGACATGCTGCTGGCGAACATTTATACAACACCTATGGGTAAGGGCGACAAAGGGGAGACGCAGGAGCGTCTTGTGCATTTTTCCTATTTTTCGATCCCCCCCAAATTCTGCGGACCGCACAAGGGCTGTTCCCATGTTCAGTGCACTCCTGAGATGCAGCCTGACCGTTAGCAATTAGACAATCGGAGCGTGTGTGAACATTTATCGTCGTCTTTTGCAATTTGCATATCGCACAGGCTGATATCCCCATGACAAAACATTTCTGTAGGCCTTCATTCTTCACCAGCTTTACTATAAACATTTCACTGGAAAAAAAAAAGGAAAAAAAGTGAACTTTACATATTGAACTGAAAAGCTATTAGCATTTATTTTGTTTAGGTTAGCTCCTTTACAGCAGAGAAACATGCCGAATTTCATAGAAAGCCCTTTTAGCTGAATTGGTGTCAGAGGTCTGAGTTCTGCCTCCCCCTCACAGATGACTGGAACTGTCTCCAAGGTTCTAACTACACTACAACAATACAAAACACTTCCTGGATGCCGCACACCTGACTCTCATTCACTCAATCAGCCACAGCATACTTAAGCACTGCGCTTAGCTCAGAGTATTCTTTGTGCCACTCTGCCTTCCTTACCATGTGTTATATTTGGACCTGATCTTCTGTCTCCTGACTCTTGTTTGTTAGGTAGTGTTGCCTTTTGCTTTAAGTAAAAGACCATATTTCTATGTGTAAAAGGATTGAAAGCTGCATTAAAGCTGAACAATGGATAAAAAACACTCAGCAGATGTAAATATCAAAATAAACTGAAAGGTATTGCATAATCCTTTGTCCGTATCATTTTCATGGTATCACGTTTAGGTGTGCTTGACTGCTGAACGCAGTGTTTGCTCTAATATAGGAAAACCTATTTAAAGGACCATCCAGAAGTAGAAGTAGGCCACCAGGACTTACACGGGGGTGACTCAATGGGTTTTAACGAGTCAGATTATCTCATTTTGTAGGGATGGATGTTCACTTGAGCAGTGATGATGTTGCTTTATTCCCACAGACACACGACAGACTGATGTCAGAGGAAAACGCAGCAGCTGAACACAGCAGTCCTCAGGGGGAGAGGCTGCTGCAGGCAGAGAGAACAAACCTTAGGTAAATAAGGTAGGAACCATTTCACATCACAACGGAAGTTACTTTCACTTACTGACATAAAGGCTCAGTAAGCTTAAAGTGTGTTTGAAGTCCAGCCCGGGCGAATAATCAGTTGGCGTCTCTCATGTTTGCTCACTTTGGTGGCTTCAAGGCTTTTTTCTTAGCGTTAAAGAGGAAAACCAGCCTAACACTGCCTCCCGCTTCAGTCAGTATTCAACTCTTGCAAGTCATTTTAGGCGTTTCAGGCTACTTTTGCATTTGTCAGGACTGCTCTCATTAGACCATTAGCAGCAGTTTATGCCAGGAAAGCCACAATCATAGTTTCAAAAGTATTATATAGTATTTTTTTTAATGCATTTACATCTATCATGTAATTATTTTCAAAAGCTAACGTTTTGCCCCTCAGGAATAAATAAAGTTGTTTGAATAGAACTGACCTGAATAATACCGGACCCAAATGTTACATAATTGAACTGAATCCTGGGGAAAGTGTAATGTAACATCACTACTGCACACGTCTACGTTAAAAGTATCAAACATACATGCTGAGCTAAATGCAATATATTTAATATTGTTTTGTTACATGAAACCAGGCTTGGTAAAAGCCAACTGAAATGTTATTTTTATTTGTTCAATAGCAAATCAAAAAAGATTTTTGTAAAACACAAATTACATATCGAACACAGACCAAAATATTTGCATCCGTAATTTTTTACTCATGCTGTTAAAGTTGTCTTTGCTAGTTTTACTTTTGAACCCAATGTTACTGAAAGAAAACAGCAAGTTTGCAGTTTGCCTTTTCTATGTTGTGTTAAAATATACAAAAGTATTTGTTTATTTATTGTTTTCATTAAAAATGTCCAATTAACTGGACAATTTCCAGCTTAAACTAGGCCGAAAAAATAATAAGGAAGAAAGAATAAGCAATTATTCGTTGCTACGTCGCTCTTCATCAAATGTTTTTGTTGTTAAGGAAACAGTTTTTTCTTCGTCCTGAAGGAGAACCTTGGATCTATTTTTCACAGAAATGCTGTCCTTAAAGAAAAATCTTGCCAACTTTCACTCTTTCTGGGCTTCTAAATTAAAGTCAGCCCATAATGTTTTTAACCTCCTGGTGTCATGGTCCCCTGGTCCTCCCATCTATTATGGTCCACTGATGTCCTTTAGCATTGTGCAGAAGGACAAAGGTAAGTCTTTGCTCCTTCGGGATTACAGCCCTCTATGCTAAAGAATTTCTACAACCCCTCCACACGCTCGTTCTTTAATGATTTCTTTTAGAATGTAAGTCACATTTATGGCAGATGATTCTGTTATTTAAGCTCTTTTCTTTTGTTTTTGTGTTTCTTCAAATGCAGCATCTTCTTTACCAAAACTCTGCATCTTAACACATACTTTTCAAGGTTGTACAAGGTTGTAAAGTTGCGGTTAATTTGCAACTTTACAATGAAAAATGCCGTTTGTTGCATCAAGTTTAACCGATAAAAGTTGATCTAAAAAGACAAGAAGTCCCTTTTATTATTGCAGGATGTGTAGCATTTTTAGTTGCTACATTTACATGTGTATTCTGTTTAGTAATTGAAAATTACATTTAAATTAATTAAATTGAATTTAAATAGTTTTTTTTTTCATTTTTGGTTTTGCGTTTATCTCTTTTTATTTTCATTTGGTTCCTAAAATTAGACTAAGTAATTCCTAAAGGTTCCTTTTTAAAATACTCTTTCTCTCAAAAAATAAGTTCTTAGTTTAGCACCTGATATTTTAAGATTGATCACTTTTCTGCTATAATATTCGAGTGGATCATATAAATGCAATATACATTAGAAAGGTAAAGGACAACAAAATCCTAATAGTTCCTTCCTGTGGCTCCAACTATAAGGTGAAATCATAAAATAACCTCATCTAAATTGTGTCTCTATTTTCTTCAAACCCCACAAAATGCATCTCTTTGGTGGAGCAAAACATACACTCATAAGACTTTTGTTTTAGTTTGTGTTTGAAAGTTTTTTCATTTCTTCATCCTTGTTGGTCCCGTTTAGCATAAAGTCTTGCTGTTACAGTAGCTATTTTCTACTTTTCTTATTTCTTTTTTGTCTTCCCTCAGACGCTCTCGAAACCACAATGAGCACTTACAATCAGCTCCTCCACCAGTACCCAACCCAGCCCATAATAATCCCTGAATTTTTATCTCGCTCAGTCCTTCTGTGCATGATTTTATTACAGCTTTTCTCTGCACACTGAAACCGACATAACACTCCATTAACTCGATTGTTTCTGTTCTGGATAACTGGACCGGTCAGCGTGGTTGTGAGGGTAGAAAAACCTTTATTTATAATACACATCTACCAAAGTTAGCCAAAAGAAAACTAAGATCTGCTAAATTGTGACCTTTACCATAAAGCATTGCAGAGCAAAAATAAAATATCATCAGGAGAGATTATCTTAATTAAAATAAAAAGAAATCTTAATATTTTACCAAATTTCATCCATCCATCTTCTGAACCCACTGAATCCCTTTTGGGGTCACAGGGTTACTGGGGCCAAGCCAGCTACTTTTGGGAGAAGGTGGGATACACCCTGAACAAGCTGCCAGTCCATTGCAGAATCAGACACTCTTATGGACACCTAGAGGCAATTTAGAGAAATCAATCAACCTAAGAAGCATGTTTTTGGACTGTGCAAAGAAAGCAAAATGCCTGGGGGAAAAACTCGTGCACTCAAGAGAAGAACATCCAAACTGAGAGCACTAACCACTGCACCAATGTGAAGCTCCTTCCTAGATTTCCATCAGATTTTATTTGTTAAACTGAGCTTATAAGCTACAACTTTCTGCCCAGCAAACTATTAAAGAAAAGTAACTACAAACCAGAAGACAATGCTAAAACACTGCAGGCACATTCACCTGTTTTTGAGGAAGAAGAGCGGACGTACTTGATGAGATGTGATCCCTAAACATTCTTTAAAAACGTTCATTTGTTTATACAGTCTACACAGTTGAAGGGTTGATAGCAAAAAGAAAAACAAAAAACGATAAAAGAAAGAAGTGAGGAAGACAGAGGAAGAGCATGCAGAACCAGCATTCCTGTCAAAGCTTGACTGATACAAACTAATGAGCAGTGTGGGGCTCTGATTTATTGAACACAAGCTAATACTCCAGAATAAAGGCCTCCAATAAACAGACGGGTAGAAAGAAACAAACCAAGGTAAAACAAGGAAGAGTGTTTAGAAAGTGTAACTGAGGCATATGGGGTATTTTTACGTTACATAAAAAAATTCTCATCATTCAGTGCTAAAGTTTCCATCACAAATTACCACACAGAGCTGTCTTCCACCAGAGCTCCTTCTGGGCAACCATAGCAACGCACATGACAACCAGCGGTGTAGCCATAGTAACTGTAGTGCAGCCAGACTAGCATCAGCGGGAGGTGCCAGCTACTCACTTTCCACGTCTCCACTTCCACATCACAACAAAGGGCGGCAGCACGGTGATGATGTCAGCCCGGCTCGCTTTGCAACCAGGAAGGGAGACGACGAGAGGAAGGAAGAGGGCGGAGAGAAAGGCAAGGAGGAGGGGGAAAAAAGGGAGATGAAAACAAAGGAAGGGAGCAGAAAGGAGGCACATTGTTGTAGCTCAGCCTGCACATGGGGTTTAAAAATGGCCTGCAGCCACAGTTGGTTTGCTCTTTGTGGCTTCATGCAGGGGGTGGTGCCACAGCATGACTTAAGCACGCAGCAGATGACATGTTTATCATGCGTGTACACTAAACCTCCACATCCATCATCCATTAATGCATTATAAACCTCTCAGCCTCTTGCAATAAACGCCGGGCGATTCTTCTCCTGTCAGGAGTTGAGGAAAAAAATCTAGTACTGATTTCATCGCTTATGAACACAATATAGATGTCTGTTTTGATTAATGAGTTTCTGCTGGGTATTTCACAGCCATCAATCAGACTGTGGGTGTAACTGTGTTATTTGTGTCTTTGTAACTCTGTTATGGCTTATACACACCATCACTTGTATTCCTACTTCAGTGGATGAAGCGGGGATGGGTCCAATGCGGAGAAGAATTTCCCCATTGTGGGACAAATAAAGTATCAATTTTTAAATTTCCTCAGGAATTATTAAAGACCTATTCTATTCTATTTTATTCTATTCTATTCTAAAGTCAGCATTTTACAAGTATAAAATCCTAAATAATGATTAATGCCTAAAAAGTTGTAATTTCACGAGGAAAAAGTCATGCTTTTTTGACAATATGGTTGTATGTTCATAAAAACAAAGTTGCTCATTTAAAACAAAGTTGTTTGCAACTTAAATCTAATGAAAATGAAATGATTGACTTTCTTGAAGCATTTCAAAAGCTAAATGAAGCATTTTGTTTTCGAAAAGCAGGACTTTTTTCCTTAATTATGACTTTTTGAAGCATAACTTTACAGCATTACTTTGGTCAATTGTTGAATTATTTTATGTTGTTTGCCATATAAATTTATAACTGTGTGACTTGAATCTTGTACAATTTGAACTTCTTTTTCATAATTTTACAACTTTATTCGAGTCCATTTATTGTATATATTTTTCTTTAATGGTGGGCCTAATACCCCGTCGTACAAACCAGTCAGAAGCTACCACAAACAAGGTCGGCCCCAACGAGAGGTGCAGCGTGGAAAAGTGTGCAGCCTCTAAATCCAAGGGATTCTCTGCTTTTCAAAAATTTAAATGAATTTATTGATTTGGCTCAAAGCACCTTCAACCTGCTCGGGCTCATTTATCTCACCGACAGTGAAAATCCAGTAATGAGCCCACATGCAGGCTGAACCTGAGGCGGAGAAGATGAACAATTATCTACACTAACTTGAAATATGTGCTGCATCAACACAAAACAAAATAGGCAGTAATAACCTCGTGTTTAGCAACACGGGCCTCTGGCTAGAGGGTTGCTGGATCAGATCTGGGTACCTTCTGAGCAGCTGTTGCTGTAAATGAACTCCCTTTCTATTTTAGTTTCTATTTGTATTCTATTTTTAGCTTTTGGCTAAAAACACCATAATCCTGATTGAATGACAACCAGGAATACTTTTAAAATAAATCAAAGATGATTGGAGTGTGACTTAAAGTTTGAAGAAAAATGAAAATGTAGCGCTGAAGCTAAGGTGCTGTGAAAGTTACAAAGGCTCAGCTCTTCCAGGTAAACAGAGACCTGTGAGTCAGACTTCCAGAATGTCACCGTTCTCAGAAGAGTCTGATTACAGAAGCTCTATAATAGACCACTGAGCTGATGACAACAACTAGGTATTTAAACCCTGCCTAATTGATGAGTTCTTAGCATGATGCAATGTACGCTGAGAGGGCAGACGCAGACAGGGTTCTGCCTTTGGTGACACTTTAGTGTGGTGAAGCTGAATCCATCATGTGTGTCTGCTGTGTGAACGGTGGGTTGCCATGGAGCTGAGGGAAGCTCTGTTCGTTTGAGGCAAACTAAAGCTTCATCAGCAAATCCTTCTTGGTCACCCACAGGTGAGATAATCTGCTCTCCAGTCAGCTTTTAATGGGAGTAAATCTTTTAATGGACGAGGAGCAGATGCCCCCTAATACTAATACCCCCCAAACCCAGCTGTCCCGCACCCTTTCCATCCAAAATGCTGTCCTGCAGGATGACACAAATGGGATCAAGGCAATCCCACCGACAATACGTTTGACTTCACCTGCAAAGATATATGGAGGCTCCGTTCATGAGCGGGGCTGCTTTCCATTTGACATCCATCAAGCCAATCTTTATGGCTGATTTGACTTTTACACCACCCCAATACAGCAGATCCAGTCAGGTTACAGGGGCTGATTTAGAAGGAAATCTTTTTGAATTTTTCCTTAGGGTTTGGTTTATATGGTGTTTATTTTTCTTTTAGCCGGATTTTATGATCAAGGTGCCATCTGTCAGTTTTCTGTATTTTTTTTATTTTATTTTAACAAAATCAAAAGCTAGATTGGAGAGACTCATACTTGGATTTCTTAAATGTTCTGCATTGACAGCTTTGCTGAAAGTGTACCCTTACTAGTTTATCCTGTTTTAACTGTGTCTCAAAAAGGGCATCTCTTAGCGGGTTATTTAATAACCCACCTGCGGCAGGGAAAAAGTGAAAACAATTATTCCTGACACTAGAAAATATCAGATATAATTGTTGCATTTTCCCTGCAGCGAGCACGTTTGCGTTGCATCTGTTTGCTGCCTCGTGGGGCCAACTCAGTAATATCAACATGCTTTCACTGTGCTTTTATATGCTTTTACTGTTGGAACTTATTTTGTTTTTTTATCTAATCTCCTGGCTTTAAAAAAGATTTTCCCACCCTCTGAGTGGGGGGTTAAAATGCTTCAGCTATAGTCCAGCTAAGAGCAGCAGTCCCTGCCACTTCGAGCAACGTTTTAAGGTTACAAAGGGGGCTGTGGAGTGTCATTTCCTGCTAATGCATCAGAGTGGGCAACAGACATAGGTGGGCTTTTAGCCAAGCAGTCAATCACAAATTCTGATAACAAAAAAAAAAAATCGAATAATAATTGTTTGTGTTTCGCTTTGCAATGCCTGGATATAGTCCGCAATTCTTCCCACTGATCTGAACCCAAATGTGGATTTTTGTGATGATTCTAAAATAGAAAGGCAATTAATTTACAGGAAACTTGTTGTTTTTTTCTTTCTAAATATATTTGTAAAATGTGTATCTTTGGATTGTGGACTGAGGCTTAAAAAAATATACAATAACAGCAACACAAGTATCAGATAAAGAGATGGGACAAAAGGAGGAGGGTACTTATAGTGTTTCTATCAGATTTGCCTCCCAATGGGGATTCTGTCGTTGGTTGGTTCCACCCACTTCCATCTATGCATCCGTCTATCTATCCCGCCCTCCTTCCACCTCCTTTGTCCCCTTCAGGCTTCTGTTCTTGCCTTGCGTGTGTTTACAGTGGCCACAGTGCAGCATCTCCATCAGGGCTTCTGCAGGTTTTCTGCCCCTTCAGTGCACAAGGTATCACAGGCCGGCTCACGTTACAGTTACTGAGCCGTGAAATTCCCCCTGTGCCCCCTGCAGGGCTCTAAAAGATGTAATATTTTTGAAGCAGCTTTAGATATTAGTTGTTTTTTTTATTAAATAAGGAATAATAAAACAAAACTGTTACTGGAATAGAAATTTCTGAGCAAAACCAACCGCCGTCCATGTTTTCTTTATGCAACACAATTTAACTTAAAGTAAATCACATGATACAATTTATGTTATGAATAATAACTTTTGGTAACTATTTTAATTTAAATAACTCATTAAAATCTAAAAGTTAAACTTTTAAAGGGATAAAGGTTGTTACGTTTTTGAATTTTCCTCAATTTAATCCACTTGAGTGACTGAACTGCATCTGAACAGATGTTTGTTCATAAGGCAGGCTGATGAAAGTGCATAAGGGAGAGAAGACATCTCTGCTGAATTTAAAATATAAACTAAATGGCTAAAGTGAGAGCAAAAGTCATGCCCAAATTTTCTGACATAAATCAGAAAAGGTTTTCCATTCCACCTGATTTTAGAACTGAGTTTTAACTTTTTATATATAAAAACAGACTATTTTTTGCTAAAGTCCCACTCTGATCATCTTTTAATCTATTTTAAAAGCATTCCCAGTGGTGTTTTAATTATGATTATTCTGTATTTAGGCTAAATTTAAAAAAAAAAAGCCATTTTCTAGAACATAATATCTGCAGAGTTGCATGAGTCATTAGAAATTCGCCTCTGAGTTGTGGGCAGGACTGTTGGCCCTCATTTTCCACTATTCCTATGTATATGGTCTCTTTCACAAGCTTACAACCCCTTACACCCCCAACTTTACATTAGTGGTGCAACAAATTAGGTGAGCAATATTAGAGTTCTCAAGTCGTACAGTTTTCATCCAGTTGCCAGCTTAGGCAAAGAAAACAAAGACGTGCATGGATCTATTTGTCTGCAAGTGGATGCATTAGAGTGGAGCAGGGAGCTTGTAGCCCGCCCAGCTTATTTTCCACGTCACAAATAAGCTCTCTCTTCAAACAAATATTTTTTGTCTGCCCCTGATTCACAACATTTTAAATAAAAAATATACTCAGAAGTGCAATTTTGAGCTGAAGTTTCTTTATAAATGTCCTCCATCATATGGAAAGTGCTACAAGAACAGGTTAAAAACAATAAAACAGAATTTTTCTTGGATTACAGTGATCCCTCGCTATAACGCGGATTACTTTTCACGGTTCCGCTACTTCACGGATTTGCATCGTGCATTGTGTTCTGCATTCTGATTGGTTAAAAAGTCACTCCGCTTCTTCTCTACCTGTGCGTCAATAACGTTGCAGTTTAAAATGTACACGTACGTACGCCAACTTTACAACACGTACATGCAAATTCTCTTGCAATTTCGAGTTTCTCTAAAACCCATAGAAAAAAGAGTGACAACAACTGCCTATCACTATGTTCTTCTCCCGAAGAAACACAGCTGCACCGCGGGCTTCAAAAGAAGAAAACACTGCAGAGCGGAGTCAGGATGCATGTATAAACCAACTGAAAGAGTTTTTCATAGTTTTTACTTGCTTTTTAGCAAATTAAAGTAAGAATCTTTCTGAAATAAAAAAAATAAAAATTCAGTATGTGTAGTAATACACAAATGCTTTATCCAACCAAAAAGAAGCTGTGACCTGAAAAACTAGGGTATCAACCAAATTGTGGGAAAAGTGATTTGTTGCATCCCAATGCCTTAATAAGATTAACCTTAACACTAAAAGTGTCTGCTAGAGCTGCACGATATGAGGAAAACTTGCGATATGCGATATTAGTGATCAATATTGCGATAACGATAAATTTGCGGTAAATAAACAAATAGAAAAATAAACAAAAACCTCATTCCCATTTCATTGCAACAGTTTAAAAATTATACTCCAAATGACCCTCATTGACATGGGGGACAAACATCTAACATAATAGGCCTCCATCTGATTGGTCAACAATGGGAAGGCCTCCATCTGATTGGTCAAAGCATAGAAAAGATGTTGATTTAACACATTTTGGGTTTGCGATTTATTGCGATATTTACAGTCTTTTGCTATATGCATATTGCAGAGCTGGATATTGCGATAACGATAAATTTGCGGTATATTGTGCAGGCCTAGTGTCTGCTTTGACTTTATTACACCTGCAATTTCAAAAAAAGACACTGGACTTCTCTTTTGAGTCAGGCAGCAAAGTGTTATGTCATCCAGATAATTTTGGGGTTTCTTTTACAAAAAATTTTTAAAATTGTGCATTTTTTCTTCATATTACTCTTGTTCTGATCTGTCGCTTTATCTCTGTAATCTCAGATGTATGTTTGCCTATAAGACTATTAAACTCCCCAAAATACTCTCAGCTCTTGCACAGTGTGTTCAGTATGTGTATGTGTGTGTGTGTGAACACCAGTGTGTCAGTGTTTGAATTCTGTGTGTCCCAGTGGTACCTGGCAAAGCTCAATTCGACCCAGAAACCCTTCCGGCAAGATTTTCCCTCGTCTTTCCCCCTCCTCCTCCATCTCTCCATCTCTCCCTCCATCCATTTTGTTTCCTCTAGAGCCGACTCTCATCTCTTCTTCTCAATCCCCTCACCAACATCCTTATGGCGATAGCCTCTAATTATTTTTGGTCGTTCTGTTTTAATACAAAAATTCAACAGATACAATTTCAGAGCTAAATCGCTTTTTTTTTAAACAAAATACACGATTAATACTGACATTTTTTACTTTAAAAGGGTTTAAAACATCAGCAAACAGAATCTGATCAAACTATTTTTTGGTTAAAAATGCTCTCTATTTAGAATTCTTTTCTAATAACAAGCCATTTTTCATCTCTCTCCTTTTTGTCAAAGTGTGCTTTATCAGAAATTAACGCTCGCCGTGGAAGCCTGCACCACCATCCTCTGCTTTGCGTCGAACAGTTGCTTCCGCGAGGTGCATTAACTTCTGATAATGCAAACTTCGAAGGCCATTAACTCGCTTATACCATGGTCACTTACAAAAGAAATAAACATTCAATCCCTTTTTAGTACTTTATTGTTATTTTTTCGGTTTGGATTGCTTTTTTCACAAAAAGCCGACTGTCACAGTAACGTGACAACGCTGAGCCAGCTGAGCCTATTGATGACCTCGACTGCAGCGGCAAACTTTTTTTTTGTTAGTCCAGATGAAGAAGCAAAAGTTTGTTTTAAAGAAGCCAGCGCAGTGATACAGAACGTTTAAGCTATGAGACCGGAACTTCTTTTTTATGCGTGCATTATCACTTTTTAATGGACACCCAGCAGCCAATCAGAATCGAGTATTCACCCAGACCATGGTATAATTGCTAAAGTAATTCACATATCATCCTGTAGTTTTCTGACCATCCTGCAGAATTTCTAAAGAAAACCTCGCTCTTTATTAATTTTTTTCTATCAAAGCCCAAATAGTGTCTCCACATAAGTTTCTCCAACACGCCTGTCATTCTGCCTCAGGTGTACAATAGGTTACATGGCTGATGTCTACCCTAGTTCCTCAAAGCTCATCTTTATTCTAATAAATCACTCTGCCCCAGATAAAAACCAAGTTTAAACCCGCTCTGATGCCCTGACCCATTTCACAACTCTTCTGGATCTCCCTGAACACAACACAGAGCTTTCATTGTGTCCCAAAGGCCTGTGCTGTGGTACCATGACATGTTTGCGGAAAGCATGGAGGAGAAAGGGGGAAAGGACGACAGTTCACGCTGCACTAAAACACCTCACTGTTGTTTCAATCTGATTTTACTCTAACATCAGCAAAAACTTGAGCCCTCAGATGCTGCAAAAACGGAATCTTAAAGTAAAAAGACCCTTGTTTCCAGAAAATGTGTCCTATTTTCTGTCTTGCAAGACAAATAATCTCATCAAAAAAGTTTCTTAGTGGCAAAATAATTAAGAAAACACGAATGAAAGAAGGAATGAAGGAAACTCCTTAGTGCACCAAAGTAATTCAAAGTAAAAGACAAAAGGAAGTTTAAAATGTATTAATGTCTTAATTAGAAACATATCTTAGCAACTAGATTTTTTTTCTTATAATAAATATTATTGGTAAGACCATTTTTCTTACCCTAATGGCAGACTGTATTTTTTTTGTTTTAAATGTTCAAACTTATATCCTAGAGGGGCTGTTTTTCCATTGTAAACAGTTTTTTTGTCTTTCAATTTTTGCATTCAATAATGTAATGTTTTTTAAAGTTTAGATGCCCAATTACAAATGGAATCTTCAACTGTTTATTGAAAAGCACTTGTCAGAAACTGTGATATTATAGCTGATATGCTGGAAAACGGCAAAATAATTAAGAAAACATGTCTTGGCCACTAAAATTGTTTGCTTAAAATAAAACTCTATTTGTCTAATCCTATTGGCGGATTAGTTTTGCTTTTTTAAAGAACATTTTAGACTTGAATATATTTTGACTTATTTCAGAGGTGGTGGTTGTTTTCTATACTGTTCTCAAATGCAATGTTTGTTTTGTTTTGTTTTTGTTCCAAATTCTCAATCACAAATTTACTAATCACTAAATCTAATTACTAATTACTAAATCACTAATTTGAATTTTAACGGTTTGAGAAACAATGAGAATGTGCTGAACAAACTTTTGGAGTATTAGTTTAAGTTAAGTCAATTTCTATGGCGCCTTAAAATGACCTCAGTCAAACAACGCCGCACATACAAAAAAAAGATTAAAAAAAGACCACGGTTTGAAGAAAACATGTCAGTATTGAGTCTTTCAGGCACCTTACATGATTTATTAAAAGGTTAATTGAGGTTTGTTATTACAAAAACACGCCCCTGTTTACACCTTGGAACGAGATCTCCAACCTTCCGTTAGAGGTCTTAAATTGCCCTCTAAAGCCTCCAGCTACCCTTTTACCTCACATCCTCACTCTAAACAATGGGCAGCACTTCCTGAATGTCAAAAATAAGGGAACAGTTTCCTAGAAGAGAACTCAAGAAGGAGAGAGGCATTTTAAAAGCAATTAAGAAAAATAATGCAAGCTGATGCCCAAAATGATTGTTTTCCCCCATTTAATAGTTAATGAAATATTTCCGTGCTTTGTGAGTTCATAGGACTGCATTAGTTATAAAGGTAGACTGTAAAAAGTACAACTTTTTTACCTTATCCAAACATGCCTGCTGTGTCTAGTGTGCTATGAATTTTGCAAAAACAGGTAGCTGTAACCTGCAGTGAAAAACTGAGGGGAAAAAATGAACCTTAACAAAAGCAGACAGGATGACCTTCTCATCTGCAACTGAATACTTTAGCCCGTTCACAATAACACACAGGAACAGCACAAGAGACCTCCTGAGTGACCTTCAAGAGGAACACGCGGAGAGGTGGAGACCACGCCACTCCGAGAAAAACAAAGAACAGAAGTCGAACAGAGCGCCAGCATGGGCAGGACAGAAGAAGACCAAAGCATGCTGCTTTTTTTTTGTCTCTTTACCTCACAGTTGTTAAGGATTAATGTCTGCAGTTAGGGTTGTTATCTCCTCATGTGTCAGCCTCCCCTTCACCTCAGGATGCCTTTTTTCCTCTCTCTCATATTTAGTTTTTCATAATTGATCTCCTTTGTCTAATTGGTCCCCATGCTGCTTTACTTTATTTTTCTTCAGCTCTTAATCTTTTTTGTTTTCAGCCAAATTGAGGCACCAGATCTTTAAATGAAATGTACAAATAAGCATTTCCTTCTAGGTGTCTTAACAGCTCTTAATAATTTACCAATTATTTGATCTTTGAAACCAAATCTCCTGAAGTGCATCTTTTGCAGCATCTGCTTCCCAGCAGTAGGACTTCTCCACTTCCCTCCATTCCTCTGTACCCACTTCTCCTTTTTATCAAATCCACCCTTGCCTCCTTCAAAGGTCAAACAGCTGGAATGGATCGATGGTTTTGGAATGTGAAGAGCAGCAGACGGGCAGAAAAATGAGAGGAAAGCAAGACAGAGACAGAGTGAGGAAGGAGGAGGGTAAGGCCAGGCTGGAGGAGGTGACGTATGAGGAGAAGGAGGAGAGACCCAGTAAGAATAATAAACCTTTAAATAAAGAAAATATAAGCAAAATGATGAGACATGGACAAATAATATGAGGCAATAGTAAATGTGGACAAAAAAAATAAAGAGAGCAGACATGAGCACTCGGGGGGGCAAAGGAAAATTGGTGAAGAAAAAACTGTTAAACTGACTGATTGTTGGCAAGTTTTGTTAACAGAGGCTATTATTTCAAAATTATCATATTTTAGAAAATTCACAAGTCAACAGTAAATAAAGTCTCTGAAGGGAATCAGACTGCACAAACAAAGGTTCACAATCAGGAGCACATTAGTAGAAATATTTCCACGTTCACCTATAAAAGCTTATAACAGAGCTAAGAATCCAATTCACATAAAGTATGTTTTCTATGGGGACCATCTAATGCTATGGTTATATCAAGACAGATAATATTGAAGGCAAACAGCTGAAACTGTTTTAAGGAAACAAATATGGATCTAAATTTTGTGGATCGTGTATTTAGATATTTTAGGGTGAGGAGAGCCAATACTGCAACTCGGCAAGTGTTTGAAGAGAATTCCCATATATAGAGATCCAATGTGACAGGAAAAGGTACACACTGAACGTACTCGCTATGAAAAGAGTTCATCTGCATTTTGAAATGCTAACATCACAATGATGTAGCTATAAAAACAGTTGGAATTGATACATTTTTGGTGTTTTAGCTAAAGACACTGAATGCAAAGGCCGGGAGTTGAACCACTGACTAATCATCTAGCAGCCAGCTGCTCTGCATCCTGACATCCATGACTGAATATTTAATGACTAGTACAGCTAAAGACGGCACTAAACAATAGTTGTACATAGAAACGTAGGAGAAATATGATACACTATCACTTATATATATATATATATATATATATATATATCTGTCTATGTCCGAATGCCTTCTCTTCTTCCTGAAGTTGTGTTCACATAAAATGCAATTCACGCATCTGGTGCTGCCAGTTTAAATGTTGAGTCAAAGGTACAGACAAGATCTGAGGTCCTGCGGCGCGATTTGAATGGCGCGGCCAGAGTTCAAATATCTGAACTTGGCCGAGGTTGTCACATCTACCAATCAGGGACTCATCTTTGGACATGTGACATGTTCTGTGACTTGATCAGTTGTGCTGACCCCTGGAGGCTGGCTGGCGGGCAGAGGCAGGTGAGTGGCATTGGGGAGGTAGCCTGCTCAGGTCTCCTGAACTTTATGATATTTTTCTTATTTTCATCACGACTATAATAAAAAAAGGCCTTCTACCTTTATTTTNATATATATATATATATATATATATATATTTTGCAATAAACTAAAATGGCAATTATTACATATTACATTAAAAACCTGGAACAATGTAATGTTTTGTAGGGATGCCACAATTCTCAGTTTAAAACAGAACCATGTTACCACTGAACCAAATCGTGTGGAAAAAGAATCAATGCATCCCTACTGCATTTACATTGAAAGTGTCAAACGAACATGTTGTTTACATTATGACCCGTTCAGCAAAGGGCTGCAAAGACCCTTTTCATTTATGCAACAACGAGGAAAAAAAAACAAAAGGCCCACAAAAGTAAGGAAAGCCTAAACAGACATGGACAGTGTGTAGCAACAAGAAAAGCCAGACGCACACTCGACGTGGTTGCAAAAACGCGTGCACTGTAATCGGTGTGTGTTTTATTGTTATTGTTATTTTCACAGTTATTCTTCTTTCTTACCTCCCCATACCCTAAAACATTTGTGCACCTAGTTACTTATTGTGTTTTGACAGTGTACAGGCTTGGGCTAAGACAACTGAAAGTTTTATCTACATTGTTACTTCCTTTATTAGCACATTTTAAAATGTGTTTTAGTTTTTTTTATTGTAATAAAACAAAAAATTGCAAAACAAAAAACCCAAATTAGGGTTGAAACAAATCCTGGGGAAGAAAATTGTTGCATCCTAGTATTTTGTCAGATTCATAACACATAGAAATATCTTAAAAACCTTTCTTGTAAAACCTTATATGCACTGACTCTGGGAGGGATTTGTTTTATAGCTTCAATCAACATGAGATGACACAAACTCTAAAACGGACTCAATCTTCTGTTTCCTGTTGAAAATCCTTTTTTTTTTTCTTTTTTAATTTTACAAATTTTAAAACCTTTTTGTTTGATCATAGAAAGGCTAAAAAGCTGAGTTTCCTGGGACTCAGAGTTAAGCATGGACTCCCAGATTTGAAGCATAAATCAGAAGAATAATGCGCACCCTTTTAGCTGGAACTGTTTCTGTATCCAAATAGCGAGAGGCAATAATTTGACAGAAAAGAATCTCTGTACTGTTCACACTGAAATGTTGATGCCTTGCAGCTCAGTAAAGGTCTAGCCAGCAGACAACCGGAATCTCAAAGAACATCGACATCTGTGCAGACTGCAGGCTTCTGCGGCTACATAATCAATGTTTTACTATTCTACGAGCAGCAATTGCAACAAGTGTGCTTTGTAAGGCCTTTGGGCTTTCACTGTGTGGATTTGTGTTTATGTTTTGCATGCTCCTCAGCCCACGTTAGCCTAGATAAACTCGTGTGGTGTGAATACATGCCCTGCTGCTGTTTACTGTTTATTTCATTTCACCAGATTTAGCTCATCGGTCCTTTTTTAAAGCTCTGCAGAAACCATGAGGTTTATCTGACTAGGCAGTGAGAGAAAAGGGAAGCCAGGAAAGCGAACCTCACAGTTCCTCTTTTCCATTTCTGTAACTAAAATGTATCTTTGTTTGACACTGTTTGGGATTCAAATGAGCAGCACATTCATCCCCAGCATTATATCAGTCCAAACGCATGTTTCTAAGGTCTAAGGAAGAATCAAAAACGATGAATAGACCCATGTTGTGCAAAGTCTGAGCCGGTAGACGGCTCTCCTGGTTCAGTTGTCATCCGGTTAGTCAACAATATAATGGTTGAAAAAAAGCAAAAATAGATAAAAAGAAAACGGAAATTTTTCTTTGTATTTTGAAGCTTTTTTTTAGATTAAATTCGAATTGATTTGATTTCTAAAGCACTTTTCATGAAAAGAAAACAGTTCAAGCTGCTGTACATAAAAACAAACAAAACACCAATCCCCACTCATGCAATACAATAATTAAATAAGATTAGTCTGGCAGCAGCTATAGGTAGACAGGGAGTTAAAGATGCTAAAAAGCACTATGGTGCACAATGCCAATAGTGAATCTAATTAAGCACTTATAGCCAATAAAATCCATCCATCCACCAATTTATCCATTCACCAATCCGTCCATTTCCAAAACCTGCTGAATACCCTTCAACGTCACAATTTAACCCACCCATCCTTCCATTCCCATCCATCCAATTATCCATCCATCTTCAGAACTTGCTATATCCCTTCTGGGGTCACGAGGCACCTGGAGCCAACTCAGGTACTGTTGGGCAAAGGCGGGACACAGCCTGAACAGTCTGTTACACATGCACACCCTGGGGCAATTTAAATATATCAGTTAACCTATGAAGATTGTTTTTAGACTCTAGGAGGAAGCAATAGAGAACCCATGCATGCACAGTGGAGAACATGCAAACTTCACACTTATAGGATCCAATCAGGATGTAAACCAGGGCCCTCAGGGTTTGAGGCAAAAGCGCTAACCACTGTGCCACCGTCCAACCCCTGCCTATAAAATCCTAAATACAATTCTGTGCCAATATCCAGTAGTTTAAAAAACACATTCTTAAAAGGAAAGTGCAAAAATTTTCCATGACAACCATTTGGTAAATAATGAGGAGATTCTATATTTATTCAAAAAAAAACTTTTTAGACAACACTTTGCAGAAAAGCAAAACTGTAAAACTGTTAAACAAAATAATCTAAGCAAAGCAATTTTTTAACAAGTACTTTAGCAAGAACAGACCAAATTCTGTCAGAAAACTGTTTGATTGACTGAATGATGCAAATGAAAGAAGACATAACAGAGTGATGGAAACACTGATCATCTATTCCCGTCCTTTCCCATTTATCCGCAAACTGCAAACTGGCAATTAGATGGAGGGAACGCACAGTACAGCCAGAATGAATTACACAGTTCTACATCTTCTGCCAGGAATCCAAGTGTCCATCCAACCCTAACCTACATAAAAAGCCTGGTTCCAAGCCAAGGCCATGACCAGACCATCTGACATTAGAGGAAACAGACAATGAGCAGACGGCAAGGAGCAAAACGAATAAACACATGAGGCCTCTTCCTCTACTTTTAATCATGTCAGAGTGCACCACTCAGACAGAAAAGTGAAAACACTATCAGGAACTTTCAGATCAAACATGGCGCCACATCAATTTATCTGCTTTTTCCTTATTTCAGACTTAGCCTTACATCAGGTAGGGTTGATTTATTTTCAGGACAATTTGTCTTGACGTCATTTTCCACTCTTGCAGTGTTTTCTCGCCCACACTTGGTTTGACAGAAAAGTCCCTGGAGTGGCAGCTGCATGTCACAACTGAAGTCAACACGAGATGAGATCTGAAGCAGACCCTCCAGAGGCTCGGAATGAAGAAAAAAAAACATAGAAAACTGACCCAACAAACATCCAAGCAGACAATAGGCTAAAATCAAATGTTTCTCAAGCTGATTTTTAATCCATGTAATCAATTCAAAAGGGAGAAGCTTTAAAATAATACATTTTTGTCCTCTGTGTCGTTTGTTCATTTGCAGCTAAACTAAAGTGAAATTTTGCTTGTTTCAGTCCAACACTTAAACCTGTACAAGAGCAGTCCTTACAAGTTTGTGCTTTCCTGAACATGAATGTACTGTTCTCTACAGAAAGAGATCTGTCATAGACGTACCCATGGCCCCCAATGTTATCATGAGTGCCCCAAAAGATAGGCTTCAGTCAGCAAAATTCCAGCCCTACCTTGTCAACCTCCTGCTGCAAAACCTGTTTAGCCACTTCCTGCTCCTGCAGTCGGACTCTCAACTCCTCGTTTTCCTGATCCAGTCGACTCCTCTTCTTTTCCACACTGTCCAGCTGGGCATGGAGACGGATGGACACGTCCTTGGCCACCTGAGAAGGACAGATGAAAAAAGGAGAACTTAACTCAGTGTTCAGGACGCAACTTATTATTAAAGAACAATAATAATAATCAACAAATCAATGATCAACTATTGTTAAAGCATATTTTTTGTAATTAAAGTCAATAAGCACTCCACTTTGTTTCCTGATGTCTGTTTGCATTAATGAGTTATGATTACCGGTGCCTGATTTTGTAATAATTTCTCGAATATAGCAATTTATCTTTTTTTTACAATAACAAACATTAGGCGATTCATTTTGATACTTTAAATGACATGTAATAATGTTTTTTAAATAATGGTATGTCGTATCCTTGTTGTGTGATTGTATTACTGCTTGTGGATTTTTTATTAAATTAACTGCATTTGTGTTGGTAAAGTTTATAAAACTGATCAGAAGTTAAGGACCAGATCATGATAATTATGTAAAACTAAAAAGTAAATTGTTAAGTAAAGAATAATGGGAATGGCATTGCATAAGTTCAATTCCTCCCTGTTCCTTTCACGTTTACTGATCAAAAACATAAGAATGACAGAGGTGGGAATTTATAAATTCGCTTCATCCCACTCCCTTTAAAGCAAGTAATTCAACTCCTTTTTGGCAAACTTAATGTTTAATGGTTTAAATGTGTCATGTACTGCATGTAACAGTCCTAACATGATTAGGAGTTATTATAATTAAATTATTTACATGTGTATCTGGATGTATGCGTATATGTATTTATTTTCCAATCAATTTATGACTAATTATCGAAAGTATTTCTATATAGATATATATTTCTGTTATTTGTGATCTCAAAAGTGAAACTAATTTAAGGTAAAGATGATCCTTTTATTATTTTTCTTTTTGAGTCATAATACTGTATATTAGCTAGTAAAAAAAAGGGAGGTAAAATACATTTAGCAAAAATGAACTGAAACATTTAAGGCAGAAATTGTGCACACATTTTATTTTTATACAATCAAGTTTTTTTTTTTTAAAGATTTTTTACTAAAACCAGAACATTAAGAATTATTTTAAGTTCTTAACTCATAACTAAAACAGAGCTAACGCCAGTCTATCTTGATTTCTAGAAATAATGCTATATCCTATATTGACTGCATCTCTGAATTTACTTGTCTATCAAAAGTAAATGTCTACACTGGATGTGTGTGAAGGACAAACAGCTCGTAGCCTCATTAGATCCTCAAAGGGTAATTCCAACCGACGTGGCAGAAGTGTATGCATAATGGAGTCTCATGAAAGTCAGATTTAATTCACTCCAAGGACAGCTGCTCATTCCAAGTTTTTAATGCCAAAAAGTTTTAATAAATTCACTCCCGTGTTTAAGTACAGCTCCTTGTTGTCTCAATAAGGACTTGAGAAGTTTTAAAATGGAGTCAAGCAGATTAAATCCAATATACTAAACTTTATTTATAAAGCACTGTTTATACATAAGTGACACAAATAAAAAGTCAATTAAAAACATTTTTAAACCTAAAAACTAAAACTTCACAAATAATTTTACCTTTTCTTTATCTAATTTGTTAGACACATTAAAAAAATGTGTAAGAATTTCACTATACATCTATTTTTTTTGGCTAAAACAAAGATGAAATAGAGTTTTTTTTTTTTTTAAATCTTTAAATATCTATATTAAAATAAATGCTTCTTAATTACTTTTCAAAATTAAAATAAATTGTTTAGTGCTAAACAATTTAGTGGTGTTAAATCTGTCACTTATAAATGTCACTGACACGAAGGTTTATTGGTTTTAATATTGAGGACAAGTCTTGTTGCTTAATTATTCACAGTCACTTCTCTAGGCTTCAGTTTCCCATCTGAATGATGGCAAATAGTGTCAGAAGAAGAAATATTTATGGCATATGTAGTTTGTGCAAACTGATCATAGATTACATTGATTTTTTTTTAGTCTGAAGGCAGTTTTTCCATTGCTTATCTGCAAAATATCTTTAGTTGTAAGGATGTATTCGTGCGCTTGGCTCGGAGAATCAGTCTCTGTTTGTGTGACTGAACCTTTGCCAATATGCAGCTGAGTCCCACAATGCCCCTCTCTGTAGTTCAAACCCTGTCTTTTCCCTGTAGCTCCACCACGCTCCAATTCATGTTTTGATGCTGCGTGTTTTACGTGTTTGCAGACGTAGAACTCTGACAGGTCAAGCGGGGTCGCATTAGCTTTGGCTCACATCGTAAAGTGAAATTATCCACAGTAACCAGATCATTCTATGTTCTTTGAAAATAAAAAAGAAGTTCAGAGATTGTGGATTATTTTCATGAAACAATTTTGATGAGTTATCAATATTTTCTGCTTCTCTGCATCCACTGATTCTGTTCCCAATACACAAAAAAGCTATACATTTGTGAGATTTTTTCTGTTTGTAACAGCAATGAACTGAATTTTCAATTTATTTATTTTTTTTAGAAAATAATGATATAAAAAACCGGCTTTGGGATTAAGAGAGTTGCATCTCTGCTCTTCGCAGATTAGATGGTTCTTTTGACTTTCTTAAGATGTGACTTATAGCACCCACTGCAGCAGTATGGAACCGAGGCTGAGGAAGCCATGATAAAAATCAGCACCACCAAATGTTAGACTATGGTTCTTAACTAGAACAGAGTGGTTTGTCACCTCAACAGCAATTTTCTACCTTTATTAAGACCTATGAAGCACTTATCCCATTCACCCACGCACACACGTTCACACTGATGGTAGCACAGCTGCCCAGAGCTGCAGGGCCTTTTTTACACTTCAATTAAGTTCACAAATACTGAAATTATTACCCAAACACAAACTGAACAGTTACAGGAGGCTGTGTCAGTCAAAAAAACTTGTACCGGTAAGTTGATTTTTGGAGTGGTTGTGGATGGCAGTTGCTATAGCAACTGATACGTGTTGCAGCAGACTCGTGCCGATCTTGACTGCAGACAGAGTTGCATCATTTAAATGTGGGGTAGAGGCTGCAGAGTTTCCCACTGCACTGTAAACCTTACGCAGCTTTTAATTCATGCAACAACAAAAAAAAGATCCAAAGGCTTCAGGGTGACCCCAGACCAAAAATGTGGTCTGAGGTCAGGGAAAAATGTGGTTTTTATCGGTCGTGTAAATGATCTGCAAAAACTTGCAAAAATGAGACAATCATATTTAAGGGCAAACAAAACTTGAATAGTTTTAAAAACGTGACAATATTGGTTGTTAAGGCTCAACTAAAAGGCCAGATCAACTGCATTTTAACTTCTTTGTGACTCCCACTACCTTTCTCTTTACCTCTTTGTATTTATCTCACTTCTACTGTGTGCTGCTTTGTTCTTCTTTCTGATGGGGAGCTGTGAAGGAATTTCACATCATCAAAGCCATGCTTTAGCTTTAGAATGTAATTAGATTTGTTAAAGGTTTTACTTTTTTTTTTTTACTTCATATAAGATTTTTTGAATTCTAGCCAATGACCAAATCTGGAAAGACCAGAATTTTTTAGAGGGTCAAGTAAGAGAAATACCAGCTTTCAGATGAGCAAAGAACATCTAGAAGCGTTTTGAACATTGCTGAATATGTTCTCACAGATGGGCAAAAAAATGCATTAGTTTAAAATTTTATACCATTCGCATGGGTATAGGGATCGAGAATACCGTAAAAAAAAAAAATTAAATATGAATAAAACAGTATGTTGCCTGCAACTGACCCACCCCCACCGTTCACCCCTTCCAGGCCTTCAAGTGACAGTTGGGGCAGTTTCTTATCAAAAGGGGCTTTTCATGCAGTTGTGTGCTTCTCTGTGTTTTATTGCAGTCAACAACAAGAGTCTTGTTCCACAAGTCATCCCCTTGTCTGCACATGTGCCACACACACACACACACACACACACACCCCGACACACACACCCAAACACACACACAGTTTAAGAGGCTGCATGTAAACCCCCTCAGTTAAAGTGGAGGGAGAAAAGTTGTTACAGAGAAAACCATTATGGAAACAAAGCAGCTGTGCTTGTGTTGAAGTTGGCCTGGTGTCTGTGTGTCTTTGTTTAATATTAGGTTTCAAACTCACACAAAAAATGACGACTTAAATTAATGCTGGGTGATCGTGGGGTCAACAACTGTAATGCCATTCCTCTTCTATCATTTCTGACCTAATTTTATCAATTATTACAACAATTATGTCATCAAATAGCCTGCAAAAACGGTATTAGTGTTGTCTTGTCACTATACACACTAAGTTTATATAAGTGAATATAAAGAAAAAATTAAAAAGAGTTTTTTTTAGTGACACTCTGTCTTGTGGTTTTGCGACATGATGCTGCTTTACGCTCTTTGATTGTGAGTAACGCAGGTTTGCGACATGCTTTACAATATTGAACAAGTGCTAAAAGCTTTAGAGTAGTAGTGTTAGAGTTTTCTCTGCTACCAAATCTGTTGGAATTAATTGAATAAACAGTGAGAAAATTACAGTAATTCAAACACCATGTGTTGTTTTGTTGGATCCAGTCACAGCTTGATTGTTAGAGGGTTCAGTTCAAACCGATGGTGTACTTTATACACTTATATTGGTTTGCACACTTTGCACCACAAGGTTGCAGATTTTTAGAAAACTGAAACTAATTTGTTTATTTTTTGTGCAAAATTTGAAACTGTTGTGCATTTATAAGACATGTTCAAAATAGAGTTAATTTAGGAAATTCCGTTTAAACAACTGTATGAATGAAAAGAACGCCACCGCAGTTGCACTAAAATGAATGTTTCTCATGACAGTTCAGGTAAGTGTCATTTCAAAGTAAAGTTGGAGAAATATAAGCAATGACATTTTCGGAAAATAACTGAAAACGTTTGTTATTGTGGTATATTGTAATTTAAGATAATCTATATCATGATTTATGATATTCTCCATATCACCCAGCAATAACTTTAAGTCACAAAACAATTTCCCCCACAAAATGGGTAAAATAAATATTTTAGACTCAAAAGAAATTGTCGTTTTTGTTTTCACACAAAAACTGGCATTTATTAGCTGCCTCTGATTGCACTGACTGAAGCAGAACGTGAAATGGAGTTAAGAGTGGTTAAATGGTTTTGAGTATGTGAGTAAAAGTCTGCAAAGAATCAGGAAGCGTGGAAAGCAGCGTCTCCATGGCAACAACCACAACAAACATCTTAAGTTAAACTGTTTTTTTAATTCAGGCAGACGTGTGGGAAAAGTAAACTCGAGCACATTACAAATAATTAGATGAGATGTCTGAGTGTGGCAGCAAGTACAGCACAGTTCATGCCCATGGTTTCCACCTACTTTAAGAAAGTTGGTTACCAAAAAATCTTTTTGAAATCCTTAGTTAAAATGACTCAAATGCTAACCTTGATGCCACGTGTCTAGTTTGTGGACTTCCTAGCTGATAACTAGAAAAAATATCAATTTGAATTGCTTGTCATGCATACAAATATAAGGACAAAGTGTACCGTTTTTCTTATAAAATACACTGTGCATGCAGCTGACACACACAAAAGTTCACGCATCGTTGACTTGAAGTGGCCGTGACGTTGGGGATTAGGCAGATGGTCATATTTTGGGGCTTCACCTTTTATGTTTTAATGAGAAAATGCATTCTGCTAGATTTAATTGGTTCAGCTCGCTTTGAAGATGCAGGCTGCTTCAGCACATTGCCAGGGGACACCTCCGGTTTTACCTGACAGCTGGGACAGAAGAACCTGTAACATCTGCTGAAAAATGCATGTGTCGTGGGGAGAGAAACAAGAAAACTTTGTCAGCTCCAGTGGGGTTTTAAAAAAAAAGGACCTGAAAAAACAAATTTAGTTTATTCTGTGATGTAAAAAATAAATATTTTTTCTCATGATTCTGAGTTGTGTTATTGTTTTTACTTATTTGTCTTGTTCCTTCGTCATTCTATCATCAGGTATATAACCCTAACATTAGCCGCGGTTACATGGGCAGAATATCTTGATCGGATCAATGGTCGGGTTAAAATTCACCCGTGCACATGGGATCAGAAAACCTTTTTCCGATTAGAACAAGCGTTCCCATGGCTCACACCTTTGGTCGGAATAAATCGTTTGGGCATGCGCAGTAGTGGTAAAAAAAAAACCCGGAAGAAGAGATGCGCCTCGTTGTAAACAGACCGCTGCCACAGACTTTAGTGCAGCAGCTCCGTAACACGAGGCGATCTTCCAAACGTGCTTTTATTAATGTTATGAATAGTATGAAGCGCTTGCTCGCTCATCGTTTATTTAATCCGTGTGGTCATTGCTTTTTATGTTGAAGAACGGAGCTGGAAGAGCAGTTAGGACAGGCTAAAAACACGCGCTAACAACATTAGCCTTGCTTGTGGACACAAAATCCAGGACCGTGCGAGAGACGCAGTAATCTACATCTTGGCAGCACATAAATATGTGGGAATAACATCGGCCTTTATTTTGCCGGGACAGCTTCTAAGGGCTGAGCAACATTTATTTCTGCTCTGAGACGTTCACACACCGCCCCAAACACGGTTCCTCCTGAGTCCTGCAGCCCCTAACCCAGAGTGGCGGGACGGCAAAACAACAAACGCACACGTAACTAAGCACCACTCCCTCCCTTCACACACAAAGTTATCTGGCTCCTCTGCTCACTTGGTCCACTGGCACCGGGGCTCGGGTGCCAGTGGAACAAAGCGCTGCTGCCCTGCATACCCTTCGTGAAGGAGGGAGAGGCAGAGAGCCAGCGGGGTGAGAGCGGAGCTTTTCACGGGGCGTCCGCAGAGCTGGTCCAAAGCTTTCTCTCAGCGAAGCACCGTCTATGCGTGACGTAACCCAGAGCAGCAGTGACACATGATCGGAATGACCGTTTACATGCTCCACGATCGGATAAACGATCGGTATAACCCACCTATCTCGATCGGAAAGAAATTCTGATCCGAACGAGTCTGACCGGGGCAGAGTATTCCGAACGGCGCGTTTACATGACACATTTTCTTTCCGATCAGGCGTTCTTTCCGATTACTTTTGCCCATGTAAACGCGGCTATTAATACAAGCATATCTAACAGATGGCTTTTATGTCAGTGCTATTGTTTACCTCAGCACTGCAGTTCACTGAGTCCAAAGTAACAAAACACTGCGGCTTCTCATTGGAAATGATGACTTGGCTAAACCCGAAAAATATCTGACATCATGGAAGAAGGGAGAACATTGTTTTTTTTTTTTCTTTCTTTTTTAATGAGCAGGGAAAAAAATGCTGATAGAGTGTGAATTTTTAGCAGAATAACCAACTGCCAACTACAAAGCTAAAGCCATCAGCAGGGAAGGTAGCTCTGCAGAATCAGCCAGAGGGAGTGCAAAGACTGTTTTTGACCCATCTGTCCACTTGAATCTTTCAGCATCCTGTCTTTCAGTGCAGCCTAGAACAGATATTTTTTATAGTAAACGTTAAATATGCAAACTGACAACCTGACTTTGACTTAGTTGGTCACAGTGGTAAACATTATGTGCAGTATATATAGAAAAATTCAAACAAAAATTAACACAGGCACATTTTTTCTTCTGCCCACCTCGACTCTATCATCCATACCCATCCATATTTCGTTTGGCGTGCTCGCCATCTCCTTCTTGAAGAGCATGTCCGTGCCGTCTCAATCTTGCTTCACGTATCTTTTTTGTGATGCAGACAATTCCAACTCTCCAACGCATTTCCTCATTTCGTTACTTTTCTTTAAATGTGACCCCCAAAATCCATGCTAACATCTTTATTTCCATTCTTTTAAGCAGTTTCTCTTCCTTTCGTCTGCGTCTCCATGCTTACATCAGGACCAGCCTTATCATCGTCTTATACGCCTTTCCTTTTACACTAACTGACATACATTTATCACACAGCACTCCAGCTTTCACATCCACTTCACAACCTCCCTTCGAGTTGATCATCAATCCCAAACAGTTAAATGCCTCCACCTACTTCAACCTCCTTCCTTCTCTATCATTAGTAATGATCCAGCTTTCATCGTTCTTGGAATAGACCATTGTCTCTGTCTTACTAGGGCTCACTTTAAGCCATTTGATTTCAAGTTCTTACCAGTTAGCAAACATGTGCATTAATTTGCAGTTTAGCTCAAAATAAAGGATGTAATGATGATGTTGTGTGTGTGTGTGTGGATAACATTATTTGCTAATTCTGGTGCAATTAACCAAAGCCAGTGGTTTAAGTTTATTAGCACTCCTTGGTGGGCAAAATGTCAACTTTGAAGTGTTGTCTTTAAGGAATAACTAAACTTTTGGCTCTGTACAGATCATTTTACCTTTTTTTTCAGTTTCTTTCTCTCTACTTTCTGTTTCTTGCAGGAGCTTCTCATTGGAGCACTTCGTGATGGTAATTTAAATTGGAGCTGTCATCCTCTACAGCCCCTGATAAGAAATAACACTGCAGCAGTCCTTAATGATACAGATGTTTAGTGTTGGCAGGCTTTTATTTTTAATACAGCCAACATTTTGGGTTCTAGGTACTCTACCCACTTAGAGGATGTTACGTCACAGATGGTTTTCTTTGTGCCTATAAATAAAAGTGGCGTGAGAGAAAGAGACTGAGAGAGCTGTGGCGTGACAGCTGTTCCAGTTCAGGCTGTGATCTTCTATCTTTGGACAGAAGGATGGAGACAGTGAAGGATGGAGGAAAGTAAAGGAGTGGTCAAAGAATACCCCAACCTTTAAAACCTTTTCAGAATAAAATCAAATGAAATGATCTGTGTTTTGTTTCCAATGATTCATCTTGTTTTTAAGTGATTTTAATTATAATTCATGATTTACTGCATGTAATCCTACTGTAACTTTATTAATTATTTTTATTCTATTGTGGTTTTACTGTGAGCATTGTTGTATTGGTATGTGCTTTTAATTTTTCCCTGTAAAGTACTTCCATATTGAGCCAGAGGAAATAAAAGCTTTCTTTAATTTATCAGTTGCACTACATCTATGAGGGAACCCACTGTAAGGTAATCTACTTGCCATTTGGTTTACACCCTGATCCTTTACTTTTTCCCTTTTCCCCCTTTTTCCCCCCACACAGATTAGGCTAAAATGGGCGTTTTGCTAATAATGACCTCAGAGCTCCGCCCACTGGCCCAGCTCCTGAGGGGGCTTCAATAAAAACATACTTTACCACAGCTTTATGTTTAAAGAATTATTTGTTTAGAAAGTGCTAATTGATACAAATGTACAAAAACAAAAAGCATACTGATATGCATTTGCTTCACAATTAAAATTCATAAAGTTAAACTCAAAGCAATTTGACATTTTTTTCATGAAGTTAATAAGGTACTTTTCGCATTTTAAAAAGTCATAATAAAGGCATGAAATTACGTTAATACTTTTCCTTGTAACATACTAACTAATGTCAGATAGAAGTTAACAAAAAAAAAAAAAAAAAACAAATTCAGTCACGCGTTATGCACAGGTAAAGACGACGCTAAACCACAATTCGTGTTGTAATAATCGGGGGTGAGTGTTATTCTTTCACAGAAACAGCTTTCAGTCAGTATGGCATGAGGTGGGACATTGGTATGCACTTAAATGTGTGGGGGTGTACACTCTGAGCATGTGTTAGAGTGAGCTCCATCTCAAACCACAGCCAAAATCATGGTGGTGAGGCTGTGCCTGTCCAGACGCTGCAGCTCCCTGATGACTGTCGGCTCTGCTGCTTTCCTCTATGAGAGGGCCGCTGTGAGTCTAAGGTCATGAGAACATTCTATTCATATCTTCAAAGTGCCGTTTGGAATGTCAAAACTAATTGTTTTTATAATTGTGCCTCTGAAAGGTAAGATGTGTTTCCAAATTGGATTTGTTTTAAAATAGTTGAACTTTAACAGGAGGGACAAAAAATGAGTAATTTTGTGTTGTGTCATTACTTTAATGTCTGTACTTCTAAAATAATTAATAATAAGTAATAAAATACATAATAAAATAAGTAATAAGTAATAAAATAAGACTTAAGTGATGATTTTTGGCAGTCCCACTGAAACCCTCTACTGTATCTGGACTTCAGCTTTGACAGATTATCAACAGTATCAAATTATCAAAAATGTGAGGATTAAAGTAAACACAATTTTTAATAACACAGCGCAAAAGAGGGCAAAAATGGCAATAAATGGTTACCTTAAATGTGCTAAAACAATCCTCTGGCAGCTTTAAGTATTTAACGAATCAAATAAATCCGTTTATGCATTTGACCAATCGGATGGACGCCTTCACTTTGTTGACCAATCGGATGGAGCCCTTTTATGTTAGATGTTCGCCTCCTATGTAGACGATGGTCATTTGGAATATAATTTTTAAACAGTTCCAGTGAAATGGAAATGACATTTTTGGTTGTTTCGCTATCTGTTCATGTATCGCAAGTTATATCGTCATCACATTATTGATCAATGTTCATCAATATTATCGCGAGTCTTCCCCGTATCATGCAACCCCAGTGCTACATGTCATTTTTATTAAAACATGTTTAATCTCCCTTGACTCATTGCTTGTGCATTTTAGGATTTATCCTTAGATAATTGTTTATGCTTTTAGAGCTCCTAATGGCTTTGCCCCTCCTTACCTCTCAGAGTTGCTGCAGCCTTACTTAACCTTTCAGTCACTCGGGTCAGTTGATCAGTCGCCCCAGAGTGAAGGCTGTGCTTTTGCTGCTGCAACTCCCAAAATGTAGAATGCCCTGCCCTTGATATACAAATTACTTTTATTGATTTTTTTCTTTTTTTATCACTAGTATATTAGCTTTCATTTATTTTTTGTTGTTATTTAATTTAGCATGTGGCTTAGTGTGCAGAGTTTTTCTTTTTTTTTAAAAAAAGGACTTTTTGAAGTTGGACTACACTGAACTGGGGAGCCTCTTGAATGGCACATGACCGAGAGTATCAATGTTAAGTTCTCAAAATCTGTGCATAAATGGTCAATGTCACATTAAAGAGGCAACAAAAACTCAGTGTGTAACACAAATACTTTTAGTTTTATGAAACCGTCCTGTTTGGATGCACACGCACGCTGCAAAAGGACCTGTGTGTTTTCCATATTTTGGCCTAAAGAGGAAAACGAGTTGAACACAGCAAACACCCTCTGAATTCTCTTCATCGCCCAATGACAAAACCAGTTTGCTGGAAAAAAGATTCTACCACAATTTATGCTGGAAAGCTCTTCTGAAAAGTTCAGATGAAATGAGAACGTTTGGTAAACTACTGAATTAATCATCTATGGAAGCAAATAATTACTTGTGTGTTAACTTCATGAGAAATCAAACAAGTATTTCCTTTATTCATTTGTGTGTGTGTGTGTGTGTTCGTGTGTGTGTGTGTGTGTGTGTGTGTGTGTGTGTGCGTGTGTGTGTGTGTGTGTGTGTGTGTGTGTGTGTGTGTGTGTGTGTGTCCAGATGTCTGTGGCCTGTGGGAATGGGAGAAGTGTGTGAGCAGGACAGGAAGTGATGAGGTTATTTCTCATGGACACTGAGGCAGCTGGGAAAGCCCAGAACAGCCACGCTAGCACACAGACACACTTATTGTCACAAAGTCAGATGTTAACAAGCAAACCACGGGGATGCCAAAACTGGTCCAAGGAAAAGCATGTGACAAAGTGTTTCACAAAAAGGAAATAAATGAATATTTGCTCTTCATTTCACCACAAACTCACTAAACTTTACGAGGGAGAACTCTGAAATCATGAGAGCAGCCTGACACACAGGAGATAGACGGCTTTGAGAGTGCACATTTTGCTGATTTGGTTGCATTTGCGTGGGAGTGACTCATCAAACCTAAAGCCTAAAGCACCGACAGTAGTTAAGCCACTTTTCCAAAGCAGCTCAGGACACAACTGCTCAGCAAGTTAAGGTCAACTCAGACCACAAGGTGCTAAAACTGGCTTTGGCCAATGCAGACTTTAATTCAAAAGACCAATTTTGTTTTGTGTGTGGGGAAAATTACTACTTTGGTTGTGTAACACTTTATATTGTAACTTATTAAAAAAAATATGTTTGTATAAACATTTTCAGCTTTTGTATTTAAAACCGCTGAAATGAATACTGGCTTTTCATGAGTTAAATTCACTGCAAACACTGGAACCACTGAACTATTTTGAGTTCTAAATACGATAAATACAAATCAAGGCCTCAGTCACCCATATGTGTCTGTATGGGTGCATGTGACCCAAATGGTGTGGGTTTTGGGGTTGTCCAGACCCGTAGACAGGAGCGGCCACAGGTGATATGCAACCCCCTGTAGATCAACCATAGGGTGCCCACACAAACTTTAGTCTGACCGTCCAATTTCGTCAGTTCAAACAGTCAGGCTACACGGCAAGGACCTCACAAGGAGCACGCAAATGGAATCAATGTTTTTTCCTAAGGAATTAACATTATATAATACACTTAAAAGCGAAACAAAAAAAAAAGATTTTGCATGGTATAGGCCCTTTATAATTTTGTGTGGGCCACCTGCACCCCCATGTCCACACATAAGAGCAGTTGTGATTAAAGTATAAATCCCTTTAGCAGGGAGGGATTTTTGCTGATACACCAGAATTATATAACAGAGTTTGAGCGTTATGCAATAAGTTCTTTCAGAATAAATGTCCGATGAGTGGACATATTAAGAATAACACTGAAAGCTAATGCACTTAGCTAAAGGAAGTTTGCCCTGTTGTTAGATATGAAGACACTGTAGAGGCATCTTAAACGTCAACAGGTCACCAGTTTTTGTGCACACGTTCATGCATTAATCAAGTGTACAAAAATGCAACACACAAAAAAAAAACATGTCATTGCACAATTAGTGTTGCACATTGTGGATATACCGTAAGATATTTATTTTAGAGCAGAACTTAAATGGTCATTTGTTTACCTATTTGACAGAAATCCTAGTAGGTTTTTGAAAAACTCAAAATTCGGATGCAAGCGCATTGAGCTTCTATAACTCATAGTACATGGAATTGCAGCTGGCCTGTTGAAAGCCATCGTCTTTCATTTAGGTAGCATTAAAGAGATATTCCAGCCCAGCTGAGTCACTGCAGTGGGAGTGAGGGAGGCTAATGATGAGAATGAACAAGGCGAGTGAATATGAGAATGACCAAATAGGAGCTTATAAAGTGCTTAATGCACTAACACAAGCAGGCACACACATGCACACACACAACCACAATGTGTAACCTGACCTGCAGTCTGAGGCTGTGGCCCTGCTGTGAGGAAGACACTATCAGCCTCGTGTTTGGGAGAGACACTCAAAGTCAGCTCAGGTTTGCCTCTCAGCTGAGTATTTCCTTCCAGTTTAGAATCATCTTTCTCAACTGACAAAGACTTTTTGCTTTCAACAATGGCTTCATCTGTCATCCAAGACATAAGCCATTCTGCCAAAATGAGGACATGACTGATATTAAAAAAAAAGAAAAACTACAGAAAGTCAACGCTTCATCCTCTCAATTTGATTGGCTCATTTGAATTTTCAAACAAAGACCAAACCCTCTCAGCTAACAGTGGGAGGGTCACTCATAAATGTACAGCCATCCTTTTCCCTCCCCTTTTCCATCTGTCTTCCTTCCACCAAAAACCATCCAGATGGTGAGACAGCAGCTGAGAGACAGACAGCAGCAGCAGGCAGAAATCCCTCAGACTCGCGCTGTCTCGCTCTGAACATGCATAAAGGCCTCTTTGTGTCTCCATCAACGTGGAAAGCATCACAGGAATGCTGCGAATTACACGGAGAACAACTACGGTCCTGGTTGAGTTCTAAAGTTTACCCGGAGCTGAGTATGTTTATGTGCCAAGCGTCTTTGATTTAGGATTCCTAAAATGACTGGAGTGACTGCTGTGTGAGCGAGAACTCAAGGATGTTTGCATCAACTGCAGCAGTGCAAGTTCAGCTTTGTGCTAGCTTGTTTTGGTTGGACTAAAGACGAATTTGTTCATGTAAACTGGTTGTGAGGTTTTCCAAAACAGTCCCCATGCAGTGATCCCTGCTTGTAACAACATGAAGCAAACAAATACAGCATCACAGCTTCAACGCTATGGTCCAAATTGTCCATAAAACCACAAAAAAAAACAAAAAACAAATGTGATCTAGGAAAATGATTCATGCAAACTAAAAAAACAAACCTTTGAGGGTACGACTGTTTGACTGGTTTTAGGATATTTTTCATTGTAGTACCCATTTCCAGAAATAACAGTGGTGTTGAAGTACTGATGCACATCATCACATTGTCAAAGAGAAAAAAAGGGTTTAGGACAATGGAGAGATGGTTGAAGTACTTTACACAATGTCTTTTCCTCTTTGATACATTTTAAGTGTTTTGGGGAAAAAGGAGATCTTTTATCACTAAATGTTTGTTTACTTAGTTTGAACCAACGATTTGGTTTATGTCTCCTCTATTTTGTGCATCATCTTCCATCCATCCATTTTCAAAGCCCTCTATATCCCATTCGGGGTCAGGGGGCTGCTGGTGCCAACCCAGCTACTGCTAGGCAGGGTACACTCTGAACAGGTCATCAGGGATGTTGCAGGACCGCACCCTGGCACACACTTACATTGGACACTTAAGACTATTTACAGATACCAATGAATCAATCAACATATGAAGCATGTTCTTGGGCTGTAAGAGGAAGCTGGAGTGACAGGAGAAAACCACGCATGCATGGGGAAAACGTACAAACTCCACACAGAAAGGTACCAGGCAGGATTCAAATCAGGGTCTCTTTGCTCTGAGGCAAGACTGCTAACCACTAACTCTTGAGTTACTGGTAAAAGTTCAAAAAGGTATCCAAAAACTTGACTGAATAACTTATTCAATCTCTGATACAGAACTCTCACCTCAGGTTTTCATATTTCTTCAGTACTTTTACTGATTTTTCAGGAAGAGCTGCACTTTTATTTCGTCTTATGCTCATTGTCAATCCACAGCTCAGGATTCTTACTTTAACGTCTTGTTCCAGCGTCCTTATCAGTTCTCCATCCACCTGGCCAGTTTGGGCCACTCTGAGAGAGCGCCGCTCTACTTTCCTCAGGCGGTACTGCAGGATGCGGCACGTCTTGTTTGCCTGATAAGAGACAAGTCAGAAAATGAGGCTAGGTGTCATCTGTCTAATGGCTGACAATAGTAACTGAGAAATAAAGATGAAGATCAAGAAAACAAAAACACAATGACATTTTTTTAAACTGTATAAAATTATGAATAAAGCATGTTTTGTCCTTCTTAAATATATAAACTTCATGATTTAAGGTTAGTCTTCTTGCTCAATACAATTTTCATGTTATAATTAAACGTATTAAATTTCCACACGAAAATAACACGTGACAAAGAAGATTTCGTAAATCTCCTGCAATGAATCCATCTTTTAAGAAGCTCCGTACTTGTTCTAGCTGCTGCCGCAGCTCCTGAAGCTGGTATACATCTTCCTCCATGTACATGTCCCTCATCTCCAGCATCTCAGACCTCAGGCCCTCCATCTCGTCCTGGAAACGAGAAAAAAACGAGCATATAAGTATGGTATTATTTTTGACAAACACAAGAAAAAATAGATATATTAGTAAAACATTTGGTTGTGGATACAAATGGTAAAAAGCTGATATTAATGTCATTAAATTGGATGAAAATGAGATTTTCATTTGAGCCTATCAGCCATGCTTTCCTCATCCCTTCTATTCATATGTAAGATGTAGTGCTAGTAATAAGTCTTTAACCATCAGAGACATACAATGTACTTCCAATTTTCAAACAAAAGCCTTTGCATCTAAGCATGTGTGTTAATGAGGAACAGCAGAAGAAGGAGCTGTAGTGAGAGTAGTGCTGTCATCATTTACTACAGCTGAAAATGTGGGTCAGCTTCTGCAGAGTAATGCAGCAAGCTACAACCGACTCTTGGGATGTGTGCGTTAGTGTGCATGGAATACCAAAGCAAGTCAGGGCTCCACAGCGATTGCAGCATGCCCTCCTGCAAACTGGATGATAAGCATTTACATTTTGACAATTAATCGTTGAGGGATAAGCAGCCATGTGGGTACGTTTGATTAAGGAGTCTTTCTTAGAAGGTTTGCTGATGAGCTAAAACATCTGCATCCGGACACCACCTCTTCCTCTGCAGATGTGCAGAGGAAAAGGATGATCATGGACATGTGGAAGTTAAAGGAGGGCTATGAAGAAATGAAGAAAGATCAAAAGAGGAAAAAGGAAATTACAAAGATTAAACAAGAAATTATTTAAATGGGCCAAAGTGAAGGTGAAATCAGTGAAATATGATAGAATAACAAAATTGAAATAATAGTGACTTTCAAAAGATGGTTAAAAACTAAATAACAGAAGTTAATGAGAAGAGACCCAGAGCTGATTCTCTGACCTGATTTTCTGACCTAAGATGGAACAGTGGAAAATTGGTTGTCATGTGAGCTACCAGCCAGTCAGGAGAAGAAATCAACCAATCAGCTTTCACCCGCAGAATCAGAGGGGACATGCTAAGAATGAAAAGGAATACATGCTTCTGCTGTGACTACACTCCTCTTTTCATGTTTCTAGACTACATCTTTCTAAAAGACACATTTGTTTAGTGTGTGAGTTCAAATGTTGCAGATGCATTACTTTGTGACATTCAAAAATTCTGGATCTAGTTCTTTACTTATGTACTTTTTTGGTGTCTCACCTTAATAGTTTACTGGTATCTGGGTGATCATTTAGTTGATGATCAGATAGTTAGATTTGCATTGATTAATTTTGAGCTGAAAGGTCAATTGTGTTAAAAACACCAAAAACACAATTTACATTGGAATGGGTCTTTAGGATTTTAACTATTTTATGAATAAAAAAACACATCAAAACACAATGCTGAGGACTTTTCAAATACCGGGCGGGAGAAAAAATAACAGTAAAGGGACAAGTAAAGGCAGTAAACTCCACTCTGCTGAACTTCAAACTGTTTTACATAAGTTATGTAAAATGCAAATAGGTTAACATTTCAGGCTTTTAAGTGAAGCACGCTAAAAGCATCAGAGAAGCTTGTCTTCGTTCTAAAATTGTATCCATGAGACAAACACGCCTTAACGCCAACAACTAAATCTGTGGGAAACTAAATCATGACTTTGTCCGCCAAAGTCATGATTTAGTTTATTATCTAACTGAACTTGTGACTCAAATATTTTAAACTGTCCACTTCACAGAGCCATCCGTGTGTTTGCAGCTGTAGAAAAGCATGTTTGCCAGCATGTTTGAGCTGTGTTGAACATCTACCCACATACTGTGATAGAGCTGCGATACATTTTAAAAGTAACACAAAAAGTCAGTTAGTGTGGTTCCGACAGCGGCTTCTACCCTGAACCCCCATCATCAATCTGGCAGTAAGCAGAGGCTGAACCATATGCACAAACAAACGAGCAGACAGACGTCTTTGAAGTTAAAGGACAAAGTCAGAGTCAAATGCTTGGAATGAGTCGAGCAGAGAAACGCCATAAAGGTGTTCTGTTTTTAAATGGTTTCTTTGATGACCAAGAGCCTCCAAACTACTGCAACAACAGACAACTTTACTGCAAAGCCTCCCATGAGGCTTCCAGGTGGTCCAGGGTGGTGCCCCAGCCGTCCTGTATTGTGGAACAGAAGAACTATAACAAAACCAATGACTATAAAGAGTGCATCCAGTGGGCTTTAATCACAAATTAAAAATCCCATGTCCCTTATAAGTGCATTGAACTTGTTAACCTTATTCCTAAAATCAGCATTATCTCACTAAAAGTAGAAGAAAGGCACACCAAACGGACTTTTAGATTACAATCTGATGACTATTGTCAGTTTAGGATGGGATTAATGATCCTATTGGAAAAGAAAAGCTGAGGTCACGGTTCTGTAACACATAATTCCATTTTCTGATGGAGCATTTTAACACCTTTTCGCTTTGTATGCATCACGCTGTGCATTTCCCCTGAAAAGTACCGGGTGTGTGCTGCTGATGGCACGGCTCCAAACCCAATCAATCTCCAACAATTAATGGCTTGTCTGGTCAGTAGCAGTGAGAGCTTCAGAACATGCTCCCAAATTGATCCCTCCCTTCATCAATAAAGCTTTCTGCAGACTTGAACAGTTAACCTACTGCAGGTTGACGCCTGCAAAGTTGGGAGTTCTAGTCCTCCTGTTATGACAAACCAGGTTTTTTCTTAGAAAAGCATCTTGGTATGAAGGTGTACAACTGTTTTATGCTGATAAAAGTACAGATATACATGGACAAAGCAATGTATTGGTGCATACAAAAACAAATCTTTGAATAAATGAAGGAAAAGTGTCAAACAAAATGAGAATTGAATTCCAGAGAATAACTGGAATAGTCAAGGAATTGGCTCTTACTTTGAGGTAATCATTCTCAGACCTGAGCTCCTCTATTTCCCTGATGAACTCCTCCTGCATGCTGTCCATGAACTCCTCTGTCAGGTCTGAGAAGGCGAGGGAGGTGCTGGCTGGAACCCTGCTGTCCAACGAGGTGAACGACCGTTCCTCACCGGGGGATGCGCTCCCTACCCCGGTCTCCGTGCCCACAGACAGTCGCTCCTTGTCTTTCTCTGCGCACCAGCTGCTGGACTTGGCGACTCGCTGGTTCGCTGCATCCGCCAGCCAGCCTTCCCTGGGCGGCTTGTCGCCCTCCGCGCCGCCGCCCCGGCTGCTCCTTGACTCGGCGTCGCTGCTCATCGCGTCCGCGGAGAGCTTGTTCTCCTCCGAGGCGCAGTCCGACAGCTCGGAGCTGCTGTCGGTCGGGGAGAGCTTCCCGGGCGCGCAGCCAGAGTCCTTGGATAAATCCTCGGACCCTGTGCTGGCGTCAGACACCTTTCTCCGCCCCCCGCTGATTTTAGCCGCCTTGGATGCCGAGGTCCTGGACACCCCGCCGGAGGATTTACTGGTTGTTTTGCCGCCACCCCTCTCAGCCTTCCCGTCCTTCGCAGCCAGGCTCCCCACCGGACTGCGCCTGGAAATGCGGCTTCCCAAGTGGATCATGGCTCCGGGCTTCACGCTCAGAGTCGGGGTCCCGATGCCCCCGCGGATCTTCGTGAACGACCACCCCGGTACATCCTTCGGTCTGGCCGGGGACGGAGCCCGGTGGATCTTTTTCTTCTCGCCTGGAGGCAGGACGGGCGCCGCAGCCGGGAGCCCGGTGGAGTCAGGGCGGTCGCTCTGCGCCTTTCCGCCGTCCGAGCTCTCCGTCCCGCCTCCGCTGTCCATCTTCTGCCGGAGATGGAGTCTCCGTTCCTTTGGCGGGGCGATGGCGAGGCGGGTCGGAGAGTTCTGAACATCAACCTCCTTTGTTTTTGTCATTCATTCCGTTTGGTACCACCCGATAACGGCGAAACGGCAGCCCCTATTCGCTGAAATAGGCGACAGAAGTTGGAGACGGAACTGCGAGGCGCACAAAGAGGAGGCGTCCGGCGCTAATGGAAGCGCGCGCGGCGCAACAGGACCAGCCGGAAGTTCCAAACCTGCAAAACATTCAACGGTTCCGATCCAGCTTTCTCCTGGATGTGCAGTGGATTTAAAGGGAATCCCGCCTCTTCTCTTTGTTGTTCGGATTCCGCATGAACTGCATTGACTGGCCGCTGTTCTTTCCCCTGCCAGGTCTGAGCGAGAAGAAGCGCCGAGGCGCTGTTGTGGCTGTGTGGTCACTATCTCTCCCCTCCTCTCTCCGCCCAGATACTGGGATGGAGCTGTGGTGTAGCGGACTCCTCTCCTTTCTGCAGTTTTCTGTCGCCGCCACTGCAGAGTTTACAGGAAAAAATGTGCAACAAAGCAGAACATGACAAATCGCATTCAAATGACCCACTAAAGTCTCCATTAAACTCCGAAAAAAATCTAAACGTAGTATAAAGCAAAAAGAAGCATAAGTAAAAATATAGAATACACTGATAGGCCTACATGTAAACAATAATTTGTGTGTATTTGGGAGACACAAATGTCATGTCTTGTATCGAAATAATTATCATGTATTTTTAAATGTCATTTTTTTACTTAATATAAAGTATATAAATCCTTGGTTTTAATGACAAATGCACATTTTATTAGTGGCAAATTAATTAGTTATTTCTGGTTTTTAATGACTAATTGATGAACTTGTTTATTTATTAGTTTTAAATTATTCAGTTGTAATGTTGTGTTTTTAATGACCAAATGATGCATGTTTTATAATTTATTGATTCAGATTTTTTTTAACGACCAAATAATTCACTGTTTATTACTTGTAAATAATAAATTTTAATGCGGACCTGAGTGCACTTTTACATTTAAAATATATTTGTATGATCGCAGCAACACAATCTTTATTTGTTAAGAACCACCAAAGGTTGTTTGTTGTAATGACTGTTCCAAATTTCTAATTAAAAAACAACCACATTGAAAAATGCAATGTCAATCCAAGACAAATGTCTGCAGCTGCTGGTTAACTGAACAGTTTACAGTGAATTTAATGAGTCATCATCACTGCATGTGTGCAAACAGAAACCCAAAAGGTGAGGCAACCTCCATTGGAACTAGATGCATCATCCTGCAATGCACTTACCGGTTTTTGAAGTTCTCATGCTAAAAACGTGCCAACACATGCCACTGAGAAATTTAACCCAATCCTGGGACAGTGAAACACAATTTCCCTAAAAATGAGAAATAATGTCCTCTAAATAGTTTTTGATGGCATTAATAAGCTTTAGAATGTATGAAGGCTTTTTTTTACACCATTGTGACCCAAAAAGCCTAAATCTAAAGATTGATTCCTGGGTGTTTTCTTCTCCATGACTTGATATCAACCACCAAAAAGTCATACACCAGACTAGACAGCTTGTTTAATGAAAAGCTTTTTTTCGGTTTGCAATGGATTTTTCTTTTTAGCTCCTCTCTAGCTGACCATCATTTAATCAGTGCTGTCTTTACAAATGGTGCCTGTTTGTTGTTATCCTGAACCCAACTCTATATATGAATGATTCATGAGTCAGCAAAACTGCGGTGTTTACCAATCAGACTAAAGGACATTATTTATTCAGTAGAGGAGGGAAATTGATTTTAGTGAAGGAGAATTATAATAAGAAAGGTGATGATGAAAGTAGTGCAAGTTCTTTAAGTTTATGACGCAACTCTGTATGAGATGGGATGAGAGCCCTATCTGTGATCAAGGGCATAGTTTTGCATTTGCCGTTGTTGATCCCTTCTCTATTCATCTGTCTGTCATGTATGATCATTATCATGAGCGTATCTTTTCCTTTTAAGCAGGAGAGCTCCATTTTAGAGGAAACACAGTCCAGAGCAGTCTAGAGTGGAAACCGAAAGGTTCCTTTTTCCAAAACGTCTTTTGCTAATGTACAAAACAAACTAAGTCTTGGTTTTACCAGCAGCAGCGCTGTATACGTACAGTATGTTTTAACGGGTTGATCTATGTGTGTTTTTGATTCCTTTCAATGTGTCTCCGTGTTAGGATATGGGCATGAAGCAATTGTTTTGTAGTATGTCTATGTTTTTATGTCAGTCCATATTCAATAAATAAATTCAATTCAGTCCTTTCCATTCATCTTTGCAATCTACAAAATAACACTTTAAAATTCTTTTTTTTAGAATCAACCTGAGACACTAATTCAAAAGTTTTTTTTTTTACCTCTTAATTGTTTTAAACTTAAAACATACATTAGGCATGCTGAGTCCTGTTTTAAAGGACTCTGCATTTGGAGGAAAACATAATTCTTTTTGGTGTTTTTATTTTGATATACGGATTGTGGAAACATAAACTTTTAAATTAGTTATGAATGAGCAGCCATTGTGTTAGTAGCAATATGAATTAAAGTAATAATTAAACAGAGTTTAAACAAAGCAACAATATTGCCCCACACATAATTGCTAAATAACACCACATGAGGCACACCATCATTAAACTCTATTCAGAGAAAGTAACTGTAAGTTTCATTAACCTGATGGACCCGGGGAGAATATCCAGCCTTCAACTGTAAAACACTCACTCTGCAGGCGCCAATGGTCTGATCTGCCAATCTTTAAACATGATTGGTTTAAAAAGAAGATACCATGAAAAAAGGTCTCATCCAAACACATGTCAGCATTTTAAATTTGTTAAAATAAAAAAATTTGCGGAAATGTTTTCTCATCAAGGAGGGGGTACATTTTCCTTGTTTCTTTGTTTAGAAAATGCTTGTTTCAAAATGTAATTAAAAAAAAAGAAAGAACAATGGTTTGCTCTTGTTGGTTGCAGTTTTGCATTCAGTATTTTTCATTCTATGTTTATGAAATTTAGAACTGCATTTTCAGAAACATATATTTTTAAATCACTGGATGTGATATGTCTCTTCAATGAAAGAACTGTAGCAAAATTCAGCCCTAATGTAGGTTTCAGAACTCCAAAAATAAGAAAAGGTTTGTCATTTTCTAAATGTTAAGATCAACTTTTTTAGCATCTAACTTGATTTAAAGTCTCTAGTTAGTACACTTGCACTGAGGGCTCAGATTTTTGTATTTGCATGACAAAATAAACAAATTACAATAAACCTGTAAGAATGTAACAACATATTATTGAACTTATTTTAATGCTTAATAAGTGCCAGACTTGGCTTTGTTTTAGCTCAGTCACCTTTCTGGATATGAAGCCTGTTTGTTGGCATTAAATCCACACTCATAAAAAAGTTTAAAAATTATTTAACCATTAAATAAAAATAGTCAGAGTAGTTTAAATAATTCTTGTTTTAAAAGCTTTTAAGAATTGTGCCACTTCCATCCATCTTTTTCCGCTTATGCAGGACCAGATTGCAGGGGCAGCAGTCTAAACAAAAATGCCCAGACTTCCCTCGCCCCGGGCACTTCCTCCAGCTCCTGTGGGGGGACCCGAGGCGTTCCCGGGCCAGCCGAGAGACGCAGTCTCTCCAGTGTCCTGCCCAGTTGTGGCACACTGAACAGAAAAAACCTACTGTTGAATAGATTGTGAGTTTGGAAAGTAAAAATCTCCACAGCTACATGTTTACAAGTTGATGAACATTGGAAAGTCACAGAAGTTACAACATGAAGCTGTAACCTTCCTCTAAGTACTTACTGCTTCTTTTCTGCTTGTAGCTATATTCCTTTTAAACAAGTATTTTGCAACTATAAATAACATCATATCCACACATGTAGATAAGTCATATCTGCCAAACTGGACATCGTGATACAAATGCAAATAACTTTTGAAAGTGATACAAATTCCTACTAAATTACAGTGCATTTAAGCATTTAAGTCTCTTTTAACACTTTGCTTCATTCACATAACACTTTAATGAAAAAAAAAGGAGAATTGCATTGGGATGGACGTTAAATTATCTTTCATCGCCATCTAGTGGTGAGGAGGGAAGCGTACAAATAAATTTCTGCCAAATGGGCAAGTGAACAATACTGTGGAACAATGAAGAAGACTGGTCATTATTTGCACAATAGAGATAATATCGTTCAAGTCATTTATGGCACTCTAACATTGCATATAAAGACTGAAAAACGTAAACTTTTCAGTATAAAAGGGCAAAAGGCTGTTTTGCCGACTTTAGCTTTTGTCTTCAACCTTGGGTAGTTTTTCAAAAGCTACAAAATGTGACTCGTCAACTTCTAATTGCATTCTTAATATTATGTTAACTACTTAAACAATGACAAAAGCTAATATTTGTAAAATGTTCATTTTCACTGTGAATACCTTGGTTTTTGTAGTTTCATTGTGGTGGCGTGATCATTTGCTTGTGCGGCGCATACTGAGTCTTTGTGCCAGTTATTGTATAAAAGCAGGACTCTGTGTCCCACTGTGAGCCTGAATAGAAGCCATTTTTCCTTGTGTTCTCTGTCTGTTCCCCTCCTCCTGTCACTCTTTTTCCAATCCTCCTCCCTTCCTATTTTTTTCCCTTGTAGTCACACGGCCAGAGTTATGTAAATTGGGCGAAGGCCCCATCGTCTGATGCTGAAAGAACAGAATAGTAAATCTTTTTTTAAATTATACTTTTATATAGATACATTTCCATTTATACAATTAAAGGTATTCATAATGTTATGTAAATTCATTATCATATCCTAATGGAACCTGATTTTATGTTCCATTTGTTTTTTTGCTCAACATGCTGCTTTTTGTTTATTGCAAATAGAAAACCAGAATTTGGATTTCCGTAATTAATTCTTGCACTTTACTGCTGTTTAGAGTAAACAAATGTAAATGCGTACATAAGCAAACATGGCAACAATGTCTTTAAATAAGGACTACAAATATATGTAAGTACAATCACCAAAACAATCCGAGCTAGTTAAGGAATTCAGAAAAAGAAGTTTTTACTTTACAGAAACCTTGATTACCAACTTTTTCCAATACAAATTATCTTGAACATGAACCTATACACTTTTTAATCTTTTAAAAACTTGCAGATTTAAATTAATTAATTCCTAATAATTTGTTAAGAACCACCAAATTAAAGTAAAGTAAAAAACAACTTAAAGACACTGACTCTGAATATTGTGACCATACCAATGAGAATTTATTTTTAGAAAAAAAAAGCAAACAACAACAACAACAACAACAACAACAACAATAATAATAAAAATAATAATAATAATAATAATAATATTATTATTATTATTATTATTATTATTATTATTATTATAATAGATGGGGAATACTACCTAACTAATTAAAAATATGTTCATAGCTGAAGTTCTTTGCACGGAACTAATGAATATTTTTTAGATTAATGTTTCGTTTTGTTTTTCGATGAAATTTGTTCAGTGTCTGAAATTTGATTGGCTGTGGCCAGCCCCGATGGGAAAAGCCGAAAGGAAAAAGAAGAATTCTTTTTAATTTGATTGGCTGAGACATCTGTCTGTCAATCATTCAACGCCCCTTAAGACACCCACTTCCGCTTCTGTGTCAGGACAAGGCTGCTACTACATTCCCGATTATCTTTGTGGGCTTGCCAAAACATTCACACTTCGCACACGGCCGAGGTAAGATGACAAACACATGAGAGTCTTTCTAAGTCTTTCTTTTCCTTTCTCTACCGTAAAGTCTGCTTTGCTTCTTGTGTCCAAAGGCTGATGCTAGCCATGCTAGTTAGCTTTATTTTTTGTGTTTGTTTTTTGTAGTAGTGTCCCGCCCGCTAACTGTTTTATTTGTTAGCTGTCAAAAAGCTCACAGTTCCAGTCACAGTCGGGACAGTCCTCTTGTGTATGGCTTAAGACGAAACGGGGAAATTTTTCAAAGGTAATTAAAAAACACAATGTAAAACACAATGGAGTAAAACCCCTGAAGAGGGTTGGAAAGATTTGGAAGAGATTTGGAAGTGGCTGAGAGAGTTGTTTACTGATTTAACTGATGGCTAGAGGTCTGATTTTCTTAATTGCTAGAAAAGCGGTTTTATTCAATCGTTGCGGGAAAGCTGAGTTTAAAATATAGTTAAGTGGGACTCCAATAAAAAAATAACCCATATGTGGAGCTTGAAGACAAACAAGGTGCGCAAATAGAAAAGAAAGTATATTGTGAAACTCCGAAAAATTGCCTGCTGCAACAACAAGGGTTGCCTCTATAGCAGCATCTCTTTGCTTAAAGGTAAAGACGGCCTTTATGACGTTGAGCTGCTCAGCAAACAGTGGGAATGTCCCCCTGCCTGTTTGATTTCTCACAGCTGACTCACGGGAGTCTAAACAAAGCTCTGCCTTCAAGCTCAGGTCACTGTAGGTCATTGACTTCTACAGAATCCCCCCTCACTTACTTGATCTTTCGTTATTAAGAAATACCTTCACAAACAGACCTGGCAACTCAAAGTGGAGTTAACCGAAGCATGTGAAAAAATTAAAGATTGTATCTGATTGATTGACGTTCACATGATTGTTGTTGCAGTTTTCATTATATTATATTTTATACAATATCTTTAATTTTTTTTATTGACATGATGATAATGGTTTTTTTTTCCAGACCTTAAGGAAATTGAAAGAGTTGTTTTAATAAAGCATCCCGTCATGAACGGTAAACACATCCACATATTTTGGTTCATAGAATTAGTGTAAACAATTCTAATAACTGGTGCTTGTGGGTTTTATTGTTACATTTAATCTGACATCATGCTGATCTCTGTGGAATTACAGTTGCTATCATTTTGTTTTGTGTCTTCTTTCCTATGGTGCCCTAATTATCCCCATAGTTTGTTACTATGGGAACGGACTCCTTCTGAAAGAGAAGCATCAGTCTGTATTTGTGCAGTTCCTTCCTTCTACTGTAGTGTGAGACTGTTGCATGTTGTAGTATTTGACACTTCAACACTGCACAATTTAGAACTTGTAATTTAAATCAGTTAATCGATTTTATTTTATGCACTCAAGTTAAAAGGGGATATCATTGCTAGCTGTAATGAAATGTTTATTTTTCCCCATTACAAGTTGGAGGTTTGGCGCTCAGGAATTATTGTATGTTATTTCATCATATTGGGGGATTTAAAAAAAAGGGAAAAGATGTGGTTAAATATAGTGGGGACTGAACATGGCGTCATTAAACACACTTTGAAAGCCACATTTTGTTGTTGCTGAAAGGAAATGCTGCATGAATGGTTACATGTTGTGAAATTATTTCATCCAAATTTTCTAAATGGCTAATTAGCTCAAACATCGACGCTAAAGAGGGATACATTAATTTGTAAATGAAGCTACATCTTAAATTTTTTTAGCAACCAAAACACTTGTTTGTATTACAATATGAATGTGTGTACTGCAAAAATATTCTTGTAGAAGTTTCCGTTGTCTGATGTGCATAATTTCCAATATAGTAATAAAATCTGTCTTTTGCCTTTGTTTGCTGCGTGTCGTCATGCCCAAGCAACCATCAACAGAGAGATTGTGGAACGTTTATTTATGAACGGTTGCCATTTGAGAACTTCCTGTATTAGCAAATGTGCTCATTTTTTTGTGCATTTTTTATTGTTTTTTATGTTGGTCAGAAGAGACAAATGTTAAGTAAAAAACTGCATCAATATGGAGTTTCATTTTGGCCAATAACCAAAAAATAATTAAGAATTGATTAGGTTTTACTATAGTATGCTACATTCATGCAGTGATACTTTTTTTTTAATTTTTAAAAAAGCACAATTTTTATCATTTTTTTGTACAGTTAGTATTCGGCCATCATTAAATTTGATTCTTGACTTTTTATTTCCCCCTTTATATAATCTGCTGGCATATGGCAAATGAATGACCAGGAATTTTCTGCTTTAGGCAAGATTTTTGCTTTCTCAAGCATGATTCATGTCTCAGTTTACTGGGGGGTAGAACACCTTGTTCTCTGTTTATATCTTTTTAGATAAATCCATGAATTAAAAATCCAAACCGCCTTAACGTTAACGTTTTAATGATTGAATTAGAATTCCAAAAAAGGTTGTTGAGTAAAACTAAACGGGTTTTCCATCCGGGCGCAGGTGTCACAGAAAAATGCCATCTCTCGGAATGTTGACCACAAGTAAAATGTAGACACTATTGTTAACACTTTATCTCCAACGGGGTGATTTATGGAAGCGATTCTGTAGCATAATTAAAAATAAAAGTCAAAACCAGAAATGCTTTTTCATTTTCAAAATGAAGCTGCATTTTTTGACTCAAAATTAAAATGAAAAAGCAATCTGCCAAAATGCTTTTTCATTTTCTACTTCAACACCGCTTATTGTGTCACTTAGTTAAAACGATAATGAAAATGGTATTTGACATTTCCTTTTCAAAAAGTTCTCTGGTAAATGTGTAGCAAAATTCATTTAAAAATGTCTAAATTGACAATTAAAATGGATTAACAGAAATACTGTTTCATTTTCAAAATGTAACTGCATCCAATGACTCAAAAATGAAAAATCAACACTTCAAAATGCTTTTTCATTTTATACTAAAACAACTCTTATTCTGTGTCATAATTATAACGAAAATGCAAAGAGGGGATTGCATTTTCATTTGAACATCCACCGTGTGAACATTGTCTCAATATTCATTTCGAAAAAGCATTTCCAGCGGGGAGGCGGGGCGATGACGTCACTGCTTTCTCTGTGTTTCCAGCTGAGACACAGACATGTCTAGGAGCAGTGGAGCTTTGTGTTAGCGACAGAGAAGACGGCTTTGTGATGGTTGTGAACTTCTGATGATTTTACACAGCTTCTCAGGACTACGTAGCAGCATTTCCGCCTTCTGCGGTCCTCCTTCTTCGGACTGGCAGCTGCCTTCGCATAGCGAAGCGTGAAGCTCCCGATCGCCGAAGGCGGAAATGCTGCCACGATCTGAGAAACCATCATATGAATTTGTGTTTCCAGTGGTGTCCAGAACAAAATAAAGGATGATGGAATTCCCAAATATTTACATCCAAGATGCTCATTGCCTGTTCAGAGTTTTAAGTACCTGCTACGTAGTCCTGAGAAGCTGTGTAAAATCATCAGAAGTTCACAACCATCACAAAGCCGTCTTCTCTGCCGCTAACACAAAGCTACACTGCTCCTAGACATGTCTGTGTCTCTTAGCAGCCGGACACGTGGAGATGGCAGTGACGTCATCGCCCCGCCTCCCCTCTGGAAATGCTTTTTTCGAATTAAATAATGCGACAATGTTCACACGGTGGATGTTCAAATGAAAATGCAATCCCCTCTTTGCATTTTCGTTATAATTATGACACAGAATAAGAGTTGTTTTAGTATAAAATGAAAAAGCATTTTGAAGTATTGATGTTTCATTTTTGAGTCATTTGATGCAGTTACATTTTGAAAATGAAAAAGCATTTCTGTTAATCCATTTTAATTGTCAAATTAGACATTTCTAAATGAATTATGCTACACATTTACCAGAGAACTTTTTGAAAGTGAAATGTCAAATACCATTTTCTTTATCATTTTAATTAAGTGACACAATAAGCGGTGTTGAAGGAGAAAAGGAAAAAGCATTTTGAAGGATTGCTTTTTCATCTTAATTGTGAGTCAAAAAATGCAGCTTCCTTTTTAAAATTAAAAAGCATTTCTGGTTTTTACTTTTATTTTTAATTATGCTACAGAATCGCTTCCATAGTGATTGAGTGTGAAGAGGAAACATTCCTTTTCAGGGTAACTGTATGCACAGTATGAATGATTATGCAGAAACGTTTTGTAGTCTTTTGGTTATTTTTGTTTGATATGCATTTATTGGCTTACAACAACTTATAGGAGTACAAGAATGTTTCATGATTTGAACTCATGCCTAGCCTTTATGAATTTTTTAACAACATACGACTAAAAAAATCCTGATGATCCTCAGTATTAATTAATACTATGTTACAATCTATTTCTTTCTTAATTCGAACGGTGATTAGTCACTGATGAAAGTCTACAAGAGCTGAGAATGCATGGAATTTCTACGTTTATTAAAACACTGTTGCATTAAAGAAGAACATGGGGTTCCTCAAAGACAGGGATGGAACAAGCAGCTACAAATATTTAGATGTGAATCATTGGCATGGGTTGCCATAGTATCCATGAAGCATGAGTCTTTAACTCCAATGTGAGCTATATTACTTGTGAGATTTGTGTTTATCTATGCATCTTTAAAGTGATGATACTCAGATGTACTTTTACTGCAGATAGACTAGATGTGACGCACGCGAGAGACTCACATTGTTTTCAAACAGAGCTATTGCTCGGTATATTACTACAGCAAGTGTTTATCACTTCCAAATATAGGAGTTTTATGTATTTAAATCTGCCTCGCTGTTATAGCTCTTTTTTCCAATTGCTTTAAATCTTTGTACAATATTCTATTATTTGCCTTTTAATTTCTAATCTGCGGAGTTTAAAATTCGCATTAGTCGTATTTTGAAAGATCAGGAGTGTGAAACAAGCTTCTTCTAAGTAGCTCTGACCAGTGACTAGGTCAGTCTTGTGATGAGACTGTGAACTTGATGTCATACTTCTAGATTCTGCCCTTATAAGAAGTCACTTGTACTTTTTTGATTCTCAATCTTTTTTTGGTCTTGTGATTTGCCCATCTGTGTGTCTTTCCTCAGGCAGGACGGATGTCTGTAACATGCAGTATATGCGCTTATGATGGAGGAGTTTGAAAGCAATCTATGGATCACTGTTATACTGTAAACAATTTCTTTTTTATTGACCTATATTTTTGTTTTGCCTTGTAATAAGACGATAGTTGAAGACCCTCCCAGAGGAAAATTGTGTTTTTGGTGTTTTTAACATGTTCTTGTGGTGTTTTTCTGATGATGGAAGACATATGTAAAGAAAAATATAATTTCTAAGTATTTCTTTATTCAGATCATTGTGAATCAGGAGCAGACAAAAAAATGCTGTCTGAAAAAGACTTTAGAAAAAAACTGGGGGTGCCAAAAACTCCCTGCTCCGAGGTCTCAGGAACAGGGAGGCAAAGGGGAGGTGCCCTGCACTGATGGTCCCGCCCACAACTCGGAGGCAAATTTCTAATGAACTACTGTCACTCTGCAGAAACTATGTCATAGAAAAAGACACAGGTTTTTGATTTTTGCTAAAAATGGTATTATAATTAAACTACTAGGAACGCTTTCAAAATGGATCAAAGGGGTGTGGGACTTTAAAGGGTTTTTAAATTCACTTCCTGATTGATACTTGTTTTAGTTCTGTTTAACAGTTTCCTCCAAAAAATATAGATTCTTGAATAAAAAATTCTAAAATAGGAATTTAATTTAAATGTAAGTTTTCATTGAACCATAAAAAAGTTTGGTTTAATTCCTTTCATCTTTGTTGATTTCAGTCCAAAAGTCATAATTAGCAAATGTAGTTACTCAGCCTGATATATGGACGACAAGATTTTGTCTTACTTTTCCAACAATTGTGTGTACAGAATCAACAATCCCGTAATCCTGACATCTCCATAGCAACTATGCTCACCATAGTCAGCTCCTGGTCTGCTTTTTCTTTGTCGCTCAATTTAATGCACAGAGGGAACCCAGAGCAAAAGACTGCTCTGTTTGAACCTTAGCTAACACAGTGGTCCGTCTGTGCTTGGTGTTCTCTAGAATGCCTCCCAGGCTGCCTTCACATCCTGCCTCATTCTCACTCTCCTGACAACCGACCCACTTCTGCCCCTCTGACTGTAATCATCTGTACTACACTTCAGTACTGGACAATTCACACAGTTTTTGTGATTCATTTACATATTGTAGTTAAAAATAAAACGTTTAAACAAATTAGCACGCCTTTATCCATATTAATCTTAAATTAAAGAAGACTTAAATCCCCTTAACAAGTTTGTAACATCTTGGAACCATGAAACCAAGTAAATTTTATTTTGCTATAAAATCAAAGGCTAACAAAAAATTACTGACAGGGATGTTTTTTTTAAAAGAACAAAAGCAAAGTAAAGGCAGAATACACAAAGAAGAAGCTGCTGTTAAATTATTCAGCAAATGGGTTTAAATGCAAAGCCACAGATCACCATGCTGCTTGGTGCTAAGGAGTTTGGAAATTGTACATGCTGTAGACCTGACAGGTGTGCAGCTGTTGTTGCAGAGCTCTGCTTTTGTTTCAGACTTACTCTACTGGATCTGGTTTGGGTGGCCCTGTCATGTGCCGTCTTGCCACTGGCTCTTAGTATTGTCCACCTTTGATGGACTGCATGACAAAACAAAAAAAACCATTAGTGTTCTGAACCAAAGAAGATTGCATGCTTGCATAAATAATGCAGGTACTTTGTGGTTTGTGTCCTGGCAGGTTTGGCTGCTGCCAAAGAGGGCGTGTTGTTCCAAATATAAGAAAGGTTCTGTTGGGTTAGGTTGACAAAGTTAATGAGGTCATGGTATAGGGTGCTTTATTTTCTTTCTTTATTATTTAATACCTGTAAAATGAGTGTATTCTGTTGTGGTTTATAGTTTTAGAGTAAATGTTTTTCCCTGTCAGAAAGACCAGCAAAAGTTTGGGTTATGTGAAAAAAGCTTTGGCCAAGTCGGGGAGAGATGTGTTCTGATGTGTGTGTTTGTGTGTGTGGTGCCATGTCTGTTGTGATTGCGTAATAGCCATCCAGCCTGTAGGACAGAGCAAATGGTATGAACTGAGACTTCTGTAGCCAATCAGAAAGCTTTGCAGTCTGTGGGTGGGTGTGAATCCACTCAAATTATCTGCACAATTATGAAATACAAAGAGGAGTTTAGTAAAAAGACAACATTTATAGACTGGGTTTGTCTTGTTTGCCAATTTTGTACTTGGTGTAAAGGTTACACCATTAATTATAGCAGTTATTTTTCCTAAAAGTTTTTTCCTGTTGTTTCCTTGTGCTCTTCTCGAAGATAATCATTAAAAATGTGTCCCCATTTTCTTGTTTGTGTCTTAATTGCGTCCCTGTTTCCTAATTCAAAAGATGAATGGTCCAATGGAGTCCAAACTGACAGAATTATGCACTTTGTCCTGCTGATCCAACATTTTCTATAACCTCAACAGCTATAACTTTCTACAAAATATCAAATGTTCTAATTTTTGAAGACATTTTCACTGATCATGGGGAAATGGATCAGTAAAGAATCCCTGCTTTCAGTAATAAATGATTATTTTGGTCATATTTTACTTTTTACTGGTAATGAATTAGTTTGTGGTTGATGGTTGGGAAAGTTTGGCAAAAAAGTAGTCCAGGGAAGAAAAAGGAGGAGTTTCAGTAGTAACTATTAATAAGGCATAACAGTCTTTCAATTTTTAATTTCTGTTTCCCTTTTTTGGTTATTTTCTTCAGTAGTGTTTTGTAAAATATCTTTTATAGTCAGTATGTGTGTACACCTTTTGGCATATCTAGAGCAAATCAGCTTCAATGGACCGGCACAGTCTATAAATACAGTAGCGTGAAGGGTCTTGCCTAGGAACCCACACTGGAATAAACTCATCGCGCCCACCGGGAATCAAACCTTGGTTTCCAGTGTGCTTGTCCTGCATGCAGCAAACTGAGCCATCTAGCCACCCTTTTTAAAGTCAGTCTTGAAAAGCTTTTGGGGCTACAAAGTTGGGTAAAAAGGCAAGATTATGGTAAGAGTAACAGGAATGAGTGTTAACCAAAGAAAAAAAGCGTTAACCGCGACCCCGCGCCCCCTGGTGGCTCATCACGGCGGTGATGGAAAATCCGACACCGTCACAGCTCTAGTCTGTCCAGCTAAGTCTGAACACAGGAAAGCAAGAACTGCTGTTCGCTCCCTGTTTCTGTGAATCTGATAACTTGTCAAGTAAAATGTTTTCCAGGTATGTTTGAATTGTAGAACTGTAAATATTCATAAATATGTTTTTTTTTTTTATTGAATAATGGCACACAAGTTGTAAACATTTTCAGCCAAGGATTGTAAATCATTTTGTGACTCATTCTTAAAAATGAAATGTATTTTTTTTTTATGAATTCCATCAAATCATTTAACTTTTAAAGCAGTTTTAAACTGTCTTATAGCAGGTCAGAACTAACTGTTTCAGCAGTTATCAGGGATTTGATAGTGGGTGTGCACATTTTCAAACAAAAGGTACGACCAGCTCCACTGTGATGTCTTGAGTTTATCTTCACTTTTTATCACCATTTTTCCGAAACATTTGACAGTTTAGCCTGTGATCTCTTGATACCATGAAAACAATCATTTTTCATTGACATTTGTTTGAAGGGGAGAAAACTCTATAATATATTGCTAATAATTATGCATTTTACACACTTAAATTTTATTTGTTTGTTTTTGTACCTGATGTCCAAACATTTAAAAGGTTCTTTGGACTTAGGTTTATATTTAGCTAAAAAACTGTTTTATAGATAATGGTACTTGCCCAAAATATGTCATCAAGGCCATTTTTTATTTAAGAAAAATTAATGCAGATTTGAGACCAAATTGAGTCATTTTAGTTAAAAACCCATTTCCAAATTCAAAAAAAGTGAATTAAGAATTATTTTGTATCATTTGTTAAATCAAAGACACATCAGCAAATTTACTTCAAACTTATTCTAACAAAAGTCTGTATGCTGCTCAACACTTTTAGAGTGGGTAAAAACATGCACATTTGCATCGCCTAATTATTATTATATAAGACATTGGATTGGATTGGAATTGGTTTTGTTTAAAATGCCAAAGAAAACAAACAGAAGTACGCCTGCACAAATACCGCAAATTCATCGTTGTCGCAATATCAAGCAGTGCAATATCCATATCTCAAAAGTCAGCAAAAATCACAATTACTGGTTACCTTAAATGTGCTAAAACAATCCTATGGCAGCTTGAAGCATTTAACGAATCAAATAAATCCATTTATGCATTTGACCGATTGGATGGACCCTTTCCGATGTTGACCAATCAGATGAGCCTTTTTATGTTAGATGTTTGCCTCCTACGTCAATGAGGGTCATTTGGACTATAATTTTTTTAAACTGTTGTAATGAAATGGTAATGATGTTTTTGGTTGTTTTGCTATTTGTTTATATATCGCAAATTAAATCGTTATCGCAATATTGATCACTAATATTGCAAGTTTTGCTCATATCGTGCAGCCCTGAACAGAAGATATTTTTAACTACACATAAATAAATAAAACTTTTGATGATTAATCGGGACTTGATGGGGAAAAGCAACAAATTAAGAATAGAAGAGGATGAGTCTATATATGTCCATACTAATGTAACAGATGACAATATAATTACTTTTAATCATAAATACCCATGTTTGTACTTTAAATATGTATCAATAAAAGACAGTTTTTGTTTTCATTTTCTCCTTCACTAACTAAGCTGCCGTTTTCTCTTTAATGAAAATGTGATTTAAAGCATTTACATCAGTGTCCATGTTGTTGAGGGATTGGAACACCAAATAACTGAGTTGGTCTGTTAAAAAATTCAAGTTGATATTTTACAAACAGACTGAGCTATTCCTTTTTGGGCCTTAAAGGTTAATGTTTGCAGGACTAATAGACCATGTGGTGTCACAAAGACCCAGATTGCCAGTGACTGGGTTATGTAACTGCTGGACTGGAAAGCTCCATTTGCACTTATTGGCCCATGATGGAGCAGGCTCCTGCTCAGACGGACACAGCAGATTTTCAGCTCTGCTTTCAGATTGTTGGACATAACCTTGAGGATTTTGGGTCATACATAAAAGAAAAAGTCTAAGCTGAATAATACAAATAAGTTAAGTGGGAAATGATGTCTCCAATGGAAGTTTTCATTCTTTTTAAGATTTTCTTTCTCTCTCTCTACAGGTTATTCATTTTGCTCTGATCATCAACTCCACAGAGACTGAACCCTCACCCTCCAGCCTTCTAGCTGCTCTCAGATAACAGACAAGCTGGTTTGATCTGACTGACAGGATCGTCTGCCTGACGTCAGGCTCTTCTTTTATAGCGTCATAGGATTTGACTTTAACCTGCTGCCGCTTCAAAGCACACTTGGTCAGAAGGTCGCCCCTTCAGAAGAACCGGGCCGTCAGCAAAAGAAACATGTGCTAGAAGTTGAGCATCTGTACCAAACAACTGGTCGGTTTTGACTCTGGAAGATGAGCAATGAGGACGAGTTTTATGACGCCGTTACAGGTGGGTACCCATTGTGGGTCATTGATGTGATCCTTTTAGGTGTTGTTTTTGCCACATTATGTGTATGTTTTCAACAGATTTACTTTTTAAGCAAATAAAAATATTTCCTCTCTGAAAACATGTTAATGAAGAAACACCAAATTAGTTAAAACACTTTAGGTAAACTGCTTTAAAGACGATACATAAACCAACAATTTCAATTCACAATCTACCACTGCTTTTCAAACTATTTCAGTCTAATTTATTAGATTAATAATTAATAAGTCATAATGTTGTTGTTTTTTAGTAGAATGTTTCAAACCGTGTATATTTTAAGTCTAGTCTTTTAACTTGCAAAAAAATTGTTTTGAAATGCTTTTTTTTTTTTTTTACATTTCCACAGATTTTTCCTGAAGTTTAAATTTAGGTGCAATGATGGACTGTCTCTCCGTGTTGTTATATTTTTTTTCTGATTTGCAGACTAATCCATTGAAACAGCAAAAAAAAAGTATTTGCTTTTTGAAGGAATATGATCCTCTGGTAGTAATTCAAGCTTTGTTGTTGAACTCTGTGCATCCCACTGGAATATGATCTGAGCTCCATGATCAATTTAATATTTATGGATAGCCCATCTGGTGGATGTGATGTTATTCCAGAAACACGTTGAGAAGTATAAAGATTGTTTTATCATTGAAAACACGAGAACACGCATTTTACTCTGAAATCCTCAGATTCAGCAAGACTGTTTTTGGTTTTCTTACCCAGGAATGTAAAATGCAATTAAAAAAAGCACTAAATAAAATAAAATATATAAAATTAGATATTTCTTCTGTTACATCAGTAATATTTTTCTAATTTTGGAAATGATTTTCTGAGACTTTTTGTGGTTTTATTCATACACTAAAGTGACAGCAGCTCATTCATCAGTAATCAGTACCTTAGCATTAGCATCAGGTGTGGTTTTGTTCTGACCTGAACCTGAACCTTGATGTTGACAGCTTCTCATTATACTTTTATGAATTAAACTTAAATCCTTTTCAGTCTATTTTTTTAATAAGCCACTTTTCAGAACGATGCTTTTCTTTATGTATGCTAAGTATGAAACAATCTCTCCAATGGAAGTACGAGGGAATCTTTTTGTTAATTGAAATCAAATCCTTTTTAAGAGGAATTTTAATTTATGATTCAGTGTTCAATTTAGACATTGAAAATTGTGTTAAGGCCTTTAAATAAAGAGCCAGTCTTACAGAGAACAGACATGACAAAAAATTTATTAATCTGATTATTTTGTTTGGAGGAAAGTCTGAAAGTCTGTGTGGATTTTCAAATTAAAATCCCATCCCTTCCATTGTGATTTATGACCTCCTTTCTTGACATAATTATGCTTTGTTTTGTTTGCATTTTTTCTAATGTGCTATAATAATTTATGTGCTTTTGTTGATCAGCATCTCAAACTCTAATATGTTATTATTTGATCCCTTCACGTTCTCCAATGTAGTTGAATCTATTGACTGTTTTCTTAGCAGAAATTGAAAGGTTTTCTGAAAGAGATTTAGTTTCTCTCTGATTATTGCTGATAAGTTACTGCTCTTCTGCAACAGAGTTTCAGTTTTTTTTTACACAGCGGTTTAGGGAGTATTTTAGGTTTCATAGAATGACAGAATGTGAATGTTGGACCTTCTGTGAGACGCCCTTATAGCTTTAGATTTTTTACTGAACAGTAATCCTTGTCTCTGGGGTTACCTCTGTTCCTGTTAGTGGATAAATATTGACACGGCTGATTAACTAATGCTCAACTAGTATAATATCTAATGTTTGCCACCTGTCAGACTTTAAATATTACTGTTTGGAGTCTTTTGTAATAATATTTCTGAGTAAAGGGTAATTAATGACTATGTTATAGGTTTTTCATGAATATGATTGAGATATCGTAGTGCACAAATACACAAACTTGTTATATATTTTATTTATTGATTTCTTTCTTTATTTCTTGTGGAACTTAATTGAACTCGCCTGAGTTCTAGCCTGACTTGTGTGTCTCTAAGGGATACACGCCTAAAAGCCTCACGTGTAGGTGTGTTTCCTCACTGAAGGTGAACTCTGGTCGATTTAAGGTTAGTGTTAAGCTGAACTTGTCCTCAGCTCCACCCATCACTGTTTTTAAGGATGTATAGGAGTGGCTGAAGGGTAATGACTAATTCCTCATTCAGCCTCATTATTCTGATTAGGATCATTGGAGATCAACCCAGCTGTGTTCAGACAGGCTGCTAGGGAATTAAAACCACTTTGTTTCACGTGCTACAAATATATATTAAAGAAACTCGACCCAAACAAAACTCCATTTTTTAAAATGTTTGTGTTAATATTCATTAAATTAATGAAACACTTTATTTGCAGGACACCTTTCATAAACATGCGTAGAAGGCAAGGTGCTTGACATAAGACAAACGTAATAAACATGGGTTAAAGCAAAAAGAAGTCGTAAAATACAATAGACAAAAACAACAGCAATCAAGAGACTAACAAAGGATGGTCAGATTTACTGTGGCTAATGGTTTGAGAAGGAACTGTATTAAAAGATCGGTTAATAAAAGTACAAATGCATAAAAGCTTTAAAAAAAACAAATAAATAACCTAAGTAAATGATTTATGTAAGCGTTAAAATGATGACTCTTTATTTTGCATTTAAAAGTCTCCATAGATACAAAAACTCTTATCCTCAGGGAAGACGAGGACCACAGTAGTGAGAAGAGGCCTTGTTGTCAGTCCAAATTCTCAGAGTGGGATTAGATAAGAAAGCAGAATTAGTGGATTTGAGAGTTCTGGAGGGTTTGTAAGAACTGAGAAGATCTGTTAATAATTTGGAACGTTCCAATCCATGGAAACATTTAAAAACTAGAATCTTAAAATCACGGCTGAAGCTGACAGGCAGTTAGTTTTCCATCACTGTCTTCAACCGTGGAATCAATGTTGAAAACAGAATGTTGAAGACAGAAACGATGATCCACTGCTGTGTTTGGTTAGAAGTTACAGTGTAATCTGTTCCAGATGATCAATAAAATTTGCAAGTCAAATTCAGGTATAAAGTCCCTTTAATGCAAAGCAAGATGCAAACGCCAACTGCAATGTTCAAATAGGACAAACAAAGCATTTAAAGGGCCGTTTAAAGGGCATGCAAAATCAATTTTTTTGTATCAAAATGTTCATTCTTCACAAAAAGAAACCCCAAAGCGGTATTTTGATCCATTCACAGATTTCTGAGTAATCCTCTCTGAGCAGCAGCCCCTCCCAAGCCGCGAAAACCAGCGGGTTCTCACGAGCTGACATAGACCAGTGAGAACAGCCCCTTCCAGGAAGAGTCTGCAATGCAAGCACCGCCCCCAGGCTAACACACACACCCACTTTCTCCATGGAGCTAGTGGTGATCGGCTAAACGATTTTATACGCACGTCCATCTTTGCCAAGGTTGGGATGTTTGTTTTCATGGGCGAGACGCAGACATGCTGCCGAGGCCGGCTCTAGGTTGAGCCGCGCCCATACGGAGTGAAAGGCGGGGCCTCAGAGATAACTATTTAACAATTTATTATTTGATTTTTTTAAAATAGAGTTAATTAGTGTGACAAAGGTAATCCATTTTCATACACATGGATATTATTTACTATAAAAAGCATAAGAATAGCTTGGTATAGGCCTTTTAAGAGGATCCAACTCAATCTTTATTTATTTGTATAGCGCCCTTAATTCCGGTTGAAAACACAAAGCCATTTGTCGTTTGACTTTAATTTTAGATTGGACTAAAGGGCGTTCGTTTTGTCCATCTACAGGCCTGGATTCAGATGAGTCGTACGAGGGGATGTCGGAGGCCAGTTTCAAAGATGCACAGTTTGACTGCAGCAGTCACAGAAACAATGGATCAGTGCCAAACAAGAATGGGATCAAGAAACACAGGTACGACGACATGCCTAAGCTGCATTCCTACTGTCATGGGGGAAAACAAAACCAAAGAAAAGTTTTCTGCTGTAACCAGGTGACTGTTCTGGTGGCTGTCCCACCCCCGTTTGTTTGATGGTACAGTTTCAAACAGAAAGGAGGGAGACTTAAGAATGCAGGAAGACATTTTTAACTTTTCATTACTGGTTTGCTTTTTTACTTTTGTTCTGTCAGTGTCACCATCTGGTTTTAGTTTTTCTTTGTTCTTGTACAGTAAAAATCGAATACTTTTTCAAAATAAAACATGTATCCAAATGATAGCAGAAATGTACCACTTCCAGATAAAACAAAAATAATAGGGGATTTCTATGTAATATATGTCTACTTAACAGAAAATGTACCAAGTTATTGAAACACATTGACAATTTATGTGCAACAGTTTTTTACGCTTCTTCTTTCTTTTTCTTCCCAGAACCTCTTTACCTGCACCCATGTTTTCCAGAAATACTGTCAGTGTCTGGAGTATATTAAAGAAATGTATTGGACTGGTAAGGGTGATGTGATCTTAAGAAAATCTTTTTATACTATTTACATTTTTCTTTTATCTTTTTTATATGTTTTATTTCATTCTCCTAAGCAATTACACCCCACCCCCCAAAAAAACAATAAAAAAATTACAACCCTTTTATTTAACTGCAGTATTAAAGCATTTCCCCCTCTCTCCAAACAAGAAATAAAAAGAAGAAAAAAAAAATTTTTTTTATGTCTTTAAAAAAAACAACTATATTTATTGGTTTAGCCTGTTGCATTTGTGATTAAAATTATTTTGATTTCAGCTCAAAATTTTGGGTTTTTGAAATTTGCATATCCTTTTAAATTTGCCTTTTTGCACTTTGTATATTAATTTTAAGAAATTATGTTACTAAATCTGTGAATTTAACTGTCTTTGGAAAAAAATAGTGGAGTACAAGGCTTCCTACAGTTACTTCCTGTGAATATTCTTGTTGCTTTTTTGTTAAAATTAAAATTGAATTTATATATATTTTATTTGCATTTCCCCCAAGTTCAATACATTAGATCAGGTATGGAAAGATTTAAGGACTTGTATAATAAATGCAGTGCATTAGTATCCAATGATCATTGATCTCTACACAGCATAATTTTACTTTTTGCGTCACAAGTGGAGATTTTGTTGGTTTTGTTGTTTTTTAGCTGTCTCCAAACATCAAACTCAACAGTAAAATGGTTAAAACACATGATTTCATTTGATGAGATTTAAATTCTGAAATGTGTTTTTCCTCAGGAATTGTCCAAGATCACCATGCCTATTGCCTTCAATGAGCCTCTAAGTTTTCTGCAGAGAATGACAGAATACATGGACCACACTTACCTCATCAACAAAGCCTGTTCGCTGTCCGACTCCATCGAGCGAATGCAGGTCAGAGACGTCTTTGACACCTCAGTGAATTTGTCCTGTCGTGAACAAGTGACTTCATTTTAGCACAGAGGCCATAAATAATAATAATAAATAAGTAAATATATATCCTCTAATTGCAGATGATGGATTACAGTATCATTAACTCAAAATGTTTTTTTTGCTTTCAAAAAACAAGCTTATTTTAATTTTTACACCTTTTTTTTTTAATCCAATTTGACCCCTTTTTTGCTTAAAATATTATTGAAAATCACCAGTAAACAATGACATCGGGATGGAGCACGCAGGAATTCATCAGCATTTTTTAGTTAATCTGGTAAAGAGATTGAAGATGCTCCATAAAAGGACAAATGGATAAAATTACATGATGTCATTTAGAAAAGGAAAAAATATGAACCAATGAAACCAAAGCTATATAGTCATCTTTTTAGATTGTATTTTGATCAGATTTCTTTCTTTCTTTTATTTTAAATTCTTTTAAGGACTTTGGGCCTTAATCAAGGTAGAAATGTTCTCGCTCTTTCTTTCTCTCTCTCTTTCTCTTTAATTGATCCTCAGATTGTAAATTTTTGGTTCTCCTGAGAATAAAGGAATCTGTAGACTTGCAAATGAACTCTGTTGCAGTTCATCGCAGTATGAATACAAATAGACTGTCCACACAAAGAAGAGTTTATTTCATTTTTTTACCCTACTTCCAGGTCTCCATAAGTACAAACTAAATCCTTTGTGTGTTTTAGGCAGTAGCCGCTTTTGCTGTGTCAGCAGTGGCATCTCAGTGGGACAGAACTGGAAAGCCCTTCAACCCTCTGCTGGGAGAAACCTATGAACTTGTCCGGTAAACAAAGATCGACACATCTATTTTCCCGAGGCTCTTCTCCTGTCTTGACACTCAGAATATGTGTTTTCACTGTCGATAGGGAGGAGCAAGGTTTCCGGCTAATATCGGAGCAGGTGTCCCATCATCCTCCTGTCAGTGCCTTCCATGCCGAAGGTTTGGCTGGGGACTTTGCATTCCATGGTTCCATCTATCCCAAACTCAAGTTTTGGGGAAAGAGCGTTGAGGCGGAACCCAAAGGGACTATCACACTAGAGATCATCAAGTACGGCAATAAAAAGCGTGATAAAAAAAAAAACAGTCATAAACAAATTATTGTCATATTTACACAACTTACTTTGCATTTCCTGCTATGGCATGTTGTTAAAACTAAATTTTTTGTCATTTAGGCATAAAGAAGCTTACACATGGAGCAACCCTTACTGCTGTGTGCACAACATCATATTAGGGAAACTGTGGATAGAGCAGTATGGTAACGTGGAAATAGTCAACCACAGGTAAATGAATTTCTCTGAACCACCTGCAAAGATGTAACCAGATCAACTCCAATCATCTTTTGATTTGTTTAACGTGTTCCCAGCGGTCTTTTAACTATGATTATGCTGTTTTTAGCCAACATCAAAAAGCCTGTGTTGTTTTCTTGGACATAGTTTTTGCAGAGCCGAAGGAGTTTATTAGAATATCACCTTAATTATGATTATGACGTTTTTAACCAAAACTCCACAACCTAAATGTCTTAAAGAGCCATATTTCATGTTTATCCTAAACCACTATTTCCAAAAGCTCCTCTACATGGGCGTGGCCATTGGTGCTGGGCGGTTGCCGCGTCATTGATCCCGCCTTTCTGATGATGATAGCTGTGTCTTGCTTAAAAGAAGAGCTTGACACACAGGGGAGCACAAATGATACTGACTGACAGTCTCTATTCTCAAAAGTTTCTCTTTAGCGATAAAGAAATTCTCAAGAGTGACACATTTTTGGTTCCAAATCGAGACTTTTTCAATGATGTGTAGAATGAAAACAAATGTGTGTACCAGACCCTGCCGTTTAAGAAAATTACACATGAAAAAGAACTTTGATGAGCCCCTGAAAAATGCTTTAAAATAACATAATAATTTAGACTACAGTGCAGCAGCAAACAGCACTGGCTGTGGCTCAGACCTGGTTTGATGCTAGCACATGCATATGGTTGAATTCACTTCCAATGCAAATAAAATGAAATGCCAGAAAGAGCGTGACTATTCACACGTTAATTTTCCAAATACAGTCAGAGCCATAAATATGAGAAAACATTCTTTGGACAGACGAAACCAAAATCAACCTCTACCAGAATGATGGCAGGAGAAAAGTATGGAGAAGGCGTGGAGAAGCTCATGATCCAAAGCACACTACATCATCAGTAAAACACGGTGGAGGCAGTGTGATGGTCTGGGCGTGCATGGCTGCTAGTGGCACTGGGACACTAGTGTTTATTGATGACGTGACACAGGACAGAAGCAGCCCAATGAATCCCAGAGACATACTGTCTGCGCAGATCCAGATGAATGCAGCCAAACTGATTGGGCAGCGTTTCAAAATATAGATGGACAATGACCTAAAACATACAGCCAAAGCAACTCAGGAGTTTAGTAAAGCAAAGAAGTGAAATATTCTTGAATGGCCAAGTCAGTCACCTGATCTTAACCCAATTGAGCTTGCATTTCACTTGTTGAAGACTAAAATTCAGACAGAAAGGCCCACAAACAAACAGCAACTGAAACCCGCTGCAGTAAAGGCCTGGCAGAGCATTCAGAAGGAGAAAACCCAGCATCTGCTGATGTCCATGAGTTCAAGACTTTAGGCTGTCATTACCAACAAAGGATTTTCAACCAAATATTAGTAATGACCATTTTGTTTTCAGTTATTCCATTTGTCCAATTACTTACGAGTCCATGAAATGAAGGGATTGTGTTTAAAAAATACTTTAGTTTTTCACATTTTTATGCAATCTTTTTGTTCAACCCATGGAATAAAAGCTGAAAGTCTGCACTTCAATGGCATCTGAGTTGTTTTATTTCAAATTCACTGTGGTAATGTACAGAAACAAAATTAGAAAGAATGTGTCTCTGTCCAGATATTTATGGTCCTGACTGTATGTGCGGTCAGGGCTTAACTTTTTTCTTGGTCACACGGATTCAGAGGAAGGGTTAAAGATTAGGATTACGGTTCTGGTTGTGGTTAAACCACCAAATATTTCCCGAGCGCGGCTTTTTGTGCAGCTCACCGCTCCTCCGGGGGATGGATCAAATGCGGAGAACAAATTTCAAACACCTAGGAGCATGACAGCTAATGGGACTTTAACTTTAAGTTTAGTTTTGAATACGTGCGACCAACAACAAAACACAGCAATGTGCCATCTTCCCTTCTGTCACACCTGACCTTGTGCATGCTGGACGGGGCAGATCAGGGAGCTTGCTCATGCGGCTTCTGGGCCGTTAATTTGAAAAGACCGCCTTTGCCAATGTTTTTTAGCGGTTTAAAAGGAGAAATACTCGGAAATGCAAAAAAAACCCCATGATTTTCATTGGAGAAATACGTCTTTAAGTACAGTTCTCCATCACTAATTCTTGAAGAAACTGTGCATTCAGATGCAGCTCTGTTGTATTGTATGCCACTCACCGGCTTTTCAGCATTCCTGTCACGCCCCAGACTTACTATTTCTCATTGTTTCATTCTGGAGTGGAGACTACTGCTTGCTTGCTTAGTGTGGGGCTTGAAAAGATCATCGCCACCCCTATTAGCCATTATTTGCACTATGAAGCCACGTCACACGTGTTGTCTTTGTGTTGTGTAGCGATTTCTCATTGTTACTGATTAAAAAAAATGTCTGCCACTCCGGGGCGAGAACATGGCTTTAATTTATGAGCTAAATATAGCAACATTATTATTGTTGAAGGATATAGTTTGTCTTAAAAGCTTGGCTCCCCTGGAAAAAGATAACTTATTTCTTCTTCCATTCTAATCAACAAAACTATTTGTTTTTCCTCGACAGAACTGGAGACAAGTGTGTATTGAATTTCAAACCATGTGGGATGTTTGGCAAAGAGCTGCACAAAGTAGAAGGATACATCCAAGACAAGAAGTTAGTTTGCATTCACTAAAATGTTTGTGGTTTTCTACAAGATATGTCATTTGCTGTACTTTTTTTTTAAACTGTACTTTTTTTCTCATTGCCTCCTATTTTTTGTATTCCTGCTCCTTTTTTTCGTCATATGTTCCTCTTTCATCTTCACCATTCTATCCCCCCCCTTCTTTTTTTGATCTAATTTTGGCCTCTATCTTACCCCCCCACACACACACTTCCTCTTCCTGTCCTTGCTCATCTCCTCTCTTTGCAGTAAAAAGAAACACTGTGTCATCTATGGGAAGTGGACTGAGTGCATGTGGAGTGTGGACCCTCAGGCCTACGAGGCCCACAAGAAATCAGAGAAGAAAGGGGATAAGAAGCAAAAAAATGTGAGTAATTCTGGGTTTTTTGATCTGCTACACATTTTTTTAAGTTACATATCGATGTCTTTTTTTTATTTTTTATTTTTTTAATTCCTCATAAATAATCCTTGTTTTTTGGCCAGGTTTTTGTGTGATTTTTAAATGTGAGATACATTCTGGGAAAAACTAAGCATTAGTCAGAACTACCGTTATGGGTGGATACAAACTAAAAATGTGCAAATCTACATGAAACACAGGGGAAAAAGGAAATGACATCCAGACATTCTTGATGTTGTAAAACAGATCAAAGTAAACATACTGCAGTCCTCAAATGGAAGGTTTTGACATTTAAAAACTGTAAACCCTTTAATATAGATACAATTACAGGTGGGAATGTGTCCTCTTTAAGCACATTATTTTATTTTGTCTGTCTATAACTCTTGTGTTTATTTCCATTTGTGTTTGAAAAAAAGAAAGTAAAGATTAGGCCAGAACAAGAAATTGCAAATTTATCGTTACCGTAATATCAAGCTGTGGAATATGCGTATCGCAAAACTTAGTAAAAATTGTGATAAATGGTTACCTTAAATGTTCTAAAACAATCTTATAGTAGCTTGAAGTATTTAATAAATTAAATATCGTAAATCTATTTATGCACTTGACCAATCGAATGGAGCCCTTTTATGTTAGTTGTCCGCCTCCTATGTAGACGAGGGTCATTTGGAGCATAATTTGAGTTATGTTGACTCCTAATTAAATTAAACTGTTCCAGTAAAATGCAAATTATGTATTTAGTTGTTTTGCTATTTGTTCATGTATCGCAAGTCATATCGTCATCGCCATTTTGGTCACTAATATCGCAAATTGTGAGTTTTTCCTCATATCGCGCAGCCCTGGTAAATATACAAGTTTATTATTTTTGAGTGTAGCACTTCTAAAACTGGGTTGTATTATTACAGGAGGAGCTTCGCAGATCAGAAAACGATGAAGCTGACAACATGCCTGAGGTCCAAGAGACTGTCTCTGTGGTTCCAGGAAGCACTCTTCTGTGGAGGATAGACTCCAGACCAGCGCACTCTTCCAGAGTATGACATCACAACTACACCTGCACATGGAACACATTGAATAACAGACTCTTGTCAGAGCTATAAAATGACTTACTTGTATAGAGGAAATCTTTAAAAAACCCACTTTGATTTTGATTGATATTGTTATTTGGTCAAACAAACATGCATTGAAAATAAATGCGCTTACTTCACTTCATTCCACGTCGTCCTTCAGATGTACAACTTCACAACATTTGCGATGTCGCTCAACGAGCTGGAGCCGGGAATGGAAGCCATGTTGGCCCCAACTGACTGTCGCTTCAGGCCTGACATCAGAGCCATGGAAAACGGAAACATCGGTAATTCTGTGTAATTTCATCTGAAAAGTCCTAGCAGCATGGCACAGTAACTTATTTATCCAAACTCTTCCGCTAGAAAAAATACCTGACATTTCATTTTTAAATGTATCATTTAAGATTTAAGATTTTTGTTTAATATTTTGTTTGAAAATGAGGAAACCTCTTTGCTGTGATGTTTTACTTTGAGCAATGAAAACTTAAATTAAACGTTTACCGAGGCAACGCTGCCACCTGCTGCAGCATTCCTGCGTCACTCTCACCTGGACTTGACTTTAGGTTCTAAATCTGAATGTTTAACTCTGTTCACCACTATATTAACCTGAAATGAAACATTTATCGTTCCACGCATCTTCCCTTATCCTTTTAACAAACAGCAGCACATTTTCCTGATTGTTTCTGCATCTGCAGATGAAGCCAGTAAGGAGAAGGAGAGGCTGGAGGAGAAACAGAGAGCTGCCAGAAAGGAGAGAGCAAAGAATGATGAGGATTGGTCAACAAGGTAACCACCACACACATGCACAAAGGATACATGGAAAACATAAAAAGATGAACGATAACCTCTGAAACATGCTTTTTTAAAATAAGCCTCTATTTGTTTACTGCATAAAAGCGAACACATCAGATATTGCAATCCCTAGAATCCTGTATTTTGATTCAAGGCTAAAACACAGCTCTACGGCTGAAGGAAATTACGATGTTCCCTTGTTCATCGATGGGGTTACAATCTAAAGAGTAAGTTTTAAGGATGGAAAACCCCTCACTACACACTTTAGACACTTTTCTCGGGCAGACGTGAACATTTTCACACTTTTCTCTCTTGTTTAAACTGCTGAAAAATAAGTCCAGTTTGATAGGTCAACAGCCTTTAAATATTAAGAAAAAAAATTAAAAACAGAATAAAGAAAAATACCCAGCTTGGGGCAAAAAAATGAAACTAAAAGCTGTGTTCTCTTTATATGCTGGACAGTATTTCATAGACAAATCCACAGGAAATTCAAAGATAATAATAAAAAAAACTTTATTTAAACATCAATTAAAAGGTAAAATAAAAAAAGTAAAAGATTGCAGATCAAATAAAATGTGCCTTTTGTTTCACATTTGTTTTAAACTACTTGTTGTAGCATCAACACCAAATGAGAAAAAAAATTCAAAAACAATAATAATTTAGAATTCTTAAATGGTCAAACAATACTCAGATGAACATGCTGTATTGTATAAAAATAAGCCAAACGTGGATAAAGGGTTCAGGAAAAAGTTGGCTAGTCTTGGGATTCATTTTTATGGTTACAATTTATACTAATAGAACTGGAATCAAATTATCAAACAGTAACTTACTAGTAGAAAAACTGAAACTAAAGTGAGTTTGTCTTTTCAGATGGTTCCGTCTGAGCACCAACCCGCACACCGGCAATCAGGATTGGATCTACAATGGTGACTACTTCAACAGGAACTACAAGGATCTCCCAGACATCTACTGAAAGTCTGGACCCCTTCATCCCTCCTGACTTCATCCACTGCTTCTTCATTCCAACCTTTCCCCGTCTTCATCCTGTTGCCTCTGTCGTCACCTCAGAGCAACTCGGATACAGGTTAATAAGACTTGAAGTGAAGAAACACGTCAGGAATCTATCTACACGTCAATTTTACGCTACATTTTTGCCTCTTAATGACCAGCAAACCTCTGTCATCTCTGAGCACAATTATCATTCTATTCTGAGCAGCACTGAGCTGCCAACTCTATACCGATCACAGCGGCACCATCTGAATGTTTCACATCTTTGCAACATCTGGATAGTTTATCATGTCATTATTGAATAAACGAGGAAATGCTACATTACCTGAGACTTAATGGGTCACAGTTTTCTTCTTTATGGATGTAAACAGTCAAGAAGACAGGAGAAGTTTTATTTGGAAAGGTTCAAATCTGAATCTTTGAAGAACAAGATGTTTATCTTCTGTTTATCTCCATGTCAAAAGTCAAGAAATTCTAAACACAGATGCTGACTTTGGAGCTTTTATTTGTGAACATCAATCGCGTTGTGTTTTTTTAAAGGAAAAGTTTTCGTTATTTAGACAAAACAAACCAACAGCAGGATGAATTACCTTTTAGTTTCTAAAACATATTTATAATACCAGTTTTGAACATATGCAGAGTGAAGCACATCAGTCAGAAGCAAAATATCTGTTTGTTTGTTTTTTTAGGTTAAATAATCTTATCATAACAAGCCAGTGGGATGATATTATTCTTTATGCAGAATCAAAGGCATGTATGTTAGTTTTCCACATGCAGATCTGCAGTGAAAACGCAACCATAAAGTCGCATCCCTAAATCTGTAAATGTAAAAATAAAAATTTGGATTTTTCTCTACTGTATCAGCATGTAGATGTAGTCCTAAAGCTGCGACAGACTGGCGACCTGTCCAGGAAGTCCCCTGCCTTCGCCCACGAGTGGCCAGGATAGGCTCCAGCAGCCCCGTGACCCTGAAAGGGACCAAACGGGTTTAGAAGATGGATGGATGAATGTAGTCCTAACGAACTTACTCCTGGGTTAAAAAATCCTTCCTCTTTTTAGTTTTTAGAACACTGATCACATCCTTCACATTTGAACAGGAGTAACGGCATTGTTTCTTACATTTCAAATGTTCTAATTGTACAATAGGAGGAATAGTCTTTATGGACATACTTTAACCTGCGATGCAGCTGTTGATGAATAGAGCAGCTATCTGGCAGAGAGGTGGTGGTGGGGGGGGGGGGGGGGGGGTTAGAGCAGGAAATGTATGCAGTCGAGAGGATCCACAGCAAAAACACTGTAAAATCCAGCAGTAATTGGATTTTCCTATGTGAGAAGAGGGGGCCCCTCTGCAGACTGGACAGATGCATTTTTGGATGTTTGTTCAGACACATCACACACCCAGAATGCATTTCTATTTCATCTGCAAGCTTTGAACTATGTTGAGTTTGATTCACAAAATAAAGGCTTCAAGTATTTCTTATTGTAGAGCAGATCCAAACAGGTTTTAGACGGAAAAATCGAAACAATCGGTAGTAGAAATGGACTCTTCAGGTTATTTGACGCATTTTGTTTTTCTTTTAGCTACAATATCTGCATTCATTAAAGTCAGACTTTTTGACAAGAACTTAATTACATTTTAAACTTTTAGTTTGAAAAGCCAAGTCATTCCAAGTTTCACACATTTATTTATGTGAACCCCAAGTTGTTTTTGATCCAATACTGTAAGGCAGCTCTACTTTCTTCTTGACCCATTTCTTTGTCAAATTCCTTTCTTTTCTTAAATGCTCTTTTATTTTCTCATTTTCAATTTCTATAGTTACAGCGATGAAATGAAGGTTACAGTTTATTAAACCACTTGGGGAGCAGCTAGTAATGTTGTGCAAAGTGAAGATCTATTTTATGTCATGCTCAGTGCCTGGAATTCTTTTTTTTTTATGCAGTTTTAAGAAGGGTAGGAAGTTGTTGTTTTTTGCAGTTTATTTTTCTTCTGTTGCAAACATGTCTCATCAGTCCAGACCTAAACAGGTTTTAATGTGGGTGTCTGATCAAAGCCAGAGCTTGTTCATCTAATGCAAAGGACAACAAGAAATGTTGGATACCTATATATGTTAAAACCTAAGCTACCAGGCTGTTACTTTATAATTCTAATTTTGGTCGTTTAAGTTATAAAGTAATAAACATCTTCAATATTCTTATTATTGGATAGTAGACTCTTTACTCCCTTGTGTCATTAAGGCCTCGCTTTCCTTCAGTTCTCCTCTTTTAGACTGTCTTTAATGAAACGTGCACAAGAATGCACAGAGTTAATCACAACCCGAACAGCAAATTATTTTGTGCAATTGATTTATTTTTATATTATTTAAACAGATTTTGGTGAGAACATTGCACAAGATGTTTTATTTAGGGGGGTGGGGGTGGTATCCATACTGTGTACAGTTCAGTAAAATAAAACTCTAACGACAGTTCTTGGCTGTGTCTTTTTTTTTTATATATATTTAATTTGACATGAGATTTAAAGCATGGATTTAATCCAGTTCGTGACACAATGACCTGAACACGATGCGGTTTCAAACTTCACAGCTGAATGAAGAGCCTTGCACTCCTTTAGTTGCACTAAAATGCCCACTATGGCGCTGCAGGAGCAGCATCCAGTTGCACAGGTTTCATTTATTTATTTTCTAGTTTCGTGGCCCGTCTTGTGTTTTCTTCTTTAACGTAAAGATTTCTTGTTGCAAGTCTGCTAACAGTGGGACCACACTTATTAAGAGTTTTATAGATGTATTTTTCCTTCACTTTGAACTTATTTTAACCTAATTTTCTCCTTCTTTGCACCTTGCTGCCTTGAATTGAATTTTCTCTACAGTGGAATCAGTATAGTTTATCTTATTTTAAAGATCATATTTGGTTCTTTAACATATAAACACGGCTCGTGCATTCCCGCTAAAGACTAATCCAGAAAAAATCTTTATAAATTTAAATGTTTCAGATCAATCAAACTTTGCAAACCTGAAGACCATCCCAGTTGTGAATAGGCATTTTATAAACAAATATAAACACTAATCCTGAGAGGTTAACTTATCTTTCAAATGATCTCAAAAGCTTACTTTGCAAAAAAAAAGAAGAAAAACACACAGTTGGGTTGTTTTTATTTGTCTTTTAATTATCTTCCTGATTGAAATGTATTGTAAGGTCATAATTTGTCATTCATCACATTACATGGCATGATGCACCAGGTCTACTACACTCATTTACAAGAGGGATACACGGAAACATACACAAGGTTTTACAATGGGGAAACAGGAAATTTAGCTCATTGCACTTACAACAGTGAATGGAACACTTTGTGGTCATTTTTCGGCTCACGAGCTTTTTCTGTATTTTATTTTCTTCCCTTTTCCTCTGTCAGTTGGATTGTTTCATCTTTTCTTTTCTAGGCATCTTCCCATCACTCTATAGCACCTATTGCCTTTCTTGCCGTAAACACTTTAAAATCAAAATAAAAAAAAAAAATCACTTGGAAGCCTGAATGTTTTTCCCTTCTTTGTTTTTGTTGTCATTTCATTTAACAAACACAACATGTATAGAAATTCTACACAGACCATAATGATATTTTTCATATCCGAATACAGCACTTCATTTATTTTTTGTTGAACCGTCGCACGAGCCGGCAACATACGTACACAACGCAACTTGTCAGTTATTACTGCTCGTGTGTTATCTTCACCCACAAAAAGCACAAGTTCGGCATACTCCCCTGCTTGTATCGCCTCACAAATGCCTCCCCTGCACATGTGTGTGTGTGTCAGTGTGTGTATGTATTGCAGCGAGTTAAGATGTTTAAGATTTACACGTTTTACAGGACATGCCTTGTTTTTTTTGTTTTTTTTTAATGGCATTTACAGCTCAGTCAGACGTGGACTCCGCTCTGCTCTTGTCTGGTATTTACACTGGGAAAGAAGATGGCAGTCAGTGAGGTGGGGCGTCAAGGGGGGGAAAAAGTGGATGTAGGAAAGGGGTTGGGAGGGCGTTCGGGTCATGCACGTTATCTTAATGAGTCAATGCAGGTGAATGAAACGCTCCCGGACGGCTTTACAGTGATCCTCACAGATGCTTACTTCTGCATTCCATTAGTTTCTTTTGTTTGAAAATCTCTCTGTGGTTCTGTACACCGACACGGACTGTCTTTTAACATAAAGCAGTGATGCTTAGTGCAGGCATCACGCCTTTTATTATTGTATTTTTTATTTTTTGGTTAAGGAAACGTACAATCACAGACAGCCTGGCTTTCCTTTGAGGATTTCAGGCTGCAGTTACATGCAACAAATTTGATCTGTCTACTTCCTGAATCATTTGAGTAAAATGGGAGTTTTAACTTCCCTTAAAACATAAAATGGCAAAATTCCTAAGCATAATGATCAAGAATTCTCTAGTTTTGACCTAAAAACCACAAATTATGGTTTTATTTTGTTTCTATTTCAATGTATGTGTCAACTTACAGCTCCTGATACTGTGAAAGATTTTGCTCACTGATGAGCTTTAGATGAGTCTTTGATTAGCTTTAATTTTTTTTATATATTTGTGCTTCAAAAAACCCTTAAAAACCAGGCTGTGGCTTTGGGGTTTCACCCACTGCTGTGATTTACTGTGATCACTGTCCTGACGGTAAGGCCATTGCTTTCCTGGATGTAGACATATCCCATACTGAGCATAGACAGAGATCATGACTGGCCAGACGGCAGTAACAGAATGGCTTTCGTCAGTAACCAGTATTTTAGTATAAAAGCCCTTGCTGCTATGCATATTTAAGTTCCCTTGGGGTGGCTGTAGGAGCAGAAAGCAAGTGATGTTTCCACTTTCACAACACAATTCTTTTCGACGTTGTTGCGGTTGTGTCTCTGGCGTGTTACAGACCCTCTCTGCTTCACAGCAGATCCCAACTGTGCCACAAAGTCTTTTAAACTCCACAAACACGCCCAAAACCCGCCGGAGTCTCTTCACTGCCCTCAACACGATGCTGCATTTTACTGTGTGCTTTCCTGAGGCAAGAGTGATCATTTTATTGAATATTTTCTTGGTGTATTTTTTTTTTATAAACTTCCAAAAACATGCGACACACAATAATGGAAGTTATCTACTTGGGTAAATATATTTATAGTTTACTTTGACATGTAGTTCTAATCTTGTTGAAGTCACTAATCTGGCGGCAGTGTACCTGTGTGGTCACGTCTTAAAGACTAAAATGGAAAATAAAGATTTAGGCAGAGCCAGAATAATGCGATTATGGCAGTTAAACTCAGCATATTTAAAAAAAAAAAATCAAAGGTACTTTAGAATAGATGTCTCTGTCTCTCTCTCTATATATATATATATTCTTTTTACACATCATTTTTGATCTGCATCAAAAAAAAGGGGGATTTAAAATGTATGTGGCATGAATAACAATTTGTATAAATGTAAAACAGCACATTCATATAAAAAATATCACTGTGATAAATACAATTAACAATATACTCAAAGAAATGCTATATTTTTAATCTGATTGTTATGGATGCGCATGAATCCAGCAATAAATAAAATCTCCTTCAACATATTCTCTAACTCTATAGATTTATTTCCCTCTATATTCTTCAGTGCCAGGCAGCTTTCTGTTCTATTTCATAAAATAAGTTCTTAAATAGATGATTTACTTAAAACTTCCTACGAAAATATAAATATTGTTTATTTCTACGCCGATTGGCATCTTTTGAGGGTAACTAAGGATAATATACTGCATGAATCTTTTCTAATCTGAATTTCTATTAACTTCAGATTTATTGTCCGTCTGTGGGTTTGCAGAATATTTTTGGATCAAAGTTGATTGTAATAGAAGGGGTCTGAGACCCTTAAGCTCTATTAAATAGAATTTCATTGGCTTAGGAAAGAATACTTTCAGTCGTTAATATATTTAATGGAAAAAGGTGTTTATCCTAAATGAGGTTTTAATCTTAACATTCTTGAATTACCAGAAAACACTGAAAAAATCCTGGTTCTTGTTGTCATATCACTTCTACCTCATACCACTCACTGTTTTAGATACTTTTACAATAGTTTTATCATCATAGAAATATAGTCAAAACCTTCAAAGACCTTCAAGCCTACTGTAGTGTTCACTGCTGTTAAAAAGATAATGCTTCTCTTCATCAAGTTGAAAGTATTTTTTTTCTTTTTTATCGCTTTAAGACATTTAAATTGGCTGTTCTAAAGAATAAGTCCATAGTTTGGAACATGTTTTCCTCTTGAAAACAGTTTTTAGGTGATTGAATAAATGGCGACCCACTGCTTCTTTCCAGAACGGAAGCTGGAAGTATGGAGGCCTCCTTTTTCAGCACATTGGATTCTTATTTCCTCTAATTAATTTCAAGCGTTGTCACATTTATAAAGACAATGATGCAGTTTTTAAAAGATATGAAATAATAGACCCAATTTTTCCAGCGTAGGCGTCTTTGGCTCCCTAGTTCAGAGGAGATGGGACCCTGATCAGGATTATGTGAACCCGTTAAAAGTATTCCTCCTTTTCTGGAGTAAACTAAAATTATGAGAACTGAGGAGTCATGAACAATGTTTGTGTTTTCTCAAGCCTTTACCTCCCTGCGTTACTCTTTAATCCAAATATGACTCATTGCATAGAATGACTGGAGATGAGAGGTCGCCTGGATGAAATCGTGTTTGCCTGGTTTTCTTTTCCGCATTGGATGAGGGTTGTTAAATACACACATACACAACTCCCACACACATACATACAAACATTAGCAACAGAACAATATAGAGGTGACTGAGGTTTTCTGCGCTGGGCGGCATGCGAAGGTTCCCAGCGAGCATTCACACAGACAATATACAGCAGAAGTTTGTAGGTCGTTCCGTCCGTTGCGCTGAAGGCCTCGCAACGTTGGGCCGGAAGGAGATTGTGTCCTCAGTACCGTACCACAGATCCCACAATGCACTGCAGGAGCAACAGCAGGGCAAACACTAACCTGAGAAGTTTCCATGACAACTGACAGTCTGAGGTTGTTGTTTTTTGTTTTGTTTTGTTTTTTCTTTTTGAGGGGGAGTTGTGTTACAGGTCTAGACTCCAACACGATAGAAAAATCAAACGTAAAAAAAAAGGCGAGTGACTTCGTGACACAACCACGTGTGTTACTGTTGGTTCCTCAGTCACATGAGTGCGGTTTCTCGTTGTTGTTTTTTTCCCGTTTGGAAACACCAGGAGTGTGCTGTCATGTGCACAGTTGAACAAGTGAAGACACATGCTTACACACGCTTGCTTGAGGAGTTTTTTTTTTTTTTTTGTACGCTCCCAGTAAATGTCCATCTTGGAGGATCAGAAGAATCCCATCAAAAAGCCCAAACCCCCCACAGGTGATGAAGTCAGTCCTCCACGGAGCAACTGCTTAGCTTTTCGAGGCCTCTCTGCTGCCCTGCAGTGCTTCAGGTAAGTCTCCAGCTGGCTCATGTGAGCGGCGAATCACTTTGATCCGCTGACTGACCACACCGAGGTCTCACCGTCAGTTGGAGTCGAAGTTCTGGATGGTACCAACTTTGCAAACATCTGATCTCTGCTGTTACTGGACAGCAGCACAATATTGGAATTCATTCTGTGGTAGGTTTAAGTTGGACTTGAGTTGAAAATTGGGAGTAGTAAGTGTGACAAACAGAAGCAACACATTTCAATTCCGTCAAATTCTAAAACACCAAATTGTGCTATTTGCTCTCTTCCCCCTAATCTATTGCTTTTATGATGAAGTAAAAGGAGTTGAGGGGTTGAACTCAATAAAAAGTTAAAAAAAAAATAATAATAAGTTTTATCACAACTATAATTGAAAAAATATATATAGATGTATCTCTTTGTAGCTGCTGCTCCAGCAGTTATTACTTAAAAAAGGGACATGAAGAAAACAATCACACGACGTAACAAAAATAGTGAGACTCTCACTTCAAAATAACACGTTTAAAAATGATTAAGGCATAACATAAAAAACAAACAAGAAGGAGAATAACCTAAGAAACTTCTGAGAGCCAGATTTGTCGAGCAGCTGAAGAGTTACTGCAGGTAAATGTTGTCTTGATGGCTTTTGAAAGGCTAAAAGGTACCTGTACCACACACAGCTTCATGCTGAAAACCAGAACAAACAAAAAAAAACCACAATAAACAGGAGGCTCCTCTTGTTTTTACAGTCTCATCACTTTGAGTTGCTGCATGAACGTTCCCTCTTTTACAACACCAATATTTTTCTCCAACTGTCTTTATGGCCTCTGTTTAGAAATGATGAACAGTGTAAGGTCTTGGATACAAAATCCCATGCGTTCCTACATTTTTTGTGTGTGTAATCCACTATTTTCTTTCTCTTAAAGACATTGCGAGTAGTAGATTAGAATTAGAACGAAAGAATCAGCTTTCAAGAGGAGAAAGGACACGGTTCCAACCTGGAATGTAGAAAGAAACAGGAAGCTGTGGACAGAAACACACAGATGCAGCTTTTCGTCGTCAACATGACATTCCTGTCCAGCTTTATCCATGACTCAAGATCCTTGTTCGTGTTCAGTGATGCTATCGTACCAGAAAAACCAGCGTGTTTCCACATTTTCCACACTCTGACTTTACTTAGAGAAGAGACAGAAAAGAGGAGAGGGATGAACTGCTGCCCACGTTCTTGTTCTGAGCACGACTGTGGCACCAGAGGTTCCTGCAGGCCACCGTACTTTTGCTAAAGCTGTAACTTCATGCGCACCCAATCAGGAAAAAGAAGCAGCACAATGGCGTTGTTAACATTCGAGAGTAGAAATGAGGATCTTGACCTCCCTCCACTAAGAGGGCAGAGTCTAGTTTGGTCGGAGGTGTGATGTAGGTTCATCCGGTGTTCATCTGCTGTGTATGAGTGGCTCTCACCGCCGGCCAAATTTCCACAGTTTTCCGTGGTTTGCTGCTCCAATCTGATCTTTCGTAACGAACGGGGTGGACATTGGTGGCTGATGCAGGTTTTGGTTTCTGTGATGAGGGTGGCTGAAGTAAAAGAGCCCACCGGTAGATGGATGGATGTTGGCTTGAACTTACTGATCTACAAAGACAACAGAAACATTTGGCATAATATAAAATACTGATCAGCAGTGCATTTTTTAAAATTATTTTAAAGATGTTCTTATCTCTCCAGATTATCAGTAGCCTTTTTTAAATAATAAACAGCAACCTAACAGTTTATAAACTTCATAGCAAAACCAATTTGAACAATTTTAGTGCTTAAAGGTAAAATATGACCAATTTGTAAATAAAAGAAAAAATATTTCAAAATAAATGAAAGGGGGAAAAAACAGCCAGGCAGGGTATTGAAAAATGTATTTTATGTTGAAGTGAAAAGTAGTCCTCCAAATAATTCCTTGATGAAGCAGTAGAACTTGACTGTCAACTATTGTTCACATCACCGAAGCAGAGTTTAGCTGTTCCTTATCAATTTTTAACACTCCAAAAACAGCTGTTTTTCTGTTTCACTTCATGACTGTTTCAATCGACAGTGATGATCATCAGCACCTGTTGATCAAGCATTTGACCAAAACCCAATGAAATCCCTGATTTTGTGCATGTGTGCCACCAAGATTTGATGCTGGATTTAATTTCGACTTTTTTGCTCTGTTGTTAGGAAATTAATGCTTTAAAAAGAAAATCATTGTGTTTATCTAAATTTCTTTAGCATTTGTTTCACATTTGCTCTCATTCTTCAGCGCAGTAAACTGGATTTTTGTCTTTTTTACTGTCGATTCAATGCCTTCCAGTTTTATTCCCCGCTGTGCCCGACCCAGAGTAACAACTCCAAACAAGCTGCACAGCACCAGACCTAATCTGTTCCAGTAAAACACAGGGTCCCAAAGGTGCACAGGCACAATCAGGGAGGACGAGATGTTCAGGCAGAATTTAGGTCTACAGTACGTCTGTAATTTTTGTTTTAACCATTTATGGAAGGTTCTAAATAAAGGTATTTATAACAGCCAATAATCCAAATTATTAAATAAATCTTACCTAAAATTAATTACAAATTTAACAAATTTTATGATCTAAGCTACATTAGACACTGAAGTGAAGTGAACTCAGTCCCTCTATTGAATGAAAGCACCACCAAGAACAAATTTGCTTGAAGAAAATCCTCCAGAGTAGAGCAGGGTTTCTTAAAACATGCTTCAAAGATCAGATCTTCAGTTGTGAACATGTTTTCTCTAACAACATCCTTCCTTTATCAGGAGGAGGAAAACATGCAAGACAAGTAAAGAAGAAAGGAAAAGAAGATCTTGATGTAGGAAGGATGACAAAGAACAAGCGAGAAGACCAAAGAAGGATAAGTGTTTACAGCAGAAGTGATGTGGGTGTCGTGCGTGAAAGAGGCACAGACAGAGACAGCACTCAAATGAGGTCCAACAGAGTGTCTGGCTGCACAGGACACACCGACACTCAGGACATCTCATTAGCAACATAAGCAACGCTGTACGACCAATGTCACCTCACAGGCTGCCATTCTGCTCACAGGACTCTAGAGTATCAAAGCAGAAACATGTTTAACAGATTTCTGCAAAGACCCGAGACATATTCCTAACCAGGAGGAATAAAATGGGCTGACAGACTCTTTGAAAAAAGAAACTTAGGTTGACAAATACATATTGGACTTTTTAGGGAGCTCTCGGAAGCTGTGCTGTTTTAGATGTTCCTAAGCTTCTGTAGCTCATGTTTAGTCTGATACTGCCTGTTGTAGTAATAGTCACACCAGGTTAGAGTTCATAAATATATCCCTGGACTGCAAGGACCATGTTGTTGTCACAATCATTCTTTCCTACTGCTAATTTGAGCAAAACTTTTGCCCCCTGTGATGCACTAAAAACTTACCAAAATATGCACACACTTAGGTTGTGTCAAAATTCCTTCACTGCTCACAACACAGTGCACTGTTCGCCATTTTGTAGGGTTGTCCAAATTTACAATTCCAATATCGAGTGCTCTAGAAATTTACCAGAATTCGCTATGAAAAACCAGTGTGCACCGATGCTCACTAGATTGGTGAATGTGGACCACAATCCATTGCGTCGAAACACCAAAATGTTTTATTTAAATCTATTTTTTAAATAAACAATCAATGTTTTTATCTTCAGAAGACAGTGGATCCATAAATAATTGTCGCTAAACGCTCTTTTGTTGGACAAAGACGGGGAAGCCCTAAACAGGTTGTCAGACTGTTGCATGGCCACATGCTCACAAACCGCTACATAGGGGGCAATTTAGAGACGTCAATCAACCTAAGAAGGATGTTTTTAGACTGTGGGAGGAGAAAAACCGTACATGCTCGTGGGGGAACATGCAAACAGAGACAGGACCACACAGATAAGACTTGATTGGGACTGGGATTTGAATCAGGGCTTTCCCGCTGTGAGGCAAGAGTGCTGACCACCGCTGTTCTGGATTGTTTTTTTTTTCCTTATTTTCTAATGGCTATTAGGAATTTTTAGGTTTTAAATGTAAAAACTGGGGACACAATGAAAATATGAAAAATTGTGCTTTCTGTCATTACTAAAAATGTATGTTTAGCAAAGGGATTTTGATATTATACAGTAGTTATTTCACAGATGAAATAGTGTTTTTTAAATCCGATTTGCACATTTAAAGGAACTTACTGTCTGGCCTGTCAGAGAGTTGCAGGTTCTCTCTGGCAGTGTGCTGTGCTCAGCTTCAAGCTTTCCAGAGAATTTCGGTCCGTGTTGGCTGCAAAACAAAAAAGTTATATTTTAGTTAAAGTTTTTCTTTCTATTTAACTAATAAATAACTTTACTTCAAACTTTTCATTTTTAAATAAAAGCCTGAACGAGTCCCTTTTAGCTGACTGAAAGATAAAAGCATTTGATAAAAGTCTGAGGAATTACATTTAAAGCACTGACAAATACACAAGCACAAGAATATTTTTCTTTTTGTTCCTGTTTGTTTAGAAACTTTAAATATTTCTGTGTATACAGCAATGTTTTTGTGGCTTTCATTTTTGTGAAAGAGTGAGATTTTATAGCAAATACAGGTAGAGAAAAGAAAACTCAACTATCTCAGACAAAATCTGGTTGTTTATTAACATTGGTTAATAAAAATGTTAGAGTCTTTTATTGTACACAATGCGGGTTTGCTCTCCAAAGGCTTTGAAGCTTCATCTAGAAAATGTGTGCTGCTCCTCCTCTAAAAAGGCAGGGCAGTTAGAATATTTGAAGGACCTTTTATACAGGAGGCTATTTAAAGTGCTTTACAGAGATACAAACGCTCTGCAGCATGGGAGAAATCGTAATTCATAAAAGTAGAATTGGTAAAAAAAACAAAGTATATTGAATGAAGCATTTGTCAAACTGACATTACTCAGGATGATGCACCTCCACTATTGCTTTCATGTGCATCATTTGTATTCATAAATAGGCCTCAATCCAAATACTAGTAGCATCCTGGAATAAAAAGGAATTTTTCATGTCAACTGTGTGTTAAATTATATTTTAATGCATGGCGTAGCAAATTTTATATCTATATCTATATCTATATCTATATATATATCTATATCTATATCTATATCGATAGATAGATAGATAGATAGATAGATAGATAGATAGATAGATAGATAGATAGATAGATAGATAGATAGATAGATAGATAGATAGATAGATAGATAGATAGATAGATAGATAGATAGATAGATAGATCGATCGATCGATCGATCGATCGATCGATAGATAGATATTATTTATATAGAACCTTTTTCTCATTTGCCTTTTAATTTTTATGCAACCAAACGCAAAGTTAAGGGAAAGAAAACAACTTTTGCCTGCAGTTGTTCCAAAATTAGCTATTAGCTTAAAATTGTTTTTTTTTTCTCAGTAATAAAAGTTGTTACTTAATAAAAGTTGTTACTCACCAGTTAACGCAGTTCTGCTCTCACTTTCCTGTCTCTTTTTCTTTCTCTCTCAGTAAAGAATCAGCAGAGGAAACTTTGCAGGTTTTTCTGGTAAGAGGCCTCGTCACTTTTTTTGTTTTTATATTTTAATAGTCCTGCAAAAGCATGAATATATTTTTAGTGTTGTGTCAGAAATAAATGTAAACAATAATGATGTAATAAAATTGGACACTGGTCAAATTTCATTTAAAATTAACAAAAGTGTCCCATAAATAAAACAAAAAGATTTTTCTGCATTTCTTTGATACAAACTTCAGCATTTAGCAGTTTGTTTTTACTCAAACATATCTGCCCATTTAATCAAACCCAAAGTGATTTATGCAAATGATGCAAGTCACATTTAAAGAACTGAACTAAAACTAGGAAAAAGAAACAAAATCCTAAACAATAAAGGCATCCACTTCACAAACTGCCTTTAGTTTAGGCTGCCCTTCAAGAGCCAATGAGCAAGATGTGTTTATCCCTCAGCGGTGCAGCAGCCTTTGAAGTGGAACCACCTCAAAATGTATTTTTACTCCAAGTATTTCCCAAAAAACGGTCAAATGTATTTAGAGCTCTTTGTTCATGAATCACTGACCAGAACACCGCCGGCTTCCGATTACTTCATACTTGGGGAAGCAGCAAAATTGCTTTTAGCTTTTTTAACCTCCACTTAAAATGCAAAGAATGTGGCACCGTTGGTTCAATGACTGATTTATTATCTGGGAATTATTGTTTCTTTTGAAAGTGTGACAAAATAATAAAGCAGACACACCTTAATGTTGTTACCTCAGAAGAGAGAGGTAAACTTTTTGCCAAAACCGGAAATGGCTGTAGGGAATAAAAGTACCAAAAATGTAGAAAAAACAGCCTTGTAATGCATTCAAAGTAGGAAAATATCAGAACATTTTAGTACACATCAATTTCTAAGTGATAAATAAGTATAGATTTAGAATGCTTTTTGTGTGTTTCCTACCTTCTCCCAGTTTGCCAGCCTGCTCTGCGGCTCCTCCAGGCAGGATCTTTGAAAACATGCCTTCTCCCTCCATGCCCGGCTGACCGGCCGCTGCGCTGCCAATTCCTCCGGGTCTAGGAGCCGCCTTGGAGCCTGGACAAAAATGCAGATGAAGATGGGGAGAGTGCCAAAAGGAGTTAAGGACAGAGAGAGTTGAAGAGTCAGTGTAGTTGAAATAAAGGGGGGAACTCTGCTAATGTATAAAGAATGGATTTATTCTGCTATAACAGGTTTTTATTTTTTTATTTTTAAAGAAAGCAGTAGAAATAACTGCATGAATATTTTCCTCCCCTGCTGTTCAGATGGCATAATGGTCTGCATCTCATTACTCTTTTAATCATTTGGTCTAGTAGACTTCCTGTTTGCTTATTTTCATCCCTGCAGTTTTTTTTAGTTTTCTTTTAAGAATTTACCTATTTGGTAAAAGTAATTCAAGCATGAAAATGATCAAAGATTAAGAAAAGAAAATCTTAAAAGCAAATTACAAAACTAATTATGTAGCATCTTGGCACTCGGAGGGTAATCCCTGACCATGATGTGACCCCTTGTGTTTTTTACCCCATTATGAGATTAACTGCAGATAATCTCAGATTATATACATATAAAAAAACACAAAACTGTTGGATAAATCAGATGTTTTTTTTAAAAAACAGAAGATGATGTGAAAGCATGTAAATATATGGTGGGTGAACAGAACCTATTCCTGTTAGTGGGGGTCCGGCGGTCTTTGAGGCCATGATGGGTGCAGCTTTCGCGCCGATAGCTGTTGCTGGAGGCGTCTCAATCTTCGTCTGCGGAGAGAAACGCCCATCGTTTAGCTTCTATTTACAGTAAAACAGTTGGATGTCAAGAGTTAAGGTGATAAGTGTTATGTAATCTCAAAATGACACACACACAGGACTGATGTGTTTAGTCAAAAGAAAGCTGAATGAGAGAGTAAGATGGGGAGCGGAAAGCATCACAGAGGAGGGGCAGAGAGATTGAAAATGGCACAGAAGGCTGCTTGTGTTGTGACAGTTTACTGACTGTTGACTAAATGAATGATGCGTTTCAGCTCTGTTAGCTGTCAGACCGAGGATTCCTGCTGCACAGGAAAGGATCTTCAATATCTGGAGCTTGGTTTGAAATCTTCATGTATTCAGGCTAAAATTGGTAACAAAGACGAGTAAAACCTTCAACTTCTAAATTAAGAAAAATTACCAGTTAATCTAAACTTTATAATTAAAGTTATATTTTTTAACCCTTTAGCCTCAAAGGGCATACAAAAGTAAAAGGTTCTCTTTTTGCACAAGTAATTGAAAAAAACTGGATACAAATAGCTTGCAATGTAATAAAAGATTTGCAGCGAATAGCAGAGGCGAATGACTCGTGACGTTTACAGTTGGAGGCAGAAAAAAAATATAAAAAAGATAAAAAATACAAACTCCACACAGAAAAGATGAGCTGGAATTCAAACCAGGGGCTGTTAGGTTTGAAACTCTGCCTGAATCAAGAAATTGTCAAAATTTTGTACGGCTGAGCTCAGTTTCCTCACATCAGAGCTTCTGCTTTGCTCAGACTCAGAGACTCATCGATTAGGGAGTATTGACATTTTCTGTATCAATGTGAACTGATTACAGCTCAGTGTAACTCTGCTCTTACTGTCTGACAGATGAACTGCTGTGGCGGCAACAGTAAGTACAGTTTTAGAGGAGATGCAAACCAGGCATTTCCCGATATCCATCACTGTTGCACTTTTCTAAAAAGAGAAATGTGCATCAGGGAGAGCTGAATACATTTGGCCAACGATCCATCATTTCATTTCTGTCTCTCTGAGTATTTTTCTTTGAAAAGAGAAATTAATATGAATTCAGTGTATTCAAATAATTGTTCTTCAAGCTCTACTAAACAAATTTCCATTAATGACATTTCCTTGATCTATTTTTTTAATCGCAGGGCAAATCTAACAAACGGAAGGGTTTGTAGAATATATAAATGAATAAATCTATTTTTTTGTGGAAAAAAGGATACCTGCAGATTTCTTTGTATAATCATCTGATAATCACAGAGTTAAATGTTACTGCTTGTTCAACATCGTTTTATTTTGTATTTTCAGTCCTGATTCTCCTCTCTGTTGCTCACCATGGGTGACGGTGTGGTTCCTGCTGGACCTGTCTGCCTAACCTGGCCCATCGGTCCACCTGCTGGTCCCATCTGTCCTGGCTTGGCCTGACCCTGACCCTGACCCAGGCCCATCCCCATGCCTTGTCCTTGGGCTGGGGTCTGCTGCTGAGGCCCAGTAGTTGTCGTGGTACCAGGTTGACCCGGTCTATTGGCGGATGTTTGGGATTGCTGCTGGAGCGGCGCCCTCTGTCCTTGAGTTCCATCTGTCTGAGAACCTGGCCCACCTTGTCTCCCTGATCCTGCAGGCCCACCTGCAGACCCTTGACCCCGCACAGAGCTGCTACCAGATCTGGAGGAGCCTGCATGGAGAAAAAAGAACGTAAATAAAAAGGTTGCACAATGTTTTTTTTTTTTTTTTTTTTTTAACAAAATAGAACCTTCTCCAAAAACACCAGAGGAGTCGATGGAGTTTACGATCAGTTGTAAGTAGACTGAACAAAATAACAGAAAATGTGCAGACTTGTGTTGTCATTGCAGTCAATGCAGTTGTGATTTGTTTTCCTTCTCAATTGTTCTGGAAGATCATCTGTACCAACAGGGTTCAACACTTAAAATTAAAGGCAAATAAATAATTGAAGCCTATTTATTTTATGAAGTGACTGCAAAAAAAGCAACTCTTTGACTACGAGAGTTTGCAATGTTGATAAAATGATGAAACTGATAATATAAATCTTCTTTTTTGAACTGTAGGACTGAAAACACATTTTGTGTGGAGCTTTGGAAAACCTCATTCATTAATTTAGAGTCTCCCATTAGGTTGTAAATGAATGGGTTTAAATCTTGAACAGCTCTAAATCTGTTTAGCCTTTTTTGTATCTGTTTTATACATATACAAATATGTATAGAAGATCCAACATTTTTTTGTGATAATGGACAGATTCCAACTAATTTATTTTCTTTGTGTGTTTATAAAGAGTAATTTCAATGGATTCAATTTTTGTTTCTTTCTAAAATTGTTAGTTAGTACAAATAATTGAGGGTTAAAAAATGTTCCACTTCGGTTTTTAGTGTAAAAATTATGCTACTTTAGAAAACGCACAAACAGGCCTGAATGAAAAAAAGTTGATAAACCTGGACACAATACTAAGATTTGGTTTTACACAATTCTTTTAAGTGTATAAAACATTTGGAGTTGGAATTAAATGTTCAATGATGCTTTGCTACTCTCATCATGACCACTGGGATGGCTTTCCCGTTTCTTCTCCTATTTTTTTTGCAGATTTTCCTATGCTAACTCTTGCACTTTTTTGCTAGTTTTTGTCTTAGTATTAGTTCTTAGCAAATAATTGACTTTACATTATTAATTGCTCTGATGCCTATTTGTAGATTTTAACTGTATGGAATTTTTAATGTTTTATCTCAAATAGTCTGACTATTAAGACTACATGAATTTATGTTTTTGATAAGTGCCAAGCCATTAAGTTAACTTTATTTTTTCTGTTCTTTGCAGCAGTTTCTAAATATCTCCAAACCTCTAAACTGAAGTTACTTGATCTTTTGCAATAGTGTAATGAGAAGTGTATACCTGGTGGTTGGCCCTGCATGTCCACCGGACCTTGGGATTTGCTGCGTGAGGACCTGTGCGGGTCTCCCTGCCTGGAGGACCTTTGGCCATGATGGTGTCCTGATGGATCCCGATAGTCAGTAGAGGGATACCCCCCAGACCTTGACTCACCACGCCTTCCTGAAGATGACGACCGTCCTGAGGGGTCGTGACGCATCAAAGGGTCTTTAGGATGCCCTTTAGAAGACCTTGTGGATCTTAATTCATCAGAGTGGCGTGATGACGAGTGGCGGCTAGAACTGCCATGATGCCTGTGGTCACGGGAAGATGAGTGTCGCCCTCCTTGGCCATACTCATCCTGAGGCCACAAGTCCTCCTCAGGAGGCTCATCATAATCATGATAGGTGTGTTTGACACTATGCCGACTCCTCCCAGATGAGTGGCCGCTGTAGTGTCGAGAACTGGAGCGTGGCTTCTCAAACCAGTCTGTTTCTTCCTGGCCCAGATGGTAGGCTTTGGAAACCGAGAGCAGATCACAGTCAATCTCCATGTCGTGTGGAGACAGCGGCATGCAGGCTGAAAGACGGAAGAGGGCGGGAGGAAGACCAATTGCATGCAAAAGAAAATGGTGGGTGGGAAAGAGAAAGACAGAAAGGCAAAAAAAATAGTTTTACATCCATGCAGTGCTAACTTTAAAGGTCTACATGATACAATACACAACAATAGAGAGAACATGGTATGACACAGCAAAACTGTCTGCTGCAAGCTGGGTTTTTGTTTCATTCAATCAATTAACAGACCAGACAAATACAGCAAACGTATGCAGCAAAAACAACTGCTTTGACAACTTCTTTTTTTTACTCTTTTTGAGAAAGTAATTTATTTCAGTGAGGATATAACAGATTAGGTCAAAATAATTTATTAAAGGACAGTTTTGCAGTGTAGACACAGATTTCTTAAACATAATACATAAACAAAGCATACAGGCCACAACAGTAACACCCTGTAAAAGACAAAAAACAAATTACAGTGCATCTGTTCTGTGCAACTGGATTCAGACAGTAGTGAACGATATTATGTCCACTCAGAGGAAACCATGCGAGTTTTGGACAGACAACTGGACGGACTGGCGAATGGACGAACAGGCAGACAGACAGCAGTCTTGGGAAGACGAAAACTTGGCATGCAACATCTATCTCTGTGTCTCTACTGCTGCTTCTTTCATTTTGATAAGCCTAACTTCTGGGTGGGTGGGGGATGTTTAGATAAACGGTGGGAGTAATAATAGATAGTGAGACAGTGTGGGAATTCAGCTCCCACATTTACCTTCACTGTCTGACACAGCGCAATAATTATCATCTATCATGTAAGTATCATCCGATTTGTAGACATGGGTCCGTGGGAGGTCTCCTATGTGGTCTTGAACATCTGGCAGCGAGTGACTAGAACCATATTGTCCATAATAGTAAGGATGTCTACTGCTGCGACTGTCATACGGGTCGGGACCTAAGCTTGAAGATCGCCCAGAACTCATGAGCCTCCCCAAGGGGCTAATTGGACTCTCCTCCTCAGAGTACTGTCTGGTTGGGTGGCGCCCCCTGTGGCCAGCGCTGTAGGAGCGGTCGTCTCTCTCGTAGGATCGGCTGCGATACCCATGGTAGTCTTTGGCTGAGATTTTGTCCATGCCGTAGCCATGGGAACGAGAGCGGCCAGTGGAGGTGTAGTAAATCCGATCATCGTCATCCACCATCATACCATAGTAGCGACTACCATGAGCGGTGCCACTGCCGCCCTCGTAAGCACTCCTCTTAAAGCCATAATCCTCCATCAGCTGACGCCCTCGAATGTTAGAGGAAGGGTATGCCCCACCAGTTGTTGAGGAGTAGGAGGCCAGATCTGTTTCCACATCCCGTGCCTCTTCAATGGGGGAAAACTTTGAGATTTTCTGCTCCATACTCCCCAGCTTTCTGTGCTTGCTGCGCTTTGAGGACATGACAGCAGGAGCCAGGAGGCTTCTGGAGAATACGTTTTTCTGTACCCCAGAGCGGATGCTGCCATGTTTGCCATCGTAGTCATAGTAAAAGGGGAATCCCCCACCCATGCTAGTGCTCACGCTGCTGCTGCCCACTAGGGGTCCGTGCCTGTAGCTGCTCTTACCCCTGCCATGGTGGTCGTACAGCTCATCCTGCATCGCTGTTTCCTCCTCAGGTGCCCTGCCGTAAGGAGAGCTGCCAGTTCCCCCACGCGCCGTGCTGCCAGTGGTGCTGCTGTGGCCATGGATGTCGCCCTGGTAACGCCCACCGCCTCCATGATGCATCATGTCCCCTGTTGTTGTGCCCAGCCCATCCTTTGCCGTCAGCTCACTTACATCATCAATCATCATGTAGTTTCTTGGAATGTTTTGCTCTAAGCCAGGAGCCCCATACATTCCGTTTGCTGTGCTGTAGGTGGAAGGGGTGTCAACTGGGTGTCCATAGGCACTGGAAACTGTGGACGGATACTGTCCATAGGAGCTGGCAGTAGTGGTGGTGTAGCCATAAGTATTAGCGTTGGTAGTAGTATACAGGCCATATGTGCTAACTGATGCGGAAGTATATGGACCATAGGTACTGGGTGGCATTGTGGAGTATCCATTATAGCTGCTGGAGACAGGTGCAGAGCCATATGGCCCATAGGAGCTGGCCATGGTTGTTGTTCCTGTGTATTGACCATAGGATGGAGGTGCACTTGAGAAGGTAGCATCTTGGGCAGTTGTTGTCACCACAACTGTGGGGTTGCTAATTGTCTCATAGTTGGTTGGCATTTTGTGCTCAAGATCAGCCAGTGAGGTCTGCCTTGGCCTTCCTTGATGAACTGTCAGGATATCAGCTTGTGGTTGCCCAGGATATGGAGCTGTCTGGCTGGGGTAGGAGGACACAGCACTAGGATAAGGTGAGCTGTGGGTGGGGTATGGGGGCTGACCAGGGGGTGCAGGTCCAAAACCTGTGGGTCCTGGTTGAGGCTGAGGTGCTGATGGTATTCCCAAGTCTGTCTGGGGATATGGGGGCTGAGTTTGAGGATAGGTGTGGGATGGATATGATGTTTGGGACTGGTAAGAAGGTCCAGGAGGTGGGGCATGGCTTTGAAGAGGTGTGGGTTGTGGCAATGCCTGTGATTGGGATACTGTTGGATAGGGAGGCTGATTGAATGTAGATGATTGATATGGAGCACTTGATTGCTGAGATGGTGCTGCTGGTTGACTCTGGGGATATTGACTAGAGAGGAAGGATGATGTTGGTGGGTACTGGCCCCCCATGCTGAGGTCACTGGAAAACTGGCTAAGGGGAGCAGTACTTGGTCTGGTAGTAACTAGTCCATTGGTCTCATGTGAAACAGCTGCAGCTGCTAAACGCAAGTTGTTTAACTCGCTGTCAGACATGTAATCCCGAGTGTCCCCCATACATCTCAGGTAGGCGATATCTCTTCTTTCCCTCTCCTTAACCAGTGTCTCTTTCCTTTGGTGAATTCCAAGTTCAAGGTATCTCAACTTAGCATCAATCTCTTTCTCTTCCTCCTCCAGTTCAGCTTGCTGCTTTCGTAGCTTAGTGGACTCTTGCTCGACTGCCTTCAGCTCATGAGTCAAATCTTTAAGGAGGCTGGCTTTGGCGGCTAAACCAGACCTTGAGCTGGGCTTAAGGCTGGGCATGGAGGGCAGGTAGCCCTGTTGGAGGACAGGTGTCATCATGGGCATGTGAGCTGATGGAGCAGTCTCATCTGGAGGAGGGCTGGGCAGGGTTCGCTTGACCTTTCGAAGCAGTGAGCTCTGCTGTAAGGCTGCCAACTAAAGAGGGAGAGAAAAGGGTAGGAAAGCACGGAGGAGTTGGAAATTATGGGGAGTGAAAAAGAAATCATGTTTGGCGAGAGGAAAGTAGGAGGAGCAGGAACATTTAATAGGATACAACAATGTTGTGAAAATGGGGGAAAGATAATCAATGGTTAAAAACAAGTTTAGGAAATGTTGGATCCAAGATTTAATAAATACAAATCAAAATCAAAAATGCAAATTAATGTGAAGATAAAGCAAAAAATTACAAAGAACATTAAAAGACGGTAGTAAATGTATAACAGGTGGTTTATGAAGATGATGACAGATGGAGGACAAAGAGAGATTAAACAAACCAAAATGTAACGAAAACAAATTTAGAGAAAGGAGGAAGTGGATGAAGGAAATGGGAGAACAAAATATGTGAAAAACAAACAAAAAGAAGAGCAAGAAGAAGAGGAAGGAGAATAACTCGAAAAAAAAATGAAGAGATCAAAGAAGTGAAGAAACAGGCACAAAAACAAGGGAAATACAAGGAAGACAAGGAGACACACGTAGACAAACAGAGGACAACAGAAAACAGAAGTGAAGTTCATGTTAGAAAATACAACAAGCACAAAAATAGGAAGATATTTTCTGCAATATTCTGAAATGATTGCCCGCCAATGTAACAAAAATAAATACAGTTCCTTACTATAGGTCTATTTAGCACTACAGTTTTCTGACATCTATTATTTAGAGTGATTTTGTTTTGTATATTCAAGACTGAAATGATCTGAACATAATAAAAACATCCTTGAAAAAAACCCCATTGCATTTAGGCACCATATACTTTAAGCAGAAGAAAATTATAGAGAAAGAATGAACACTGTGGAAAATTTGGAATTTAAATATTTGCAAAATAAATATATATGATAGACTAAGGCATTACACTGATTCTTTAATATTTTAAGAAAATTTAAAAAAAAGAAATGGTGTACAAACGTTTGCTTTGGCTTTAGATCGCATGGCCACAGAATGGAACTGATGCCATGTTCAAATAAATCAGCAGTTTATTCCTAATATATAAAAAATATCCAGTTAATTTTTAGTAGTATTTTCTCCTGTGCTTTATTTCAAAGTGTTAAGGTCCGCTTTTAGTTAATGAATGCATCATTATGTAAATGTGAATGTGACAACTTCTACAATATAAGAATAAATAAAAATAAAAGAATACTCTAAAAAGGACTGATCAACAACTATAAGGCTGTCTTTTGCAGTGATTGTTTTGTTACTGTATATCAAGAACAGCATATATGACACGCAAAATAATAAATAAGAATGACACACTTTTGTAAACATTTAAAGTTGCGTTTTCTAAACTTGCTGGAATTTAGTTATGTTTAAGAAGTTTAATTATGGATGAATATGCATTTTGTCCTATAAATATATAGCCACACATTGAAAATTACTTTCTGACAATTAAGTCTTCATATGTGTACAGTATACGTTAAAAAATATGTAACCAAATAAATAGGTTGTTAAACCACCAACGAGATAAAGTGTAGCTCATAAACAGTTTAAGACTAGTAAACAGCATGGCTTCATTAAATATAGTCAAAGGTTTTCTTGCATTGTTCTTGTGGTCTTAGTTAAAACGTAAAAATAAAACAAAACTCTAAAATCAGTTTAGCCGAGTGAATTAAAGAATTTTGAGGAGTAAAAACTCAAGTCACTTCTTCTACAAAGCAATGACATTTACTAATAATTCTGTTCTGTTTGACTGAATTAAAACTACATATAAAACCAAACATGGCAGCACAAAAAAGATGCCAAGTGGAATATATTTATATTAGTTTATTTAAATAAAAATATATTGAAGTAAATTAGATTCCCTGACAATTTCATTATCAATAACTTGTTAATTTAAGGCTATAATACTCTTATCCCCCGGAAGGTAATGTCTTTTTGACAAAATAGGGCCCTTAAAAGAATAAATGCCAGAATGACTAATATAGAGATTTCAGCGCAAAACTTCACAAATTGTGTTAGAAAAGACAAAAACCCGCTCTATTAGTACCGGTAAGATACAGTCAATGGTTTCTCCATATAAAATACACTTTGGTCTATTTTCTTGTCTGAGAATCTCGTGTTTTATGTATTTTAGGGTATTTTGTTTCCAAAAAATGCCTCTTGGTATGTTATACTCAAAGAAAATCTTACTGTGCCAACTTTTTGCTGGTGGTGAATTTGATCATTGTTTAATTTGCATAGATAACTACTACCTGTACACTATTCTTTCTTTTCTAACATTATTGTGGTACTTTTAAATACATTTTTGTACTCTGGTGTCAACCGCTTTACCTGACTCTGTAATGCTTGTTGTTGGTACAGGGACAGTCTAGCCTTGGTGTGCTCGTCTGCAGTGGGGCTAAGGGACTTTGGGTCCGACATGGACCTTTGGCCAGACTTGATTGGTCGGGGCATTGATGGGTGTCGTTGTGGGGACTCGGCTGTGTATGACTTCTGCTGCGGTGTGACGTGGGCCTTGTTGAGTCTCTCACTCGACAAAGTGGCCTCTAACAGGCGGTGAGGGGACACTGGCGAGACGGGCGAGTGCAGGACCTGTGGAGATTTTGGAGCTGTCTGCTGCTGTCTGATGATGCTGGAGATGGATTCATTGTGGAGGTGGTTGTGTGGCTGATAGTTGATATCAAGTGGGTCGGGCCGCCGTCGCTCAAACTTGGCAGCATTGGCTGAGATGTGCTGCTGTTGGCGTTGCTGGGTCAGCATGTCAGAAGAACCAGACTGCTGTGTTCCAGTACTGGTGGAGGAAGAATAGGGACTGATCGTAGTTGGTACACTGAGCTGGGGAGCTACAACACCTTGTGACTGGGCTTCTGAGTCAGTCTGACAGGCAAGAGATTGTCCTTTTTGTGTCCGCTCAGGACCGGAAATGTAGTGAACGATCTCTACTTTATTGGGATCTGGCATTGTCACATGGATCGACGGGGAAACTCTCCCTAAGTGTTCCACCTCAGTCTGGCAGGACATTTCCCTGATGGTCTGGATTGCAATGCTGGAGGAAACCATCTTGGGTGCTTCACTTTTGGTTTCAGTTGCTGAGGTGGCTGTCGAGGCAGAGTTACTCCCAGCTGCACTTGACTCAGAATGCCGGGAGAAACGGGAACGTCTTCGCCGAACGGGATGTCCTGATTCAGCCTTGTCCTCATCGTCATCTGTCTGCACGGAGCAGTCAACGCTGCGGCCGCGCCTCCTAGTACGGTGACGTATCATATACCTGGTAAGCGGGAAAAGAAGGGTACTTATGTTTTATTATGCTTCTCCTTAACATAAGTGTAGCATTATGACTTAGACATTATCACAGTTGTTATTTTGTTTAAAAAAAAGGTCAATGCTACATGCAGGCCAGATCACTCAGGCCTCCTTCTGTTGTAGTGTTGATTTTAAAATAAACCCTAAATGTGATTGGAACCATCCTGCAAAAAAGTTTCAACCTCCAGAAGTTTATGTTTCAAATTCTTCATGTACAATTCTCCTTTGCTGCTGTTAAAAAGCGTAAATTGCTTATAACATTTGAACACAAGATTCTATAATGTGTCATTTTTTGCAGAGTTTATTAGTTTCTCATTTCAGTCTAAATTTCCCTATAAAATGCGTACAGATAAGGAGTGATACATTATCTAATGTGATATTGCTGAATTATTTTTTGCTCGTGTTTTTTAATAGAGATCATTTTGGATTTTTTTTGTATTTCATCCAAAAAAAAAGTTGATTTGAAGAATTCCTTTTGCAATAATTGGTCTTGTAGTTATCAACAAAATTAACTTCTTCTGACCAAAAAAATTAATATTTGGGGTTCAAATAGTCTTTTATAAGTTTTCTTTTTTGAATTCTCTGTAGACATAACTTCATAAATATATCTTATAACTAACTAACTAGACTAAAATAGGTTGCTAAAGGTTAAAACAGTTAGATTTGATATTTCCATTATGCAGAATTGAGCATAAACCACCAAAGATTTATTACTGCATTCATATACTCCCACCCACCCACAAACAGAAACATACCTCTCCTCTCCATCTTCGTCATCAGTTTGCACACAGCTATCCACAATCCTGCGGGGGGAGCCATAGAACACCACACCATCTCCTTCAAGAGTATCTCTGCTTAACCTGCTCATGGAGCTGTGCTTCCTGATGCTGGCCCTGGCCTCCATGTGGTCCTCCTGCGTTCTCAAGCACATCTCCGAGGAGGAGTTGGGGAGGGAACGCGAGCTCATCTGAGAGTCTAAGTAAGGGTGCAACGGCTCTCCGTTCACATCCAGCTGTTAAAGAAATGACATTTGGTTTAGGAAAAAGTCTCAGCACCAAATTTCATTTCATATTTTGATGTTAAAACAGCCACAAAAAAGGGGAAGGGATAAAATACTAACACAGAAAACAAAATCAAAGTTGGGTACATTTCCATTGTTACAGATGATGTAACATCAATATCAGTGTTTATGTAACCTTATTTAGAGTGATAGCTGTGCAAGAGATTAAGTCAGCAGAATTGTTCAAAAAGGAAAAAACACAATTACATAAAATGTATTGGAGGAGTTCAACTTCTAACGCTGATTCACATTTAGATCCAGAAAATGCTCTGTATATAAATGTTGAGCATTCCTGATTGAAAACAGTCAACCAAAAAATTAGTTTGCCAAGTTAAGTTCTACAGCTGTAAAAGTCACATTCACCTGTATGTTCTGTGCTGATTTCTGCCTCTTCTGCTCTTCTAGCTGAAGCTGGAGCTGCTGCTGCAAAGACTGGATCTGATCGAGCTGGGCCTTCTGCTGAGCCAGCTGCTCCCGCTGCAGAACAAGTTGTTTCTCACGTTCATGCTGTTGATGCTGAAGAACCTTGAGATACAGATAGAACTCAATAAAGGGGTTTGGAGAGGTAATATAGGAAAGGAATAAGGACAGGAAACGATAAAACGACAAAAAAAATGAAGAATGCATATAGAACAACAAAAAAGTGATCAGTTCTTTTGAAATAAACTTTAAAGATGCAACACAGTTTGCAAGGTTCTTCAAGCTGAAGGTGTCATGAGATTTCTCTTATGCTAATGGGTTAGTTTTAAAAATGTTTCCAAGTTAGTAAAACTCGGGTTATTTACCTTGAAAAAACAAGAAAAAGGGAAGTGAAATTTAAATGAGGTGCAGCATGTAGTGGTAAATTGCTGTTACCAGTAAAGTAATGCTTTTAACATTTGATGGCATTTGTGTCTACAAGGCGGAAGTTAGGGGTTTTGGATTTTTTGTGTTCTTTGCGTGTTATGGGATGCATAGTAAACATTCCATTTCTGAGTCATTATCATGGAGGAAGGCTGCCACACCTGTTTTACAGAGTTAACTTGAAAGATTTTCAACTGCTTGTTCTATCAAAAAAAAAAGAAGACATCGGTTGCGTTAGTTCTCTGACTAGCGTCAAGACATATTCTCTATATAAAATATTAATTATACATATAAATACTCGCTAACAAACCACAATTGTATATTCTACAAATGATTTGGATTTTTTTCTTCCTTTTTTTGCCAAATGCACTTATGAACGACATTTGGAACATTACACCATGTTCAAGTTCCTTTTTTCATCATACAACAAATCAACCAAGATAGAAAACACAAGACAATATTTAAGCACCACCATCAGTTCCCAACAAAACATATTCAAGCTAAAAATGTGTCCATGCATGAACAACTTCTGTTTGTTTCTAACTTAAACTGAAATAAAAAAAAATTTCAGATAAATTATAAGACTTAAAGCAACCTTTATGACAGATTTTTGATTTCTCCTTCGTTGTATAAAAACAGATTTTGTGATAACAAAAGGGTATGAAACAGAAACCCAAACAAAAATTTACAAAGAAGTTGTCCCATTTGAATAAAACATGCATTAAAAAAATCATGCATATATTGAACCAAATACATATTGTTCTAAATTAGATTTTTCGAGAATATACACTGGATGCACAAAACGTTGATAAGATACAATAAAGTATGATAGACCAATATCACAAAAAATAAATAAATAAAGCAGAAACGAGACAAAGGCATTGCCCACATGTCACCAGACAACAGCAACACAGGTTGAACTCTTCATTACACCTAAAGATTCTCCCTCTACCTGTTCCTTGATGGTCTGTAGCTCCTGTAACTCTCTCTGCACGAGCATCTGCTCTTTTTCCCTGTGCAGTTTCAGCTCTATCCTCTCCCGTTCCAACTCCTCTTGTAGCCGGAGTTGCCGGAGCTTCTCCAACTCCACACGCTCCCTCTCCATTTGTAGAAGCTGCTCTTGCTGTCGATGCAGCCTCTCTGCCTCGGTTTCACCTTCCTTATGTATGGCACCTGGTGGAGGAAAGGGAGGAAGACCACCTGCACTGGGTAGGCCACCAGTGGGGACAGAAGGGCCTGCAGGGGGTTGGGGATAGCCATGAGTGAGTGCAGGGCTTGAGGATGGATAGGTTTGGCTTGTAGCAGGAGCTTGCGGCTGTTGTATTATTGTCCCTGGTTTTTCTTGCTGTTGTTGCTGGGTATTCAGGTGTGCCTGGGACAGGTTTATTGGCTGCTGCTGGGGCTCAGATGGAATGACAACTGCTCCTTGGATCAGAGGAGTCTCTGCTGAGGAGGATGTCACTTTAGCACCCTTGCCAAGGTAGACTGGCTCATCTTGAATTGTTGAGCCAGCAGTTGTCACAAAAGCCAGGGCTCCTATTGGTGCTGATGCTGCTGCAGCAACAGTGGTGGTAGCAGTGGTTGAAGTTGTTTGAAGAAGTCCTGGTGCTGGATAACGGACAGGGGCTGGCCCAGTCAAAGGAATTCTGGGGCTCATTGGTAGTCTAAGACTGGAAAGGGGCACTGGGGTCAAGTTGGGTGAAGCATATGGCCGGTACACGCCTCTCAGAAGTGGTCTAAGAACAGATGCAGGCTGAGTTGTGATAGGAAGGGTTGATGCAATGGGTGTCTGAATAGTAGAATAAATCATTCCATCCGAAGATCTTATAGCAGCTGGGTACATCGCTCTTAGACTTGCCTGTCTGGCATTGATAAGGTTGGCCAGTGCCTGACCATGAGAAATTGGCTTTCCATCATGCCCAAATAAGAGATTTTGTCTCATTCCTAGCCCAGCTGCAAGCCTTGAGGCTCCTGGACCAGTACCTCTTGCCAAGCTGCCAAATTGTACCAAGTCTGGGTTGCTTCCATAACGATCCATCGAATTAAGTGCGGCACACATTCGGCTGATCTCTCTTGCAGTTGTAGCACTGTACTGGGCCAAATTAGCTTCTTGGAAGCTAGCAATGTCACGAGCAGAGTAGCCATAATCTGAGCTAATGTTAGACAAGGAATTAAATCTTCTTATGGGCAATGTTTGGGTTGCTATGTCCCCTCCATGCCGCAAATCTGTATATGACCCATATTGCATCCCCACATAACCTCCATAGCTTTGTTTCATTGCAGTGAGGTCCATGGCAGGCTCGCCTGATGTTTGAAGGTGGGGTTCTAGTTTAGAATAGTACGATTGTAGCCCGGCATCAGCAAGGTTGGTATCAGACATTGAGGGCTGAAGTTTACCAGGATAAGGTAATGTGTAGGCTTTTCTTGCATCCATTGGATACTCATGATATCTTCCAGGTTGCCTTTCATGTTCAGACTCATAGCTAATAGGTGGGGCTGATGGTGGCTTTATGCCGTCTTTCTCTGGAACACCCACACAACTTCCACCAAATGGAAGGCTATAAACAACATCACAGCAAGCTGGTTGGTTATCAGCTGTAATTTGTCCACCTGTCAAATCCACAGCATCCTGTCCTTGTTCTACCTTCACAAGTTGAGTTACTGCCCTGCTTAATTCCATTCCTCCATCCATCTGCACTACCATACTATGTGGTGTTTTACCTCCTACCATCAAACCTGGAGGACTAGGTTTACCTTTTAGCTCAATAGGACCAGTGCCATATAGTTCAGGATTAATAAGAGGTGACACAGCACTAACCACAGTTGATGCTGTGCTAGTTTGGCTAACTAACAAGTCTTTTTTAAGTAAAGGTGAAATCTGGCCTGCAAGATTGTACCTGTTTAGAGTAGAGACCTGTTGTTGCATCTGATGGTGCTGCTGTAGTTGTTGTTCAAGGATCTCTTGCTGTTTCTGCAGCTTCTCTTGCTGTTTTTGTAGCTCTCTCTGTTGAATGCTAAGATCTTCTAGCTTGGCATCAATTTTAGGTATTGCAGGATCAATTGGAGGGGAAATAGGTGATTTATTGTGGGAGAGACACACTGCTGATCCCATGCCCTGTCCTAGATCTATTCGGTTTTGATGAGGATCACCATAAACAACTGGCTGCTTAGGCTGTGTCATAAACATAGATGCAGCCACAGTAACACTCACAGTGGTTGGTGTGGTGGTCTCCTGGGGGTGCAAGTTCATAATCAGTGGCTGTACAATTGTTGAGTGTCTATGGCTCTCTGATCCACCATGATATTTCCTGCAATCTGTGGCTAAAGAGGTGAGATCCATTCCCTGGTCAGTCATAATTATAGGAGCAGGCTTAGTGGCTGTTCTCAGGTCCACAACACTTCCACCTTGAATCAAATGCCCTGGTTCTACCCTAGATGTGCCTGGGACTGTAGATATTCTACAGAGAGAGATGTTGTCCATTGAGACTGACCCTCTGGTGTATATGCTGGCTGTGGTGACCATACTTGTTCCGACATTCACTTTCTCCACTCTTTGTGTTCGATAGAAGCTCCGTGTGGGAGACTGTTGGTATGGTGGTGTGTCTGGAGGACTGCCACATGGAGAATAGGACTCAAATGTTGACTGGCGGCTGAACCGGGTAGGTGAAGATAGGGGAGAAGTAGCAGTATTCACTGTCATTGGCCTTGCTGGGCTTGTAGGGGGAGAGTATGAAGCATCCTGAGAAGATTGCTGCCGATAGAGTCGAGGAGAAACTGATCGATGCAGTGTTTGAGTTCCCTGTGCCATAACTGGAGAAGTAGAGCCAGATGTACCAGACTCCATTCGCAATGCTGAGTTTAAAGTTTGTGTTGAAAACTCTGCAGTAGCTCTTCTTGAAGGAGCCCGAGTGGGGCTTTGTGGTGGTGGCGGTGAAGGAGACAGAGGAGGACTCGTACTTCTGTAATAGGTAGTATATTTGGGAGAACGTGGTTCAATAATCCTCTCAGCAGAGGACGTTGAACTTTCTCGTACCTGGACACCTCTTGTTTCGCCAACCCTTCTGGTAAGCACTTCTCTCTGACTGTAGGCTTGAGTAATTTCTGCAATCTTGCTACATACACTTGAGACAGTGGATGAGGATGTGCCACCACTACCTGTTTGCCGACGGGTTACGTCGGATTGAGTAGAAGTTATAGTGTGGCTTGATGAGGTTTGAGAAAGAGTTACTGCATCTCTGGCATAAACTCCATAAGCTGCAATAGTGGTAGCAGCTACGGCTGGAGTTATCCCATTCTTTCCTGATTGGCTTTTAATTTTGTCTTTGTGTCCATCCTTTGAGGTAAAGTGCTGGCTTACTCTAACGTCAGGTATCCGGCCCCCAGTCTCTGCGAAAGAAACAGGAGCTGAGATCTGGGTCGGGCTGGTCCCTGGAGTTAAGAGAGCATTGCTTTGCTCCAGCAGTTTAGCAAAGGCTGAGCTGGTGTCTAAGAGCTGCTTTTCTGGGTAAGAGGTTTCGATCTCAATATCTACCTGCTCATCAGTGGCTTGCTGCATCTTAGTGATGTTTTGAGATGTTTGTCTGATCTCCTCATAGATATCTGTTTCTTTCTCTGCACTGTCATCATCATATCCTGTTTGATCTTGGTCATATTCATAGTCATCATCATAAGTTTGTCCATTGATGTCCTCTTCATAGTAAGGCGCATGTCTTCCATGTTGCTGCTGCTGCTGTAATTTCTGTTGTTTTTGTAGAATCTCAGCCTTCCTCATCATCTCCTCATAAACCTCCTCAGCACTCTTCAGAGCTTTAGAAGTTGAAGATGGTGCAGTGGTGGTGGTTGTTGTGGAGGACTTCTCCACTGGCGAGTATAGAGACATGAAGGTAGGGAGATTGTACTCACTGCCAGATTTATAAAGTTTAGACTCATACCCCTCAGCTTCCGAGTCCAGACTTTGTGGGGAATATTCAGAAGCAGAGGAACGATGAAGCTCTTCCATTTCTGCTGCTTGTCTTAGCTCTTCTGTAGGTGAAGCATCCTCTATTGGTGAAAGGTTGCTGGGTGGTGTCTTGGATCTCTCTCTTCGCCTCTGTGCCCTCAGTTCCTCCTTATCTCTTTTAGTTTTTCTTGCTGTACTTCTTATTCTCTGTTGTTCTACTTCCCTCATTTTCTCCTGTTCTCTCAGAAGCTCTTCTTCTTCTCTCATTTCCTCTTCCTCTGAAGAGTCTTCAATGGTTGGAAGTAGAGGGCCATGAGAACGATGCCGTGCTTTTCTCTGCTGCTTAGCTTCTTCCAGCCGTTGCCTTCTGCTGGGGCTACTATCACTGTCTTCCTCCATTGACGAGATGGATGTAGGAGACTGCCCAGAACCGTATGAAGAAGATGTGGGTGGCAGTGTTGAAGAATAGTCACCCCGAGAACGCTCCTCAGGAGATCCAGTAAGGCTTTCCATCTCTAGCTCTGGTTCTCGATCAAGGCTTAAGTCATTTTCATTGTTCAGTTCCATATCTCGACTGTAGCTATTTGTGTTGTTGAGTTCAATGGTTTTGAAGCGCCTCAAGCCCCCTTGTGATGCCATCACATCTTCTTCACCCTCCTCCAGTGAGCCTTTATAGACATCGGTAGAACTTTTGGTTTCCTCCTCAAAGCTGCTGGAGTGATGCTGAAGGCGTCTCTTCTCCTTCCCCGATTCTGATATCATATGCTTGTGGTGGCTCCTTTTTGGTTTCTGGTAGCCATATCCTTCGTCTTCTTCATCATCTTCTTCTTCCATCTCTTCCTCCTCTTCAATGTCTTCATCTGCACTCATTTCCATTATTTGTCTTCTCATGAATTCCTCGTCGGTCATGTCAGTGGGCTCAGCTTCTTTTTCTTTTTTTTTCTTTTCTTTCTTTTCATCCTTCCCTTCTTTTCTCTTACCCTCCCAGTCTACTACATTTTCTTCTTCCTCTAATATGCCCTCTAATTCCTCATCAGAGTCATATGCATCTGGTGGGATTGATAAGGAACGTGGACGCTGCTTCCCCCTATCATCCAAGTCTCGGTCTCTGTGTTTCCTTCCTCTTCTATCTGCCTTCTCTTCAGAAAAGCTCTTCTCCAGCAACGGCCTCATGGAACTCTCCAGCTTTGTGATCTCAGAGGGGCTTGGTGGGGAACCTCGTCCAATAATTCCTCTCTCGCTAAGCTTCATCTCCTCCTCCTGAATTAATCCAGTAATTTCGCTGTGGGAACTTGAGATGCCATCAGAGGAATAGCCAGTGTCACTGAGGCTCTGGGGGCTGCGGGACAGGTCATGGGAGCTGTTGTTTTTTGTATCCTGTGAAAAGAAAAGCAAAAAAAAAAAGAAAACTTTTTTAGTTATATTAATTTAAACTATTATGTTTGTATATGTATTTAGAATAATAAATACTTGATTATGGTAGGCATAATTAGTATACCATTTAGTAGTACATGGAACCTTTAAAGACAAATATAAGATAGACTCTTAAATAATTTTTCGACAAAAACTATTATGAAACCCCTCAAATCTCCAAACTGTTTACAATGACTTGAGTGCATGACAAGCCTGTATTAACATACCAATGTTTGATACAAATATTATCTGTAGAAATACCTTTTAAACACAGTGACCTTCAAAGCTTAACAGAGATGAGGACTTGTCGCTTGAACTTAATTTAACTTTAAGTGTCACATGCGATGACCCCCCGATTAGTCCACAGGACTGAAGTTGGACAATTCTGAGACTTGTAAACATTTTTTCCATGTGTTTTACTTTGTTTCCATCTATAGAAAATTCATTATAAACTTTGACAAAAATGGTGTTTCCAGCTGTGATAAATGATGACAGTGCAGAAGCTATAAATGCATATTTCTAAACTAGTAAAAGTAATACAGATACATGTGTTTTTAAGACATGCACATTTACACAAAAAAATGAACTTTGATTGCAAATAACAGCATAAAGAAAGCTCTGTTTTTAACAAATATCATTTAATTACCAGATTTTTAATTTAAAAAAAGTAAATAAAAGATGCTTTGTCAAATGTTTTAATGCATTTTGAAGGTTTTGACGCTAAACAGTTGACATAAAATAATGAACATGAGGATAAATATGTAATCACAGCAAAGGATCTTAACACTTCAGTTCTCTGGAACAAAATAAACGCTTAGCAAGGCTAGCGGTAAACCACACTAAGTCATCTCTGATAATTGAGCAGTATATTAAGTCTGCAGGTTAATAATATCAATATCTGTTTTCGCGTTTAGTGATGGATCCATTTACACCAGCTTGAAATACAAGCTGTATAGTTTCAAAATAAAAATAGAAAACATCACAAGATTATTTTGGAGATTGTGAAATTTGCAAAATTTTGCTAAAATACAGCTAAATACGTGGTGGTGGTGTTTTGATGTTCCAAGTTTTTTCATTTTAGCTACACTTACAGTATGAAGAGTTTTGTTGCTCTCTAAGACTTTATTGAACACTAAAACAAATGTTTTCTTAAACGTAATTAAACTTAAAAGAAACAATTGATTATGTACAATAATGGAATCAAAATATAATGCTGTCACGGCATAAAAACATAACTTCTGTTAAACAAAACATTGATTTTTGATTATAATGTGGGCTATCAAATGCACTGTGTCTATCATTCCTGAGTCAACTGGACTTGACACAGGGTCAGTTACAATGCCCATGACTGCTCAGCTTTGTGAATAAGAAAATGTCAAACACAACATGATGTCAGACTGGATAAATGATGTAAATTGAGATGTCAACAGTTAGTTGTCAAGATGGTCATCACATTATACACATCATCCATGATGGAGAGGCAACTTAAAATTAAGGCAGCCCACAGAGACGCATGCAGTTGTCAACCTTGGCCTTCTTTGCAAAAGTGCATTTCTAACTGTATAAATTTTAATCTGTTTATGATCTTTCCTTTCTCTGCATTTCTTATGTTCTACTCACGTCATATTGTCTGGACTTTTTGATGTCCTTGATCGGTGTTATCTGCTCTCCTTTCTTCTGACTTGGTTTAGTCTCTTTGGTTGTTTGGTTCTCTGTTTCGGTCTTGAGCTTCTCCTGCGTTGGTTTCGTCTGCTTCTGGGCCTCAGTGGCTGGTACCACTGTTGGAGCTGGTGCTGTGGTCTTGGTTTCAGTTGGCTGTTTGGCAGTTGTGATGATGGATGGTCCACTAACACTTGTTGCCGACTGAGTTGTTTTTTGTGGCTGGGGCTGGCTTGGCTTAGCCGTCTGCTGAGCGGTGGGTTTGTGGAGTGGGCTTTGCTGACTTGTTGGTGTCTGGTGACAAGGTGAACCCATTTGTTGGTGTTTGGGAGAAGGATGAGGAATGGGAAGTGGAGGATCATCGAGCCCACCTCCTGACATCAGCCGCTGGGTCTGGCAGTTTAGACACAACCACTCCTTTTTCTGAAGGGAAAAAAAAACAAAGAACAAAAAAAGAAAACAAGAAGACAAGCAAATAAGAACAACCATCCAATTTTTCCAAGTAGCAAATTTCATTAAACAGTTCATTTTAAACTAAAATCAATTACCTAGTGGTCTTTCAATTATGATTTTTTGGCCAAAATAAAAAATAAAAACCTGTGTTGTTTTGCAGGACATATTTTCTGTAGCGGGGGCATGGGCATGTAGGCATGGGCAGTGAGGGGCCATGTCCCCCCAAATGCCAGGACTGCCCCCCCAAATGAGACGGCATGCAAACGGTCCAAATAAAAAAAAAAAAACAATTGTCATTTATCTTCTAATCCATTTGCCGGAAGCAAGTAAAGCGGTACTGCAAACTTAAATCCCTGTGCTCAGCCCAGTACATCTAGTTTGTCTGGTCTCACAAGCACAGCCCCTGCTTTCACAGTCGCTCCCAGCCCTGCGCTGGCCACTGCCGATGATCTACATTTAGGCATGAACACCTTACAACCATCACAACCCACAGCTCTGGTTTTCCCCAAAGCCTAACTTTGGGAAAAATGCATTCTCAGTCTACCCAGGCTGGTTTTGTGGAAGACCATAGCTGGAATTCTCAGCAAAGCTTTGTACTTGCTTTTTGTTTCCGGTGTCGTAGATTTGGTGGGAACAATGATGTGGATTTGGTTTTCACAAAACAAGGATTTAATAACTGCAAAACTGCACTGGAAAAAGACAAGGGACTCACAAAGCTTGCATTAAGTCAATGCCACATAAAAAATGCAAAACCTGGTCTGAAATGTCCCACAGGGAGGCCATAGGGGAAACCATTAGTGATCTATTAGGGCCCACTCACGTTAAAGAAAATAAGTACATTAAAAACAATTGGAGAAGTTCAGTTCCTTGCAGTAAAGTAACTTCAACTTCGTGGCAGTGTGGAAAGCTCAAATGATGAGAATTTCTCTGCATACCACAAAATGCAATATACACCTCTAACAACATCCAAAACAAAATTATTGAAACATTGGCCAAAATGGTATTTAGAAAAATGTAATATTATAATTATGACAAAGCAGATTCTGCTGGGTTTTACATCTAAAGTGATGAAACCAGAGACAGATGCAATGTGGAGAATCTGTCAATCAGGATTAGATTTGTCTGTAAAGGTATTCCAGAGGAACACCTGATTGCTTGACCTAAATCAGTTACATTTACTGTCACCCAAAATCTTGAGAATCATTCTGCTTCAGGTTATAGAGCAGCTGAAATTTCCAGACAGTGTTATGATGGAGCTTCTGCCATGAGTGGGGTCAGGGGTGGTGTTCAGGCCTTATTGCAAAAGAAGGTAGGAAAGGATATACCTCATATCCACTGCTATAACCCCCAGCTGCATTTGGCAGTGGTCCATGCAAAGCAAACAGAGCCATGTGCAAAAACCTTTTTTGATCTATCAGGATCCCTGCACTCATTTTTTCATTGTCATTATGTGTCACAGAACTATGATGTTCTCTCCCTAAAACGACTGATGGAGATCAGGAGGACAAGCCATCATGATGTGACCAAGTGCCTTGTGAAGAGTCAGGGTGCTATAATGAGTATCCTGTCAGAGGTTGCAGAGGACAGTGCTGCTGCTGTTGACATCCGCACACAGGCACCAGGGTTACTGATGATGCTAAGGAGGCATCATTCCTTTGAAACAAGAAAGTTTCTTCTAAAAATGTTGGCTTCCTTTAAGTCAGCAAATGCCATGCTGCAGGCTCATTCTGTTAAGCTGTGCTGTGCCTCAGAAGTAGTCAGTGCATCTCTGCATGCTCTGAAGCAGATTGAGGGATGTGGAGAGCGAGATATTAGCCAGCATGCCTGCACCAGCTGCTAAAAGAAAGAGAACAATGACTTCAGTGCTCACAGGTAGTGGTGTTATATCCACTGTGGGCCGTGCAGAAGACTCCTTGACTCCTTCCCAGGCTCTGAAGAGAACCCGTCTCAACACTTTGGACATAGTCATTGTAGAGATGGAGAGAAGATTTTCCAAAAGCGATCTCAACCTCATGAAAGCGGTTAAGTGTCTTCAACCTTAATCTCAATCTCCCTCTTTTCTGGATGTTGCCATGTTAAGTCCTCTGCAGAAAATGGCAGGAAGTGACAGTGACCATCTTTCCGAGATTCTTGTCGCAAAAATAAGGTTGGAAAAAGAGTTTCAAAATACTGGTGCTGACTGCAATGTAGAGTTTGTAGACCTTGCCACTGTTTGCAAATATGCATGGGTATAGGAATGCCTTTCCTCAGCTCCATCGTACAGTATGTATGTGACCTCCATTGTGATTGGTGTATGATTCACATCATGTAAAAGCTCTTTCTCTACTTTGTCTCAAGTTCTTACCCCCCTTTTGCTGCACCGTGCTACATGAAAGGAAACAAAATTGAGTTATATTAGCTCATGAGAAGACCATAACAAGAAGCCTGGGGATGGACTAATGCTCTAATGACTGTTATGAGAGTGTTCAGAACTGAGTGCTCTCCTGCTAGCTTACAGCACCACACATTACTGGTGCAACTAATATGGCGAGCAATACTGGAGCTATCCAGCCATACAGTTCTGAGCCAGAAAACGGCTCAGACGAGGAAAACAAAGATGGATATAGTCATCCACAAGTGGATGCATCAGAATGGGGCGGAGCAGCGTATTTTCCACGTAACAAATCTGATATTTCAGATGGCATTTTTTTTGTCTGCTCCTGATTCACAAGGATTTAAATAAATAAATTCTCAGATATACAATTGTAAGATTAATGTTCTTAATATACATTGAACAAAAATATAAACGCAACACTTTTGTTATTGCTCTCATTTTTTATGGTATGAACTCAAAGATGTGAAACATTTTCCACATACACAAAATAACCAGTTCTCTGAAATATTGTTCACAAATCTGTCTAAATCTGTGATAGTGAGCACTTCTCCTTTGCCAAGACAATCAATCCCACCTCACAGGTGTGCCATATCAAGATGCTGATTAGACAGCATGATTATTGCACAGGTGTGCCTTAGACTGGCCACAAGAAAAGGCCACTCTGAAATCTTCAGTTTTGTTTTATTGAGGGGGTCAGGGGACTCAGACAACCAGTCAGTATCTGGTGTGAGCACCATTTGCATCATGAATTTTGACACATCTCCTTCGCATAGAGTTGATCATGTTGTCTAAAATCTTGTAGAAGTTATTAAATCCCCTGTTTTGGACTGACAGGGGGATAGTGTTGTTTGCAGCCTGCCTGATTTAAGGCAAGAGAACAGATTATTTGTTATACGTACAAAATACAATAATAAAAATCTTTAACTTTAATGCTATGTTCACTCCATCCTCTGCAATTTGCCTGCAAACAACCACCTCCTAAAGTCTATGTAAATGCCTATATTTGTTAAAACATAATAGTTGTGTTAAATGAATAATGACTGTTGTTTTTTTAAGTATTTTCTTTTAAATAAAAAAAATAAACTTGCTAAACCCCTTATGTTTTAAGTACTGTAGATGCTAAATGATGTCAAGTTTGGAGCAAAAGCAGGTAGAGGAAGGTTTGCATCAATTGGCATAAATGGGTTAAAATAGTAAATCACTGCAGATGCGTTTTTCTTCTTTGTACAAGTTTTTGCACTTTCTTTCTGTGAAAAGTTTTGCACATTTACATCTGAAGTTTGTCTCATTTCTCCACCACACAAACACTAAACTCATATCTGCAACCCCCCGCCCATCTCCCTGCATGTCATCCCCAGCCTTCTTTTCTCTCCCTCCAAAAGAGCAGGGCCTATTTTTACCCAGAATGCCATTGTTCTGCTTGAGCATGCACTACCATGGCGCTGGCTGCAGCTTTAGGCAGCACTCTGCAGCAGCACGCTCTCACGAGCACAAACACATATGTGTGTCTACATCAACGCCAAATGGAGGAGATGCCTCACTGAAGGCTTAATAGAAGCAGAGGGATAACGAGAAGAAGGGGGAATAGAAAGAAAGGTAAAGAGGAGCCCGCTGGGTGCAGGAAAGGAAAAATGGGGGAGGCAGTGAGTGAGACCTCATGCGTATATGAAAAGTTCACATATACAGTGATTTAGCTCAGCCTCTGGTGATGTGACTGTGTGCTGATTCTGATACAGCAGACTTCAAGCAGGGGCTCCAGAGAGATGAGAAAGCTACAGTAAAGAGAAAGATCTACAAAAAGATGTCCAGCATCCAGTAGAAGCACACAGAAAACAAGCCAACCAAGAACATTATATTTATTCGGTGTCCTGTATTATCTTTTTTTTTTATAGTCAAACACATTTAACTAATTGGGACCATATGTAGTCCCATTTATCAAACATAGGTTTAAAAGTTGTTGTTTTTCTTTTTTTTACTGCAGAGATTTCTTAGGTTTCAACCATCTGTATTGTGCGATGGCCCTGAAGTGAAAATCACATCAACATCACTTAACACAAAACCATTTTAAAGATGACAATTAAAAAAAGCAAACAAAAAATGAAAAAAACAACATGACATTTTAGAAACCAAAACATAAAAAAAAAAAACATTTCGGAAAACAAGAGAATTCCAGAAAACAAAATGAAATGTTAGAAAAACGAAACACAATCAGAAACTGGAAAGGGTAAACACTGTAGGACATTGCTGATTGGATGATGATGTTAGTGCATCATTTCAGCGGAACAGTATTTAACATGGAGTTTCTCATAGTACCAACTTTTTCTGGTTTGTTTCGTTTTTCATTTCAGTTTTTGCCTTTTGGATATTTTGTTTTAATGTGTTTTTAATAATTTGGTTTCTGTAATTTTGTTTTCTAAAATGTAATGCTGTTTGTAATGCTTTTTTGGTTTTTTCAGGCTGCACGGTGGCTAGCACAACTGGGACAGAGTTGGTGGGAAGATATTTAATAATTACAAAGTGTATTTTTTGTGAAGAGAAAAATTCAACTCATTAAAAAAAGTTTAATTTTTTTTCCTAAAAGTGAAAGCTGTTGGCTTCAGGATTTCAGCTGCATTTTATTCAACACATTTTTGCCTGACCTTTCAAATATTGTTCATATAAAAATAAAAAGCAAAGAAAGCTAAAGGGAATTTTAGAAAAGAAATGACTATTATATTCGAAGGACACCAAGGAGGGCAGAAGAGAAAGCAGAAGACATAATGAAGACTGAAGCGGTGAATTTGAAAGTAAAAAGGGAAAAAATACGTTTGAAAGAGGTTGAATGTAAGAGGCACAAAACAAAAGAAGGATTGGATAAACCTGACAAGCTTATTTCCATTCTCGGATATTTTTATATTTCCTCATCCCTCATCATATTTGTGTTCAAGTGGGTGTCTGTCCAACGCATTCTGCTTTTTTTTTTTGTACTGGAGTCACCTTTTGCATTTTCTGTGCCACATCTGTCACTCTTTTACAAAAACAATAGAAAACTCAGGCGAGGATCATCTGGGATCCTTTGCAGATGAGAACATGTAGGAGGATCTCATCAGCATATAGAGGGAAATTACAGCTGCTCTGATGATATGCTCTGGGAGAAGAGAAAACTGTAATTTACTTTATCATTTCAAATGCTGTGTTGCAATCTGATTAAAGATTTATGCCAATTGGGAAAACTGAACGCATTCTGTACTGGAGACATGGCGCTGAAGAAATTGATTGACAACGTCTCCAGCCAAATCACGATTCAGAACACAATCTGCTGTAAAAAGAAAAAAAAAAAGCGTGGAAAATTGTACAAAAAAGAGCAAGACTGCGGTAATCTCGAAAGGCGAAAGACAGCTGTGTGTCTAAGACCACTTTAAATATGCTGTTTGGCTAAAATAAATTGGAAGGAGAAACTGGTATTAAAAACATGTAGAAAAATAACAGTAATAAAATATTAGTGTTTTCTACAGTGTGCGTAGATAAAAAAAAAACTTTTTTTGTTTTGTGCTTTTTCCGAAATGTAATAGTGCAAAAACAACAAATTTACCCGACACAAAGGTGTACGACAGATCTTTCTTGTTGATTAATTTACCTAACAAGTAATTTTTTTTTAAGAAAAAAAGTTTAACTCTTTATGTAAAAAATACTGAAAACGAATTTTTTAACCTTCTGACTGGTTCCATGTGGCAAAAGGGTTCGATATCTTCCTGAACCTTATTCTCAAACCTCATCTAGGACTCTTAGGGTTTCCCCACAAACATAAACTAAAGACCTGTTTATGATAGAAATCTCAAATATAGACACAAACCAAAAGTAGGGATGAGGTTTTACTCAGAGTTTGACCCACAAATTTGTCTAAAGTTGTTATGTATGAAAATTTCTGATTCATTGGATGTCTACCACAGGCATACTGAGACACGAATATATAATTTATACAGTGTGCAAACACCACTGAAGCACAAATGGAAAACAGTGCTGTTGTGGATGGTGTGGCCCCACAGGGTTTAGAGAAGTGTGTGCGTGCATGCCTGCATGTGTGTGTGCGTGCATGCCTGCATGTGTGTGTGCGTGCATGCCTGCATGTGTGTGTGTGTGTGTTTATTTGAACAGGCTGCAGGGATTGAAGGATTTTGACTCCTGCAGTAATAAGATGGCTTCTAGCCAGCAGCAAAACAGAGCATAGCTTCAGTGGGTCTTTGCAATCTCAGCCTTGGCCCAATAGGGAACATGTAGAAAGATAAATCAACTAACTACCACAATTGTGTTCACACAGTCATGAAACTAGAAAAAAAAAGCATAAGGATTTGTCATTTGGTAGTGAATGTGTCTCCAGAACACAACAACTCATTAATATTTTCTATGTTGGCAATAAATCAAATTACTTTGAAATAAAATGATGGTTTCAGACTGAATCCAGCCTTCACACAAGACCTTTTATGTTTAAAGCCTGGTTGCTTAATGAAATCTGAAAGGAAAACTTGACTTTTGGCTGTTAGAGCACCTTATATGTGTACTTCAGGGTGTTCATGTTGATCTCACACTTTTGCACAACAATAATTCACAGTACACGGTTTAAAAAGGGGCCACAAACCTTGTTTTTACACATTTTAGGTCGAGATTACTAAGGAGAGTTTAGGTAAAAGTTAAAAAAAAAAGAGAGCATTTAGTGCAGGAAAGTCCCTCTCATTGAACTGTTATTATGAATTAGGTATTACATGCTAAGATATTTTGAATAAATGTTGTAACGTAAATATGATTTTCTAAATTATAGCATTTTTAAGCAAGTTTCAAGAAAAGTGTAGAGGCTTTGAGTTTGTTAAGAAAATAATTAGAAGTTTGGCACTTATGTAAATTTTATAAGAAAGGCTTTGAGTTTATTATTTGGTTTATTGAAATTTGATTGATAGGAATCTATAGTTATTGTGGCAGAAATCTTTAAGGGGGAGGTTTTTACTTACGACCATATGATCTCTGATGCGTTAAAGACCCCCTCTGATGAAAAACGTGTTTTCTGTTTTTTTCTTTACATGTTCTTGTTGCATTTTTCTGATGATGTAGGACATGTACTGGGACAACAAAGCTCAAAAATCCATTCCTGAGTGTTTATCATGAATCGACAAAAAAAAAAAGACATGAAAAATACACTGGGCAGCCCACAAGCTCCCTGCTGTGCTCCTTCATGATGCATCCACTTGCAGACAAACAGATCCATGTACGTCTTTGTTTTCCTCGTCTGGATCAAAACTGTCCAGCTGGATAGTTCCAATGTTGCTAGTCATTTTTATTGCACCAACAATTTTAGGTTTGGGGCATGAGGGGCTGTAAACTAACAGTAAAGTGCTTTAACAGAGATCTGTCAGCATCATGGACGGGGAGAGAGGGTGGGGTTGCTCGGCGACAACGGATCCGCCAAAACTCAGAAGTTAATTTCTAATGATAGCTCATGATACTTGCTTATTTTACTGTTCTTATACTTTTATATAATTGTTTTATATTCCTATGTCATTCATTTTTGCACTTTTATGACATTATTTTTTAATACTTTTTATGTCATTGTTCTTATACTTGTTTGAGTGTTTTGTTTTTATCCTTAAGTCTTTTATATGTTTTGTGTATTTTGTGGCAAATGGACCTTCTATTCTATTCTGTTCTGTTCTGTTCTGTTCTGTTCTGTTCTGTTCTGTTCTGTTCTGTTCTGTTCTGTTCTGTTCTGTTCTGTTCTGTTCTGTTCTATTCTATTCTATTCTAATGAACTGCTATTGTTCCACAGAAAAACAACCCTTTTTAAAAAAGTTTTTGCATAAAATAATTATCATAATTAAAAGTCTACTGGGAAAGCTTTAATATAGGTCAAAGGATGATCAGAGTGGGACTTTAATGATGAACATACCAAGAGTAAATGTTCTATTTGCATGGCACTGCAGAGCTTTATAACCTATCGCCAAAGAAGCGTGGTGGAGAAGAGTTGAGCAGCTCCCTCCACCCCCACTAAAAAAAAAAAAAACAGGACACACAGCTGTATTCTGTCACTGTTGCAGTGTGTCTGAAGACCTTTGCAGACCAAATAGGAGGAATTCTGCTTTACAAGTAAAATGTCTTATTTGTTCTTACATTTTTCTATATGATAGCTACTGTAAAAACAACACCAACCATAAACATAGCTAGGGATTATCCATGAAAAGTTCATTAAAGCCTTGTCTTTAGAATACAACTTTACAATGTTGCTTTTTTTCCATCTTTCTCTGCTTGTGCTTTAAGATAAGATGTTGCATGAGAGCCCATCACAGCCAATCAAATGCTTGCAGGGAGGGAAAGAAGATAGTGGAGTGGCGTAAGGAGGACAGGGGGGAGTGATGCTCAGAACTGCACCGAGAGAGTGGGAGAAAGGCAAGGGGATGAGGATGAAAAGGCGTAAGAGCGTGGGCAAAATGGAGGAGGACTGATCTGTAAAGCAGAGGATGGGGAGGGAGAAAAAAAGGGAAAAAGGAAACCAGAGTTAGTAGTGGAGCAGGGAAAATGTCAGAGTGAAAGAATGAAGCTGTGAGGAGAGAGGCTATGGATATTAGAGAATTAGGAGGAGATGAGTGGAGGATGAAGGGCTGAGTAGAATCCAGAGGAAAGAGGAGAAGGAAGAAGCTGACTCAAAAATGTACAGTGAATTTGTTCTGCCTCATGAAACTGCCAGTTTTGGCTGGGAAATGCTTTGAGGAGAAGCCCTCAGTGTCTTTGCTAAGGAACAACTCCTGCTTAGTGAATGAACAAGTCCTGCTTTTACATTTGCATGAACAGGAGGGCATGTGCGAGGCTTGATATAGGGCTGCCTGCTCACAGTAACAGTTGGTAACTGAAAACACACACCCCCCCCGCCCCCCGTTCAGAACTAAGCTGACGTGGTTTCAACATTTAGAAAAGAAAACATTTTGAAAAGAGCAGCTCTCTGGAAAGAGTACGCAGAGAGCTGACAGGGTCAAATATAACGGCCCCTCCTGCAGCTAAGTGCAAAACAGAGAAAAGACAAACAAATAAAAATAAACTCTGCCTGTCGCATTATCACACCTCATTTCATCTTAGACCTGTCTTCACTAAAATGCTCCGTACGCGCTATTCATTCTGTTACTGTCATCCATAAATACGTGGGGATTTAAAATATATAAATATTGTATATAATAGCTTTTCACCAATCGGTTGCTTAATTAGCTCAAATTCAATTTGTCCATCATAAATCCAAAGAAGACAAATGAATGTGACATATTTAGAATGCTTTGACTCTAAAAACTGTCATTGAGGTGAATGACTGATGAGAAAGTGAAAACTATAAGGATTGTATTTCATTAGGTGTTATTTGAGAAAAAACATAAATGTTCTTCAAAGTCAACATTTTTGTATAATGTGAAAATAAGATTCACATTGTTTTATTTTGAAAAGTAGGCTTTGAACTAGGGTTTGTGCTGTGAATCATATTATTACTCCATCTAAAATGTTGTTTTTTATTTCTAAAAATATTATTAGGTATATTTGTTTGGAATGCAAACGTGCTGCACTAAAACTGGTCAACTGAAGGAAAGGTTGACACTCTGTCTGTTGTAAATGTAATGCAAACACTTCTCTAAATTTGTGTTCCCACCGAAAAAAATTCATGCGGCAGAAGCGGCCAATTTCAATGTTAAGTCAATGTACAGATGACTGATATCAAAGGTCAAAGCATGTAAGGATTTTGTGCTCTCGGTCATGTTTTGAGTTGTTCCCCCATCAGCCACCTGGCTCATGTTGATCATCCACAGCTTTTTTCATTTCTGTCAATTACCCTTAGTCTGTTTAAGAGTTTGGTTTTCCGGTTTACCTCGTCAGGTCATCTGCTCTGCTGTGTTATATTTTTTCTTTCGCTGTGGTTTTTGTCATGTTTCAGTTTATTTATGAAATGTTTTAGTTTGTGACACAGCAATGCAGAGGAAGTGTTGGGTGTGTTAGCTTCACTTAACTGGCTCCCAGTTGATTCTAGAATCAAGTTCAAAATCCTCCTGCTAACCTATTAGGCCTTAAATGGTATGATCCATCCTATTTGAAAGATCTCATTGTGCCTTACCACCCAAGCAGAACACTCACTCACTAAATGCAGGACTTTTTGTGGAATTTCTAGAAGTACGGTTGGAGGTAGAGCGTTTAGCCACGAAGCCCCTGTTTTATGGAACAAGCTCCCAGCTCATGTGAGAGGCCGACACAGTTTCTACATTCAAAGTTAGACAGAAAACATTCCTCTTTGGACAGGCTTATTGCCTGGCTAACTAATTAGAGAAAATTTAACTCATTGCTCCCCCTTCCTCACCTATACTGTAATGACGTTTGGGGGAATAGGGGGAATGCAGGATAGCAAGGTCGAAGACTTCCATTCTCGGACTAATGCAGGACCTTGCTGTCCTGCATTAGTCAGAGAATGGAAAAAATAAGAATAAAATTAGAGGAAAATTTTACTATTGTCTCCACACAATTAAGAAACAATTGTAAAGTGAAGGAGGAGAACAAACAGATTCTCCTCCATGTTTGTTTTGGACTCCACCTGCTGTTTACATCATGAACACGTCACGGGCCAAAGCTGAGGTGGCATAATTTTGCAACTAATTTCAGCGGCCATCAGACCGCCAAGCCATGACTGATGCTCAAATCGCGCCGCCTCTGATCGTGTCAGTACATTGACTTAACACTCAAACTGGTCGCCCCTTAATTGCATTCAGTGTGAACGCAGCTTAACAGATCGCATCTTTATAGACGACCCATCAAATTTAGCACAATATAAAGTTGAAGGACCCATATGAACATGCTCCCCAGGATTAATCATTCCTCTGACTCAGTACTATAGGTGTTGCACCTACTGAAAACCAGACAAACTAGAATACAAAATGCACAGACATGCAAGTTTAAATATAGCATATAGAAGACTCAAAGGTCAGCATGATGTGCCCTTCACTGAACATAATGCATGTGTGTTTGACTTACAGCGTGCTGAGTCAGCTCTTAAAACAGCGCATGATTCTCACAGGACAATCTCTTGTGTTTTTTGGTTTTTTCATTTTTCAGTAAAAAATGTTGCTAGGAAATGTTTTAACAGATGTTTATGAGGTATGACGGTGAGACATGAACAGGAATGACCACTAAAAATTAAACTTTAAACATTAGCATCTGGGAGACTGTGGCGTGAGTCTTCTGAGACTAAGCACTTCATTCAAAAGATGCTGAAATCTGTCAACCTTGCACTGCTGCAATGTATGTTAACTTCAAAATAAAGTTCAAATGACAAATTTGCAGTTTTGATTGTTACTCTTTTGGGTTATTTTATTATTTAGGCTGTCCTTTACATTAGGACTATGTGCAGTACTCAAGCACATCTATACAACCTTGTGAGAAAAAATTGCTCGTCCTAAATGTGCCTGCAGTGTTTGATGTAAACAAAAAAAATTTAAAGCTTTCTTTTATTTTACTTGTCATGGTGGATTAAAAGTCAAGGAGCCTTGTCTAAAACCAAACCATAATTTGCGTCAGAAAACCTCCATTGCTCACGCTTTCAGCCTGCATCTGTGCGTGTATGTGTAGCACTGCAGTTTTGCAGCTGCATGCACTCGTGCTTGCACTTTCACCATGTAAAGATGAATGAACTGATGCAATCTGACACAAGCAAGCACACGTCCAAATTCTGAACAGCAAATGTGAAGAAACCAAGAACTTTGCTCTCTTTAATAAGATCTGACAGAGCATGCTCACTCTGCAGCAGAATTAACCACCTGCTCTGAAACACTGTGGCTTAAAGGAGGAAGTCATCTTTACCGTTTCTCAAACAGCCCGTACTAACACTCCTCTACATTTCCAAAAAGTATTAGCATAAGGAAAGATCTTCAGATTTCATCCCGGTAAAATCTCCATCCTTAATGCAATGTCTCCAGCAGAATGCAGCTTTGCTGCCAGGACTTTGAGTAGATGTTAAGGTTTTAAATGCAAATTAGCTGCCATTTATTTTAGGGCAAAAGCATCTGGGTTTGTATTGGTTAAAAAAGAACCATTCAATAGACAGACAGTCATTGGACAACATAACATTTGGTTGGATAATACTAAAACCTTTGGATATAAATAGATCCTTTGTTCATAAATATATATATATTCTCAAACTGTATCCCTTACGAAATCTGAGTGTAGACTGTTCTTTTTATTTTGAGTGATTTTGTTCCCCTTTTGATAAGTATGATTTGATGTTTCCTCCCTTTCTTTCTTCCAATTTTAATAGATTTTTTTTAAAACTTCATTTTAATCCAATAGTATTTGCAATACAGTCTGGGAGGATCTGAAGTGTCTGCAGAGGCAACACAATCACCACATGGTGATTATTTGTCATCTCTGAGCTGTGATGACACGCTGCCTGTCTGTGGCTGCAGCTTAGATGGGCATTGATTAGGTGTCACTGTCAATCCTCTGCAGACATCAGTCTCATATTTTACACAGAGGATAACAGAAAGCCTTATAGGAAGTGCTGAGCCACTGCTTTGAAAGCAACTGTCAGCTGGAGGAAAGTAGAATTACAGAGAGGATAGCAGAGAAAGATTCGTTTTTGTAAATGAGGCAAGTTCTGCTTTATGATTTTATTCTCTAAATGTCTTTAAACTGCATAAATAGTTAAAAGGTGTCTTTATTATATTTGCTTAGAAGAAAAATAACAAGCAGCTGTTTGCAAATCAGTGGCCTGCAGCTATTAATGCATCACCGAGATGAGTCTTCATGGAATATTTCACAGTTCACTGGAGAATAAAGGAGGGTAACATTCAGTGGTTTGAAGAGCTGAGTACAGATTATAAAAAGTACTAAATCTTGAAGAGATTCCTTTACTATTAGGCAGATTAAAATATTTATTTCTTCTGAAGTTTTTATAAGAAGAAAAAAATGATGTAATTTAATCTCTCTGCAACAGGAAGGGGAAGGGTGGGCAGGGTTGCTGTACGCCAGTGGTCCCACCCACAACTCAGAGACGAATTTCTAACAGACTGCAGCCACTCTGCAAAAACTGTGTTCTAGAAAGCAACAGGTTTTTGGATTTTGGCTAAAAAATGCACAATTGTGATTAAGACCACCGGGAATTTCTTTTACAAAAAGATCAAAAGTGATCAGTGGGTCTTTGAGAAAGAAACGAATGTGTACCAAATGAACAGGCCACCCCAGTTAGCAGTCTGACGAAACAAAACAAAGAGGTGTAGTTGAGTATAACATTAAGCATAAAACAAGATAGAAGGTGACAACAACAGATCAGTTCTAATTCAATCAATATGACACGTTTAATAAAACCAAAAGCAAAACCAGAGCTCTGTTTGTGCAGCTACCGCAGTGATAACTTTTAAATTGTCTTATGGGATTGGTCGTAAAAAATAGCATTTTTATGTTTTTATGTCATCAGATGAACTTCAAATGGCTAAAACAAACATTGGATAAAAGACAAATGTTTATGTCAAAGCAAAACCTATCACATTTGCAATCACCCAACATTGCATTCCCCTGCGCTCCAGTTTCACATCATCCCTCAGGACCTGGAAAAAGTATTGCCTTTCAACAGCCCCCCCCCACACACACACGCACACACACACACACACAGGAGTGCTCCGGCAAACAGTGTTTATTATGACTCAAGAAAACTGATTGGTCAGTTGCAGAATGCAGTTCACTCCCACTGGACAGAGAAAGCCTCTTCTGTAATCTGATTTGCTTAAGTGCTCTGTGGGTGTTTTTCAATTTTGACTGTCTACATTTCCATGTGCATATTGTGTGCATACTCAAAGGTAACCTCACATTTGTCTGTCCCCCACAAAACTATTCTTTTTCTTTTGCATTTCAGCATGACATGAAGCACCACGATTTTGAGTGTTATTGTGGTTGACCATTTTTGACTGATATTTGGTCTATTTGTCATTTTCAAAGTGTTACATTATATATGTTGACCTTTGCATTTGATAAGAAGAGCACTGGATTTTCCCCTAAGCGGGTGCATCAGGGTGATTAGGATCAGCACCATGGACAGGGGTACATGCATATACGGCTAGACATAGTCTTGTAGAATAGAAATTGCTAATTTACTGTAGGATAGAATGGGAGATAAAGGAACCCTCTATCAAATAATAAAAATGAAAGAAATTGAGAGGGTGGGAGGATGATACCAAGTGATAAATCGTAATGGAGAGAGAGAAAAAGGAGGTAGAGAGAAGAAACAGATACTGCACAGAAGGAGAGAGCAGGAGTTGATTTGAACCACAGAGCTGCTGGTTGCAGCTGGATTTTCTAGTTTCACACTTTAACCCTTGTGCTATCTTAGATGACCCCACCCTTACATTGACGTGTTCTCCCTACCATGACAAAGGTGGATAAAGGTGGAAAGATTTCATGTAATCAATGGACACCAGCGTAGATCACAAATCATTGTTCAGCGCACTGTCTAGTGGGTCTAGATGACCCAACTCTCAATATTAAAGTGCCTAGGATAGCACAAGGGTTAACACACACACACACACACAAGTTGCTTCTTTAACCTCTGATGATCTCACAGGATCTTACAGGACTTTCCTTAAAAACCATGCTGACTTAATTCATTCCCATTTACATGCACAGGCAACAAAAGTTAACTTTTAATCAACAAAGACAACTTTGCTGCTGTGTTAAAATTGCTAAAAGGTTTTAAAAAGCTTTCAAAATTCTAATTTTAATTTATTAGTATATAATTATATTAAAATTCAAGCAGTAAGAGGTAAACTTTCTCGCTGAACTTGTGCTTTATTCAACCCATCGGAAAGATCAGCATATATATATCGCCAAATCTTGACTGCAGCTGTGGTGCGGAGCGACGCGGACTATTAGTCCGCTTTCTGTGAGAAAAGCGATCCAAATCTGAAAAAAAAACAAGAATTAAGGACTAAAAACTGGTTAATATTTATTGCTTTTGTAAGTGACCATGGTATAAGCGGGTTAATGGCTGACGAAGTGTGCATTATCACTTTTGTAACGGACACCGTGGAAGCCTTCGCGTCAGACGGTTACTTCCGCGAAGTGCTCTGATGGTGTTCTCACTCTGATGGTGTTCTAACATTTATTTTGTCATGGTACAGTCTATTTTTAACCTTTGTATTTGCTCCCACCAAGTTCTCTTTCAGCCATCCATCACTTTCCTCTCCCCATGTGTTTCCAGCTCAGTCTTTCATGTTGAATGGGAGAGGTAAAATTTGTCACGGAAGCAATAACTGTGCGGGCATGTGTTTCTGTGCATGCAGGCATATTTTCTTGTTTGTTTTTTCTTACATGTGTGCCGAATAGTTTATGCATCTTCTTATTTTCTTTTACAAAGATTTTAACTGCAGCGATGTGTCACTGTTTTCACAATGAGATGAAGGCACCATGTGTTCACTGGTGGCGATGAGCCATCACAGGAGACTGTGTACAGATATAGGGACCCAACACATAATCACAGGAAAACACACAAGTTTTCTCACAATGCTATTAGTCATCTCATCTCCCACTGAGCTGAGCAGATGAACAACATGCTTCTGACAGAACTAATTTAACAGCCCACGTCTGCATTATGCAAGGGAAAGCTTTAGTCTAAAATGTTTATACAATATAGTGAATGAGTTTTATTTCTAAGTGTTTTTATGTCTATTTATTTTTTATTGCAGATATGTGAGCTAAAATAAATTGCTCTCCAAAGAATAAATTGCTATTCTTGTGACTCAAAATTAGCTTATTATTGTTGAATGCATACAGTTCATGTAAACATTTTTGAATTTTTGTAAACATCTTCTCATCAAGAATCCCATAAATGTATTTAAACAAACAAATAGAATAAAAAAAAAACTGTAAAGGAGCTTGGACGTTTAGTTCATGAACTAAAAAAATAAGGATTATTGGACAAATGTCTTTTGCAGAGGTTAAAACTATAAATGAAAGTATTTTTTTCATTAAAAGAAAATTTTGTATTTAAAAGGACATGTAATATGTAATTCTGCACTGGACTTTAACAGAGTTTTTATTTAAATGTTTTTCCTATTTTAGTCCAATTGGTGGAGGGGATTTCCATTGATCTAAGATATTAACATTTTTTTTGTTGATTTCCAACCTCTTATATGGAGACCACAACCTAAAAGAACCATGCTGCGCACAGTTGCTGTAATGAAGGACAGCAGGACTTAAAGGCAGCCAGATTAGAAAGTCAATGTTTAATCTACAACTTTCAAACATGAGTAAGAAAAGAGTTTGTTAATGCTTGTGAAAGACCAATATGAACCCTTACTGAACAAGGTGATTAGTAACAAGTCACACCTGGATTAACAGAGTCCAGGTGAAAAAAAGGCTGAAAATCCAGATAAACAGACTTTATTGTTGTTACTAAACTAGTACCAGAACCTACAGACAAAATCCTCACATCAGCATAACAGTTACCCTGAATTAGAGAAAAACAAGAAACAATTTCATGGTAAGTAAAACAGATTAGGGATTTCTATCAAAAAGAATAGTTTCATTTCTTCTAAATAAATGACAAACACACAATTTAAATGAGGTGCATGGATTTTTTTTTTTAGGACAGCTTCATTTACCTAATGTACATATATTGATTATAGCCCACACCTTCTGTAAAAAGAGGAAATTGGCTTTGTTTCAAAAAGCAAAACTTTCATCTTTTGATTCAAGCCCTTCAAAAGTTGATCTAATTTCCGAGTTTGGAATTAGATTTTATATTGTCATGGACAAAAGCTGGAACAAATTGCCATAGTGATTGGCTTAGTTTCTAACATTATGACACAATGTCAGTCAAAATTATTCTTGCATTCTTGCAAATATTTTAAAAAAGACCTGTAGGGTTACTAAAATACTGTTTTAATTAAAGATGACTTGATTTGTGATAATGGTCCACAGTGTATTTAAGAGTCAGATTGTCAGTTCTTCAAGGTCAGGTCATCTGATTTATCATCCTTTTTTTGCTCCCATAGCTCATGGTTTTGTCGTGTCTACATTTATTTATTAAAGGTTTTGGTTTCTACCACCAACCTTGGTCTCCTGCAGTTTTGGTTCTACCCCACCGCTTTCTGACAGTTGGTTTGGTCAGAGTTCACCATTCTGATCAAACTGGACAGAAATGGATCCAAAGGGAGAGTTCAAGGAAAAATACACTTCTGAATAAAAAAACAAAAAAACAAAACATAAACTCACAAAGGTTTGTTTCATGTTTAAAAAAAACGTTTTTTTGCCCCCCAAAGTATTCTGAACTTATTTATTAAATGATTTAAGATTGCTTACTTTAGCGTTGTTGGTGACCAGTTTCAGCTGTCTGCTTTTACATTTTCATTCATGCATTTTCTGGATATTTTTGATTCCATTCATCCATTTTCCCAACCCACTTAACCCCTGTCAGGGTCATGAGGTTCCTGGAGCCTATCCCATCCACTGTCAGACAAAACTGGGGTACACCTTAGACGGTTCACCAGTCCATTACCATGTTCCCCTTCTTATTTTCATGTAAATCACTGATTTCTAAACACATTTGAGCAAAAATATTTGTACTTGAACTTAGAGATGAGTGTAACCTTTCAACATCTTGTCCACAACTGGAGTCAAGCTGTGATTAAGCACACATTCAAGGGTTTACCACATGCAAAGTTTCTTTTTCCAAGTTTATTTGATAACTGAACAACAAAAACATCTCACTTGGTTTCAAATTCACAAAATAAAACCTATAAAAATGTATTTTTAGTTCACTCTCCAAGCAGCATGCACACCAGACAACTGAATTAAAATTCAAAAGCCAAGCCTTGATGTGGAATACTGAAACCTCAAAGAGAAAACAAATGTTTTTCAAGTGTGCTGGGTCTTTGGCAATAGCCTTTTAATTATGTAAGAAATCACATTTGTGAAGTTTTCTATGTGTTTAAAGCAAAATAAAGACTAAATCCAATAGTTCCTCTATCACCATTCAAACCCCCATCAACAACAACAGCAGGAGAGCAAACGAGCACAGATGCAGAGAGATGAAAAGAAAACGGTCCAATTGGTGAAGTGAAAAGTGATTGTGGCAAGCTGCAGTGGAGGGAAATTAATTATGTAAAGTAACAGTCTCAAGAAATAGAGAAACTGAAAAAAAAAAAACAATCAACCTTGCAAAAGCACCAGAATGGAGCAGTTCAGCTGGTAATCATTTACTCCCTTTCTATCACAGTATAGCAACCTCTGACAAATTAGCTCACTTTCTCAGATTAACATTTTGTTTCCACAGCTGACTCAGCATCAAAGTCATTCCCTTGATTTCTCTTTTCCTTCATTTCTGCACGTTTCAGATCTGCCTTTGGCAGCAGCTCTCTTTGGGGTTGACAAAGCCTGTCATCCATGTGGGGTACGGAGGGCGATAACCAATGATTAGGTAAGATTTCATGTAGAACAGTCCTCAAAATAAATACTTTTTTTCTTTCAAAAATAACACTATTTGTTAAAGAATTAGAAAACAGCAATGCTGTCTTGCAATGCCAACTTAAGATCAAATTCTTTGTAACAGTTTTTATAGAGGAGATTAAAACCAACAAAAGTTGAAATTCAGACATAGAATTCTTATCATTAGGAGGGGGAAAAAATATTATCTTTGGTAAAAAGGAAGTGAACTTATCCATCAAGAAAATGCAAATAAGTCTGAATATTTTAAGGAATCTGCTCTTTCCTTTCAACAACAATAACAGAGGAAGATGGTAAGGAATCAGGGCAACCTTGGAGACTTTTGGTTGTTTCAAAATGCTAACACTACTCAATATTTGCTGTTTTGTCGCTGTGTCTGACTTTCAAAACAAGTGCCTCGGACATTTTCCAGAATCTTCTGTTGAAACCTATTATAATTGTCGCTGACTAGATTGGCAAATACAGACCACAATGCATTGCATTTGAAGGATTTGTCATTTGAAAGTACGTACATTTATTTTAAAATCCTTCAAGTTTTCATCATTAAAACACAGTGGACTCATAAATAGACTTTGCAAAATGTTCACATTTCTTAGGTTTTTATTCTCAGCATGATGATGTCATATTTGGCATTTAAAAGAAAAGAAGTGAGCGTGTGTCCGAACTGCATTCAAATCCAGGGCACTGGATAGTCCTGCACTATAAAGTCTTTTAGAGGTTTGGGAGAGGTGGAGGAATTTGGACATAGCCTTGATCTGATTTTAAACTGATGTTCCTTATGAACCAGTATAGAAATGAACTATCTGTGGAAACAGCATTCAAGCATGTAAAAAAATTTATTTTTTTAATTTAAGCAACATGCAAGTGCTGGACAATGGTGTAGTGGTTGCCGCTCTTGCCTCACCGTGAGAAGACCCTGGTTCTAATCCAGGCAGTGACCCTTCTCTGTGCAGTTTGTAGGTTCTCCCTGTGGTTATTTGGGTTTGCTCAGGGATCACTGGCTTCGTCCTACAATCCAAAAACACACTTCATGTCTAAGGGGGTGGCCCTGCAACAGAATAGCAACCTGTTCAGGGTGTACCCCACCTTCATCCAACCGCCCTGTGACCCTGAAAGGGATGAGCAGTTTCAGAAGATGGATGAATTTACATTCAAAAGTAGACATGAAAGCTCTGTATATGGCTTTTTGTGTCTGTTTGCGCTATAAAGTGCCAGACGGACTGAGATTTCCATGCCATCTTCACCTGTGCTTGGCTATGTCACATCTTGGTAGCTTTTCAAAGCAGCACGCATAAAGGTTTTGACAGCTGACTGGCAGCAAGACCACAAACATTCGTCATAGTAACGATGAGGCTGTTGTGGGTTGTTACACTGTCAGGAAAATTTGAAATAAAGAAATGGTTAAAGATTTTCAAGCTCAATAAATGTTTTTCGTTGTTGTCAACATTCAAATAAAACGTTCAAATTTCACTTCCTGAGGATTTCACAAGAACGAAATGAGTAAAAACAAACAAGAACGAAGAAAAAATATGAATGAAACAGCTGAGAAAAAGAGCAATGTGCAGAGCGGCTGTCATTTTATCAGCTCCAGTTCCCTTTTGTCATCTAGAACACGCAGCAAGGAAATGAAAAAAGTGTGAATCAATGTACTCTCTGTCTGTCATGAACACAACACTTTCCCTTCACCATTCACATGCTCCCACACTCTGAAACTGGGAGAATCATTTAAAGTGCACAACTGGAGAATTTGAACTTAAAATAAATTTAAAAAAAAATAAAAAACTGTGTTGAGTGTGTCATCATGTGACTCATTCACCCTTTTCACTCAAAAATCAATGACTCATAACTGTGTAAGCATTTTCTGTCTTAATGCAAAGACAAGTGGCGTGTCAAATCAACATGAAAACCCTCTACCTCACCTCAAAAAGACAAAGAGGGATTATTCAGCTCGTTGCTCTGTTTTTTATTTTTATTTTTTCAGACAAATTGAGTGTGCAAAACAGATAGCATGTACAACAAGAAAGGAGAATGTAAGCGTTGTTGATGAAAAGATGCCAAAAGCCCTGGTAACAGAAAGCTGTGGGGGCAGCGATTCAGTTTTGTATTCAAGTCCATTTACCCACTAACAGATTAAAATGTTACCATATGTTCTACTGACTGAGCTTGAGTTCTGCTTCAGTAGAGTTTGTGTCTAGAAAAAGGAAAAATCTGTCTTCATCAAAATCCGTAGAAGTTATTCCCGGCCAGCATGTGTCCAAATTCCCTCACTACTCCCTAACCCCCACTAAGTAAGCATTGATGCACCTTAGTTTTTCGTTGAAACTTCTGGGAAATTTCCAGGTTACTGGAATTTAGAATTATAGGTTTGGACCCGGAAAATGGCGAACGTCGTTATAGACCCCTTGCAGTGATGTCAAGCGCGCCGTTGTCCGCCAAAACTGACAGACGATAGAGGTTACCAACAATGGTAAATGGCCCACACTTGTATAGCGCTTTTCTACCTTCCTTGCAGAGCTAAGGCGCTTCACAGTTCCATTCACACACTGATGTGTGTGCCAAACACTGGCGTCAACCTTCCACCAGAGGCATGGTGGGGTTCAGTGTCTTTGCAGTGATACTTTTTCAGTCACACAAAGGTGTGTTAGAAGTCATTGTTCTCAAAATACTGTATGCCTTGGCGATGTCAAAATAGTCCCTATTTTTTAGTAGTTTCTTATGCACAAATGAATAAATATCCCTCCTTTTTCCAGGATTGTCCTATCCCCTGCTCCTTTGGATCTAAACTTGGTCAGAGTGATCCCATGTTTCAGCAGGAGTCTCTCTTGGTTGCACCATGGGTTTCTTTATCAGCTGTGCAGCTCATGGGTGGGAGCAGCTCTCATCACTGACCCAGTTAAAACCAACATGGTGGAAATGGTAAGGAAAGTAGGACACGAGACAGGCCAAACTTTGCAGAACTGCATGCAGGTGAATTCACGGACACATACCTTTCTTTTCCGCACTCAAGAGATCTGCTGTTTTCTACCCACCATATTGATCTGTCTGTCTGGTTTGCCTCACATCAAGACTTTGTGTCAAACAAACTAAACAAACAATTACCTGTGAGAGATCATAAACTAGTTGTTTCTTTTGTGCACACCAGTTTATTCCCACTGGGGGCAGTGTGGAAGTATTTGATGTTAAGCTAAAGTAAAGAAGTGCCACTTCATGGCCTCCAGGGAGGCTATTCAGACTGAACTTGAAAATAACACTATTACTGCTGACTGTTGGCTGGGGGAGGGGGGCGAACTAGCCTGAAAACTGGGATGCACTATGGAGCACGACACAAAGAAGCTTTTATACATATTTAAGACAAATTCAATGCAAAGTTACAGTAAAGAAACTGCTGAAATGGGGTCAAATCGTTTCCAATGAGGCAAGTAAAAGGACTAAAAATATGAGTAAAAGTGACAACGGTTGAGCTTTTCTTTGTCCCCAAATCACTTAGAACTATTTTTTAAAGACGATTTAACATGAACTCCTGAAAAATGTAGTAATGTTGTAATGATTGCCACTACAGATGAGTTTCAGCACATGACGTAAAGATTTAAAACGTGTGTTTATTTAACAGGTTTTTTTCAATGGAACTTTGAAGTCGTGTGTTGTAGTTGTCGTCCCCCTATTGGTTGAACGGTACCAGCTGACAGGTGACAGCCAGGTGACAGGGCGACACACCTGGGGTTTTTTGGTAAGGAGACGCGGGAGCGCGAGTAGAGGAATGCACACCTAACAGAGACGCAGAAGCGTGGAGGAGCAAGCGAAATCTCATACGGATTACTTTTACCAGCTCGGATTACTTTCCTACGGAGTATATTTTCCCAAAGAGCTCGGATCGCCCGGTACGAGGAACTGTATCAGCTTCATTGACAGGTTTTTATTTTATTTTATTTATTTTAGCTTCATTGACGGGTGGAGTGCGTTCCAGCGAGTGAGGCGGAGCGGCCTCCCACCTAACGCGTGAGACTGTCGAACACTCATTTTTCCTCCAGAACATTTCTTTTTACTAGCAAAACTGCGGGACTTGGGTTTGAACTGTGGGTTTTCTATATTGTGTATTTTGGGAAATCGGTTTTTGGTGTTTGAGTGTTGGCGAAGTGTTTAATCCATGTACGTTTATATTCACGTTCACACAACACACTGCTGCACAAACAAACAATTATGAGTTTTTTCCTTGTTTATATTAGAGGGCAGATTGACTTAATATTTGATGCCTCAGCCGTAGAACAGCGTTGTGACATTCCCCTCGCTGAGTGGAGGGTGAATTGTTACAATGTTTTTTTAAAGTTCTCTCTGTGGCTACGAAGGCTAAACATGATGCACACTGGCCTATTTTGCAGTTTATTAAATAATTATTTCGTTTTTCTGTTTCATGCTTGGCTCTTAGTTTATCCTTTGTCATACATTTGGCCTTTATGGGAAGGACTGCAGGGAAGTTAGTTTTAGGTTGGATATTCGACAGACATTTAGCGCCGATCTCCAGTGAGATCTCTTAGGGACCGTCAACAAATTAACAAGTGCATGACATGTAGTAGATTTGACACCAAACCCCAAACTAAATGCTTTGCAAAAATAAATAAATGACTATAAAACATTTCCTCATGTTGTGTCTAAATAATCGAATTTATTTTGCAACGTTTTAATGGGAAAAGTTTTGCAATCATAGATGCTCCATATTTTATAAGAAAACTGTTTTGGAGGAAAGATTCTGTTTTTTTTAATAGCTTCCAAACCATGTGTACTTATGATTGCAAATATACAAATAATTATGACTCCAAAATAGAACTTACACAATTTTTAAAAAAAATGTATATGAATGTATGTGAACTCCTGCAATTTGCAAATTTATTCTGTGCTGTTTTTTGAATAGCTCCCAAACCACGTGACCCAAAAACATGAAACCTATGCCAAATCCCTAAGAGACAGCACTGGAGATCCGCGCTGAATGTCTGTCGAATATCCAACCTAAAACTAACTTCACCGCAGTATGGGAAGGTATAGTTTTTTCAAACAAATCAGTCTTTGCTGTTAAAGCCTTTGTCACACGCACCAGTATGAGGGCTAAACCCGTACAAATCTAATGAAATATGACATTTTTGTTGGTCTCTATGTTCACTGACAGATAAGAATAAAAAGGACTATTAACCATCTCTTTAATTAATTTTGAGTTAAACCTCTTGCTATAAAAAACACATCTATTATGTTTATGTATTCATCTTTATTGAAGTTCCACTCTGATTATCTTTTGTAGATGTATTCCCAGTGTTTTTTTTACTTTTGATTATGCTGTTTTCAGGCAAAATAAAAAAAAAAAAAAAAATTTTCCAAGACAGTTTCTGGAGAGCATCAGGAGTTCATCAGAAATTGTCCTCTGAGTTGTGGGTGGGACTGTTAGCACAGATTAAGCCTTCCTTCATTTCCCATCATCCCTTTGTCTACATTCTCTCCTGGTAGCTTACCCCTCACAACAAAAATTGCGAGTAATAATGGAGCTATCCAGCCGTACAGTTTTGAGTCAGAGGACAACTTGGAAGAGAAAAACAAAGACTAACATAGATCTATTTGTCTGAAAGTGGATGCATCAGAATGGAGCAGAGCAGTGAGACTTTGGCTCGCCAACTGTAGCAACCACGTCACTAATACAGGCTTTTTCCAACAATATTTTTTTTTTGCCTGATCCTGTTTCATAACAATTTCAATAAAGAAATACTCAAATGCTTTAAGCTTAATTTTCTTAATATGTCCTCCATCATCAGTTAAAAATTCTACAAGAACACCAAAAACACAATTTTCATTCTTTGTGCATATTCTAAAAATAAACATTTCAAAAGTACTCCTCACCCTGTTGAAATAACTTTATGATTCTTTTATGTGGTAATTGATCACTACTGTTGACATCTTGGAGGCAGGCTATTTGGATTGTAATTGCAAAAGGATGCCACATAGTATGTTGGGCTAAGTTTCTAAGGTTGCAGGGTTGGTTGTCACTTCATTGAGTTGATCATGTGACAGTTAGTAGTGAGTTTAACAGAAGTCTGTTTTTTTTTGTCTCTGAGTAACAACAACGTTAATTCTTGTTCCTGAAGTATAACAGTACCAGGCAGCAGTGGATGCAGTTTATTTTTTAGAAGAATGGTGTAAAGGTTTTGTTTGTCAATGGAACTGTTTATGGAGCTGACTTTGGGCTGCCTAATAGGCGGTTGAATCTGTATTATGTGTACCATGTCTGTGATGTAATAGTGCCTGCATGGTAGGATAAGTACTTGGTTTGTTTATGTACTTCTCTACATGTATTGAAGATCCAAGACAAAAAACTAAATTGATTCATGTTTTTTCTTGGTAACTCTGAAACCCCACAGTCATGTTTTTTTCAAGGCATAAAGAATTTGTAATATTTTACAACTATTGTGAGTATTTTTGTTTTTATACAAACAGAGCTCTATAGTACTAAGCCAATTAAAAAACAGCCAAAAGACACCCAAAGCGTTTAAACAACTTGGAAGAAATCCAACATCAGCTGAGATGTCCCCCAAAACTGTTTGGGTAGATGCAAGGAGATGAAAAAAATCTGTTCACATTAAATATGATGCTTATGGACTAGCATACAAAAATGCAGGTGTAAAGCAGAAAAAGTGATTGAGTTTGGTCGATGGTTGCTGCTCATTATCACAACAGCACAAGTTAGGAAATAAGAAATGACAAATGGAGACGTTATGAAGCAGTGGAGAAAAATGAAGGTTTGGTTGAGCTAGTGTTTGACAGTGGGGTGGAGATTAGAGAGGAAGAACATTAGCGAAAGGATGAAGATGATGCAAAAATAGGAGTGACAAGGGAGATAAGAAGTAATTTATAGACCACAGCGTAAAATGACAGGATATGGCTAAAATAGAAGCCTCTAGAAGAGTAAAAGATGCATGCCATCTCACTGAACCTGACAGATAATTATTTTAGCATTCTTTTTATGTCATGTGCAGGTAATTGATTAGCCAACTACCCCAGTTTAATATGCAATACTCATCATTTAAACTTATGCTTTCATCTCAACTTCTGCTATTGTGAAGCTGGAAAATCCAAATCAAGTAATTGGAGCAGAAAGTAAAAAAACTTGAATCAGTTCACTAGTGTACACTAGTTTAAACCTCACCTGGGCAAACCTTTGAAAGAAGATGAGTTAAAAAGGAGAGAGGACAAGATGAAAGGACCAGAAGGAAAGGAGGTGGTTGGTTGGAGACTGGGGAATAAGCAAGAGGAAAGAACGAAGAGCTACGGACATGCAGAGCTCTTGTATTATTAAATGTCTAAAGATGTTACTCTGTGTAGCAGTGAGCCACTCGTCCATTAGGAGTTCCAACCCTTTTGCTACTTGTTATTTTTATTCCAGCTTCTTTTTAAAAACAGAATCATGACTCACTCCAACCTTTTTCATGTTTCAGGCCCTGACGGTGCATGTCTACAGGTCATTTAAATTCATGAGGGGAAAATCTTTGAATGGTATTCCTGTAATGGGTTGCTGACTCTGCTGTTATTGTTAATTACAAATTGTTAGGCCGCATGCAAACAACATAAAAAAGACAAACTTGTTTTAATGAACAAGACTAGCAGTTCCTGTTTTATGTGTTTTGCCCCATCAGTAAATACTTGTATGTTTAGAAATATTCACACCACGGAAAAAAAATGATGAAAACAACTCCACAGGATGTCCAAAATGTTTTAGTTTTTTCAGTATTTTTTTCCCCAAATATCACAATCAGACATTAACTCCCTTTATAAACAGCAGCGTCTAAGAAAGAAATGGTGCATTCTTTATGCTTGTTTCTATTTGTGTGCTAGTCTTATATTATAAATCAATCTTGTATAAGTCAAAGAAAAAAAGGGTTAAGAGACTGTGCGTCTAAAAAAGTCAAGATACTAGCACAGCTCTGTATAGTGACTCATCAATTGTGTTGAAGAAAAAGCTCCTTATCAATTGCTTAATAAAAGATGCCGAATGAAGAAAAAGTTGAAAACTGAGATATTATAACTGCTATAATAGAAGTATGTAGTTTTCTTTGAAGAATGTAACTTTTATTTCCCAAAATGCATTGCCAAAGGCTCATTTAATCCTTTTACACCAGAGGTATGCCGTGAGTGTTTATATCCTTTGTTCACTAAGTTCACACCAAATGTGATTTGCTTATCAGGGGCGACTAGCTTCAATGTTAAGTCAGTGTATGATATGATCGGAGGTCTTTCAGGACAATTTGAGCACTGGGCGTGGCACGTTGCTCTAGAAGCAGCACATTTTGTGGTAAGAGTTAAAAAATCTGAACTTTGGCAAAAGTTGCATCAACACGTCAAGGACTGAGCTTTGGGTCCTTGACGTGTTGATGACGTATTCAGTGGGTGGAGTCCAAAACCAACATGGAGGAAAGTCTGATTGTTCTCCTCCTGAAATTTATATAATTTTTTCTTTTCAATCGAGACAACAATAAAAAGTATCTAAAAGTTTTTTCTTATGTAATATTACTCTCCTTGGACTAATGCAGGACAGCAAGTCTTCAAACTGGGTCACACAGAGACAGAAGTACCGCTAAAAGTGGCCATCATTTAGAGCCCAGCATCACAGTATTTCAAGAAGCGTGTGTTATTTACCCGGCAACATCCCTGGTGTTAAAGGGTTAAATTTTATCCTCCCATTGCAGTTTGGGGTTCAGTGCTGGTGCAGAAAGGATGTTTAAATACTGACCCCACACGTGTGACAGATGGGATGCGCATGGGTGTTCAGGGCTTGGCTGATGTGACAGTTGCTTCTTCACATTGTCCCATTTTCAGACACAGACCAGCAAATTGTGCAAACAGACTGCAGAAATCATTGTGACACACACAACCACACAAACACACACCCACACTCACTAACACACACACATGCCAAGCTGATTACATGCTTTATGCTCAAACATGCACATTAGAATGCTGTCTTTACAATGTTGGTTGCCTATAATTACTCACATTCACACACACGTATGCAAAAACCGTGCATGCCCATGCTGGCAGGCTGACATGTGAACCACAGTGAAATGGATTGCTGTGACGTGAACATCACAAACTGATGGTGAGGATAATGGTATGTGTTTTGTGAACAAGTATGTGTTAGAGAGAGCAGCTCTGTGGCTTTGTTCTCTTGAATTCGTTTTGGTCATCTATACTCGGATGTTAGTTTGTGGTTTTCTATTGTTTGCTTGGAGAGCTATGGTATATTTTGCAGCTTCAGCTACTTTAGAAATGCTGTTCCTACCCTCTATTAACCTGTGCCTCCCTGACTGTTGATTTGTTGGAAGTTAATTTACGGATTGATGTTCTTATCCCATCAAGCCAACGGACCAGAGAGCAGAACTAATGTAGAGATAGGAGCAAACATCTAAAGGATAAAGAAGGTTAAAAGATTAAGAGCAAGACGACAAATAATTTGGTTTAATAGGAAAACCATAAGTTCAGTAAGCTAGTCTAATCATTCACATCTAATCAAACTTTATTTATGAAAAAGCGCTTCTCATGCCTTGCGCAACTCAAAGCACTTTAACATAAAAAAAACAGACAATATTACACAAAAAACCCAACCCATCCTCCCCACTCCCCTCAGTTAACATATACGACCCATGACCCCACACCCAATGAATATTTATTAAAGTAAACTTCTAAAAGAAACTTAAGGCTTGGGTCTGCTGTGAGCAAAGAGTATTTGGGAATCTCTTCATACCAGGAGCCAGCTGGGCCATAGCAACATCCCCACAGTGCCCATCCGGACCTGGACAGCAACGGGGTCCACTTCACAGCCATGAGGCTGCAATGTTAAACCCCAGCCGCCCCAATAAGAGTGACAACTGCGGCAACAACCATCCCTACAGGAAACCCTGGGGCTAAAATAACAGATGCTAAAATTAAATACATAAAACGTATTTAAACAAAAAACAAGCCTTTAAATGCATAAAATAAAATTAAATACATAATATATGTTTTAAAACCAATAGAATAAATAAGCTGATAAGATCAGCAAAAGTTTAATCAAAAGGGTGGGCCTTAAGCCTTCTCAAAAACCTCTGCGACAGCAAATGTTAAAAGGATCAGCCTGCTCAAGGCAACGGCATCGCAGAAACGTTTGGAAATATCCATTCTGAGCTTTTGTTGCAAGGAATAAGAATGTTTCTGACGGTCGGACTGTCACTGAGAAAACAAAACATTAGAGCTGTTTAGAGACAGTCAGTCTGCTCTTTGATTGGCTGTGAGTTATAACCATTGACTGTATGTGAGAACTGGACTGAGTGAGTGTGATGTCACCCGTAGAAAACGATTTACCGGAATTCCACATCCTTGCCAAATGATGGAGGACATGAATACAAGAATTTAAGATTGAAGCTGCATTTCTGAGTATTTCTTTATGCAAAAGAAATTAAGGTGAATCGGGAGAAGATGGAAAAAAGCATGGATCCATTAATGTCTTCGTTTTCTCATCTGAGCTGGCTACATTACTCGCTATACTTGATCTATCGCTAATTTTAGGTTGGGGTTGTACGGAGCTGGAAGCTAGTGGGAGAGAATACAATCAAAGGGATGATGGGATATCAGCGGATGTTTACTTCTGCGGCAATAGTCCTATCCACAACTCATTGGTGAGTCTCTGAAATCCTATCGCTCTGCAGCAACTATGTCACAGGTTCTTGATTTTGGCAGAAAACAGCATAATCATAACTAGAAAGACCAGTGGGAACGCACTTAAAATATGATTGGCGTGGGACTTTAAAACAAGTTTTGTGGCAATCCCACATATATTGAAAATATAAATAGAGAATATCAGTAATCCTGTTCGTATATTACAATGTGACATATGGCCTTTTTATACATGTCTGTGTTGACCTTCAACTTAAAACATGGCCTGATAAAGTCTGCTGTCATTGGCTATTTTACATGTGTCACTCAAAGATTTCAAATGTTGGGTGTGAGGCCCAGCAGGAACCACATTCTGTCATTGAAGCATCTGATTGGTCAGGTTATAACTAGAATAACTTGCAATAAAGAAAAAAAAATCATGACAAAATAGATTGGCAAGAACAGAAAAGGCAGCAAAGCAAAAACGGTTATTCTGACTCATAGAAGGACTGAGTAATAGCTGTTTATTTCTCTATAGAAGTTCTCATTTAATGTCAATTATCATAATGTTGTTCCCAGTCAACAATCTGTTGAAAAAAAAATGCAATGGATAATAAATGTTTCTACTTAAAAGATAACTTTTTTTTGTAATTTGCTGTCGTACAGGTTTGTACTGTGGACTGCTATTACTTACTCGCTGAGCACAAATTGTTTGCTGAAGTTTATCTCTCATTTCTGGTCTGCTTAGTGGCCCATTATCATTGACACAGTCACTGTACCCCACCGGGATTCATATGACAGTAAAAGGAGGCAAAACCTGCTCAAACACAGAGAGTTTGTGAGGAAACCATCAAGTTCAGACCAAACCTAGACTATAATATATCTGGGGGCGGCCGTGGTGCAGCGGTAGGGCGGTCGACCAATGATCGTAAGATTGCAGGTTCGATTCCCGCCTTGCACGCCCATGAGTCGAAGTGTCCTTGGGCAAGACACTGAACGCCACCTTGCCTTTGGTGGTAGGCGGGCGCCTGTGTTTGGCAGCGGAGCCGCCATCAGTGTATGAATGTGTGAGTGAATGTGTGTGTGACTGGGTGAATGGGTCCGTGACTGTAAAGCGCTTTGTCCTTGTAGGAAGAAAGGCGCTACATAAGTATACGCCATTTATAAAGTGTGATTCTTGGTCCCAAGTATGACTGATTCTTTTTAGGAATGTGAGTGGCTATATCAGTCTGGTCCAGTGAGATCAGATGCACAGCGAATGAGCTTGGTTGCCCAGAGGTAGAGTGTCTGCCCCAAAACTGGGCGGTCGTGGGTACGCCAATATATATGAACCGGTACACTCTCTGTGTTTAACACTTTAATGCCATAGCTGTTGCCGGTGACGGCAAAACAACTTACACTCTTGGAAGTATCGTGACCCCTTGGACCATTCACACAATTATCGAATTCCAATAGAGAGACACAGCTTTTTTCAATGCAAAGATATGCAACACTTTTTGTTTATAAAGTGTGCCATAAGAATCCAAAGCTGCTTTTCTCTGCCTCAGTATCGGCTTGTTTAAGTTGGTTGTTTCAACACTTCCCTACTGTAAAGTGTTGCATATCAGTGCAAAGCTGCTTTTTCTTCGCTTCAGAATCCAATGGAATTAAGCAATTGGGTAAAAAGTTGAAGAGTTATGGTAATTCAAAGCTCTAGTGTTAAAGGGTTAATACTTTGTCTGTACACACTCCCCTTTATCATTGACCGACGCTTCAGGAGATTAAAACGAATGACCTGCATGCCTTTTACTGACAATTACAGACTTTCCTACACATATATTTAAAAATTCAGACAAATCATGGCATTCTGGATGCAGCATTGGAGACGACTGACAAAGAAGGTTTGAATATCAGCCTGGATGGAAAAATGGCCTCATTCATGCATTTGCTTCTTCTGCTCATGTTTTGTATGAGTTTGTCTTTTGACATGTTCTGTGAGTTGAAATGTGCAAAGCTGTACCTATAAATTAATGACTAAGTAAAGTGTTAGAACTGTGTTAGAAAGAGAAAAATTGACAAACAGGAAGAAAGAAAGTTTGCAGAACAAAAGTGTGAATGAAGCAGCAGACAGAGGAAGCTAAACCAGGCAACATCTAACTTTTCTGCCTCTGCTGATGCTGCCCTCTTCTTACATTTTTCATTGCTCTTGCTATCTATAGATAAAAAACTTTGTTAATTATAGATGAATCAAGCTGGAGCAATCTGCATGCTTTGGTTTCACAAGGTTTCCTGTTTCTTTCAAATTCTACCACGCATCAGCACCACTTTGTCAGAAAACGTCAATTTGTCTAAAAAAGACACATGGGCTGGTTTTCCAGCTCAGGGTGACGAGAACTAAAAAAGTAATTTTTTTTCTTAATTTTATTTTTGTGGCACCAAAGAGGAGATGGTGTTTTCTTAGACTTGTGTTTAATGTCCAAGGGTTAGGATTTGAACATGACTGCACAATCGTCTTTCTTAAATTTTGAAATGAATATACAACTTTGATTAAAAACTGGCTAACCATTACATGATCAAATTAAATTCCTCTAATAGGCAGTGGAATTGATGATTACTGTTATTTATTTAGTCATTCTTCTCTACTTATTCAGAAAATAGACTGACGCCGTTGGGAAACTGCCTCATTGATGTTTCAAAGATACTGCATATAATACAAAACATAATGTTTTGTATTTATTTTGAAAATGCTAAAGAAGTTTAAAATAGATCAGCTCTTTTCATACACAAGCACAATTTCAAAAACACCATAATTTTTTTTAATGTTTTATTAAATATAAGATACGTTTTCTTCTATTGATTCTAAAATTTCTCAAAACAAATTTAAGGTAATAAAAATAATGGTACTATAGAATTTTTAACACTGAGATTTGAGTTTTGATCTGTAAAAATATATATTTTTTACTTTACAACAAAACTATATAATTTGAACTATTTGAACCACCTAAAATATTACAACGTGATAAAAGCAAAAATAAGAATGAACTAGTCATAGAGTACGTCCTAGACTCAGCAAGAATGTGTTAAATTTATAGAGAACAATACAAAACCTGTATATTTAAACCTTCTGGTTTTTATTTTTTCAAATTACTCTTCATCCTTCTTTTCTCAGTGTCCGTATATGTGTATTTTTCTGTCCCATAAGTGCTTAAATGAGATAAATCAGATACAGTTCATGTTTTATATTGATTTACGTGTTCTTTGCATGGTTTATTTGTACCTCTTATTCAAGTTTGTACCTTATTTTTTAAACGTGGTTAATCCGTGATACATCTGTGAAAACGTCACATAAAGACCACATCTTGTCTCACTTTTTCATAGAGTACGTAGTGGCTCATTCTTTCTTAACAATGTGTGATACTTATCTTGGGGTTTCAGATGAAACAGATAAAACTAGTATCTGCCAAGTAAGCTGGTATTTTTGCAATATTCTCTGTTCTTTCAAGAAACTATTTGTTTTACTTTTTCCATTTGTGTTGCCTGTTTCTCACTGAAACCACCACTTTTCCTCATGTTTTATTGTTTTTACTAATAAAATTATAAACAATTTATGGATGTGTACCTTTTATATTTTTGTTTTTCCAATCAAGTCATGCCTAATAATCCAAAATTGATATATCTATATATATATTTTGTTTGTCTCCAAAAGTACTTTTTATTTGCTTTGATTGCTTGAGATTAACCAATTCCAAACAAATATTCAATTCCAGTTTTTCCCTTTAAATGCAATTTTATCTCTAGTCTTCTTTTGTTTTTTTATTCTCCTTTTAAGTCTAAGTCTACACCTGGATCGATAGGTGGGAGCTGAGAGCAGCAGACCTTCAAATGTTTCATTGTTCCATGTGCAGAAGCACTTTGGAGAATAGAAAGGAAGCATAACTGGAAAGGATGTTTCTTTCTTCTTTTTGCTAAGTCTTTCTTGAAACCTTCATTCTTTCTTGTTTTCATTTATTGTTCCTTTGCCGGCTTCTCATTCTTTTTCTTAATGTATCCCCCTCCGTTGCCTTTGTCTGTTATGTCAACGTTGCAATCATTTAAGTCTTGTCTCACCCCATCTATATCAGCTGCACAGCACACTGTATTCCCACCTTTCTATTTAAGTCTTATCAACAAGCCCTTCATCTGTCTTTATATCACGTTTTTTAAATATTGTTTAAAAATAGCTTATAAAAAATATATGTTTATGCAAAACAGAATTTACATGTATTTGTGTGGATTATTGCCTTAATTTAATGTTATGTTTAGATGTAAACTACAATATCCGCTGGCTGTCCGAATGCCATCATGTCCGGAGCTTGTAGGAGCTATGTCCGGTATGGCGAAGCAGCAAGCTTGGGCATCCTAAATATCATATTTTTCTTATTTTCATTGAGACAATAATAAATTGATCCTTCTTGTTTTTAGTGTTTTCCCCTCTTGAACGAATGTGGGTCACACAGACACGGAAGTAGTGGCAGAAAGCAGCTTTTGCAGCAGCATGGAGTGCGAATCCAGACATGGAGACCTGATTACCGATGCTTTTGTGCTTTTTGGTATAAATACATTTGAACTCTAAACATCATCCGTGTCTTCCATGCAATGTAATGAGACACACACAGACATAAATGAAGGTATCTGCAGTAAATCCAAACATTGCTCACATTCGTGTTTATAAATGACTTATGGCGTGAATAATTATTTCGTTCGCTCAAATCACTTAATGCGTGAAAATGGAAAATGTTGTTTTGTGGGAACGAGATTTTATTTCGTTTGCACAACTTAATTATTGCGTGGGAACGAGATATTAATTTGTGGGAACTAGATATTTATTATTTTATCCATGTTGATGATGGGCTCGGTAGAAAACAAAAGTAATTTCCATAAATCAAAATGAAATGTTAAAAAATGAAACAAATAAACAAGAAAAGATAAGTATTATTGGACATCCCTGATTGGATGACATTTGTTTAGTAAAATAGTTTTGAGATTCCTCAATCAGCTCTTCACCACAATTCAGGCAAATCATTTTCTAACAGTTAATTTTGATTTCTGGAAATGACTTTTTCCCTTTTTTTTTACAATTTGGTCTCTGTAATTTTATTTTGATTTTTTTTTTTTTATCTTTTTTTTTTTGCTTTTTGAATTGTCGTGATCTTTGATGTGTTGAGTGATTTGTCGATGTGATCTGTACTTCAAGGCCACCGTACTTATTGGCAATATGATTAAAATGTGTCACTCTAGTTTTAATTTCTTTAATTTTTTTCCTTCATTTCCTTGACATTCTTTTTCCTATGTGGGTAATATAAAACTTTATTTCTGTCGTGGTAGTAAAACTTCATATTGACATGTTTTATCATTTTGAGCAAACAATAACTTTCAGTGGATCCTGTGATAAACTTGTGTAAAAGATATGGAGGTCAAATTAAAGGGCTATTTAACAGACATGGGAGGGGTGAGCAGATTAGATGAAAGTGTGAGGGCAAAAAGATTTGATTAACAGGATGTGTGCCATACCTCCACCAGATGCGGCGTGGGGTTGAAGCCACACAGGTTACACACTTGGCTGTGACACTGTGTGCAGGAGTTGTAGTTGGGTGGGTCAGAGCTGCCGATGTTCAACTCCGTTTTACAAAGAGGACAGTTCACCTTGGGCTTTTCTGGCTCCGGTATGACAGCAGGAGCTGCAGAAGGCTCCTGCTTCTGTGGCACTTTCTGCTCATGTGAAGGTGTTTGCTGATGCTGCTGTCCTTGTGACTGCGGCTGTTTTGCTTGTTGCCCCTTTTGATGGTGAGCAGGAGACTGCTGTTGCTGAGTTTCTTGGAGATGGGGCGTGGTCTTCTGCTGTTGCTTCTGAGCTGGTGCATGTGGTCCACTCATGCCTCCTCCTGCTTGACTTAGATCATGAGGAACTCCAGTCAGTGATGACGTCTTAGGACCGATCATTGATGGCTGATGGGGATCTTTCATTTGACCTTGGCTTTGTGGGCCTGGGGCACTAGGACCCCCCATCCCAAAAAGCTTGGTGCTGGTGGCTCCTTGCTGTTGCTGCCTGTTGTCAGAAGCTGCATTGCTGAACACCACTTTACCTCGTGCCGGGCTTGGCTGCGTGGACGCGGTGGGTAGAGGGTCTACGTTGATCAGAGTACTGGCCTGATTGAGGAGTGATGCCCCAAAGCCAAAAAGTTTGGTCAGGCCATCCTGGGCAGGGGGAGGAGCCTGACTCTGAGGTCTGTGAGCTGGGGAAGATCCTGCACTCCTGGTTTGGTCATGGTGCCGTGCCATTGACTGATGCATTGGGGAGCCACGGCCTAATTCAGGCTGGGAAGGTGCCTTTGTCAAACCTGGTAGAGGAACTGCACCAGGGTGGGGAATGCGAGGACCACCAAGCTGGCCAGGGCCTCCCGTTGAACCTCCAATGGGTCCTGAGGGTCCAGGACCTCTCTGGGAGTACGGGTCGGACCGCATACCCTGCTGAGATTGTCCTGTTTTAGCCTGGGGACCAGCAGGGCCTGTATGTCTTTGTAAGCCTGGAGATTCGTGTGGCTGGACCTGGTGCCTTGGCTGTGAAGAGGGGTATGACTGGTTTTGAGATTGGAGATACTGCTGTGTCTGAGAGTATGGCTGGGGTTGTGAGTGGGGCTGCGCCTGCCTGTAGGGCTGAGACTGAGCCTGCTGTTGTTGGACAGATTGAGCCTGTGCCATAGGTTTGGACTGTGCTGCTGCTACCGGCTGTGTTGGCTGAGACGTGGGCTGCTGAGGTTGAACAATGGGCTTGGCTTGGTGGGATGGAGAGTGAATCTGCTGCTGGCTCTTTGAACGGGGTGTGGTCATATCAATGCCAAGGGCTCTCTGCATCTGACAGTTCAGACACAACCATTCCTGTACCTGCAAAGACAAAAAGGCTTGATGTTAGGTCGACCTTTATTAATTAAACTTTGCTGAATAATTACAGGGACACTTGACTGAACTTGTCCCAGGAGCTTGATCCTTGTATTTAGTGAAATGGTAAACCGCAGTCTTGTGACCATCTGTCCCCTGAAGGGAAGAATTCCAGATCATTTAATACTTAATTAAAAAAAGTCAATATTACAAACCCATTTGAGCAGTGTTTGGCAAAACAACAAGTTTGCAATGAAGGGGTCAGTGAGGTTAAAAAAATCCATTTATTCATGCAGCCTTAGTGCTGAAGCCATCGCTATGATTCATTCATTTTCCCTTTTAAAGTTGATAGCTATTGATTCCTCCACTTTAAATATCTTTGCTGACTCAGAAAGAGTCTCGTTCAAGTCATGCATACGCTTTTCATTTATGTAACTTTGAAACTGCAGATGATAAAGAGAATGAGAGTGGAAATGCTCACAGACTGCAGTCAGTCTTTTAAAAAAAACACAAAAAAAAACGCAAGTGCAGAGAAATTAAGCAAAATCTACGATAAATAGAGGGCAGAAAGAAGTAAATCAACCACAAATTGACTCCAAGGCTGAGTTTCTGGCAAACTGAGATTGCAACCTAAATGAAGACTTGTCCTCACAAATGCAGGCACATGTACTGACGTAGGCACAGAAATCAAGTGTGGACTCAGATTTATAAATAGACACAAATTAAATAAACATTGAATGCCTATTTTTCAAATAAAACGGACGAATAGACATCACCCCTCCTCTTCATCTCTTGCTCTCCTTTCTTCACTTCCTTCAGATGAGAATTGAACCTCCTTTTATGTCCGGACCTTGATTGGCTCCTTGATTTTTCCTGCCTGCTCTCATGCCGTCTGTCCGTTGCATCCACCCCTGCAGCTCAGCTGCCACGGATAGCACTATTTTAGCTCCTCCGCAGCTCAACCAGGCTAGTAAATCTCAGCACGTTTAATGTCGTTCTCCCTTCCCACAATGCAATGCGCAAATGTACTGTATTACCCCTGTCTGCCAGCCACTTAGCGTTCACCCCCTCCTCATCCCTTGGCAGAGAGCTACAGGACAAGGTGGAAGCTTAAATGTGATGGGAAAATGTGGAAACACAAACTTTGCGGTTCTTCTCGCTGTGCCTCCCCCCCCATACACCCAGCCTGCTTTGTCGTCTTACATTCTCTGGCTTGACAGGATCACTGATCCACGGTTCTGTTAACTCAGCCGCTGCACACACTGCAACATCTTCCTTTTCTCTTCTACATATTTTCACCAAGGCTGTCTTTTCCACCAGCACGGCTGTTTACTCACATAAACTTGCCCTCCTCCCTTATTTTGTCCTTCTTTGAGTTGTTTTTCTTATCTTATCATCTTGCAGAAGCTCTGATTAGATTGAAAATGTAGGTCTCTTTCCTTGCACAGCTAAAGCGGAGATTTGAAAGTATAATTTTGCTGTGCAGGCTCCTCCTGCATTGAACAGTCATAATTTCATCTGATAAAGATATTTAGAGCGAGATGAAAAGAGGTAGACAGTGAGAAATGGAGAAAGGGGGCTGATTTTAATGAGTCACTCTCTATTCCTCTGCTTTATAAATCTCAGCATAAGAGACACTTGATAGAGTGAGGCTTGCAACGGGAGGGAGAGGAAAGAAAAAGAGAGAGGGCGGATACACAGACGGAGCAAACTGTAGAGAAGGGAGTCAGCAGTTTTTTAATCCAGCTCTTCAGCTCTCACTTCGTGAAGTTTAATCAAGCGCTCTGCAGCACAGGAGAGCACCTTGTTCCTCTGTGTGTTTAGGTCAATCAATCCTTTGCGCATTTGAGAACCATTGCTAATAAGTGGGGAAGCTTGGGTGGGTTAGTCTGAGAAGTGTTTCAGTAACAAACCAAAAACTGCAGAACCAAACCAGCCCGTATACGCGTTTTGGGCCTTTGCATTCAAAACTCTAGCATTCATGCATTGATTCGCAGAATTTTAGTCAGCTTTAGGGCTCTACGGACAAAACTTTTGACGCATGCACCAACGCTGCATGTGTCAAAAGTTAAATCCTTTGAACTATGACTTGGATTCGGCAGCAACAAGTGTAAAGCGTCCTTTCCAAAGCATTGACGTGCGAACCGTTTAAAAATTGATCATGAATGAGACATTAGGAAATTGCTATTTGTGCCAAATGGATGTATATGACACCAAGTCATCAAGTAAAAGAGCTGTGAAAGAAAATGCCTGGAGCAAGATTTGCGAGATTTGCACTGCTTCAACATTTCCTACCAAGCCTCTTCCAACTGCAGGTTCGTGCATTGGGTAGCGACAGTCTAGTGTGAACACTGTATGTAAAAACCTGTTCAAGAACCCAAGTTCAGCACATTCTTAAACATGTCAGACATGCCCTGTATGAACAAAGCATTAGACGCTTATACTACTTGACACAAAACCATTGTGTTGTTTACAAGTGTTTACCTTTGATCTCATTCTAGCTTCTTTCCCATTATATCTTCGTAACTTTATTTCATTGTAGTTTCTACAGCAATGTATGTCTTCCCTTCTTAAAGACAACCCTCTGTTTAATTCTTCTTTCCTTTGTCATCCTCTCACTCATTTTTAGTTTCAGTTTATTTCAAACACAAATTCAAAATCCACACAGTGGTTTAAAAAAAGACACAAAACAATACAGTGTGCTTGATGATGAACCTGATGATGTGCATATTCAATACGGGTATTGCTATTTACAGATAGGTACTAGACTTTCACGGTACAATTCTCCATGGCAACTGTGCAAAAGTGAAATTTCTTGTTTAATTAATCATTTCTGGCCTTATACAGTACTATTAGGGACTTTTTGTAGTTTTTTTTTAATACATGTAAACTTTTGGTTTGTTTTAAGCCTTCATCCAATCCATTCCATAATTCCACACCACTCTCCAACAGCTCCTCAAACAGTTTAGTCAGAAACTCTGCTGCCACGTCTCCTACACTCTAATTCATTTACAGGTGTGTTGCCGGGACAAACTGTCTTTTTCACTCTTCATCGTCCTCAATGTCTTCCTCACTCCATCCTTACTGATCTTTGTTACTTCCTGTTCCATAACAGCCACTCTATCCTCTTTCTAAACCTTTAAATGCCAAGCGTATTATAGCTTCAAAGATTACCTGGTTGAGTGTGAATCTGGTTAAAGATTCTTCCTGTGTGATTTGTTCATGCAGGGTTTATTGAAAATTCAAAATGTGCACAACCAAAAATGACAAATCTGGCCGGAAAGGATCTTTTGATCACTTGGGTGAACTTACGCATTGTGTTTTTTTGTTTGATTCAACTAATTTTTGTAAAAAAACAACTCAACAGCTGTTTTTGTTCAAATAAGTACAGAGGTGCAATTTGCAGTCCGATCTGCTGATATTGAATTTCAATGTGGATTGTGTGGTGATTAATTAATGCTTTGAATCAATGACAACATTGATATAGCAGCCAAGACACCTTGCAGTTTACAGAAAAGCAAGACAAATGCTTACACAACAACAAGCATTATACAAGATGCCCAAAAAATAATAATAATAATAAAAAAAAACTATTTAAAACTATAGCTGGAGGCAGGTACATTTTCACACAATAAGGGTAGATTATAGTATGCAGGATTTATTGAGCTAGTTTACCAATCAGAGAAAAAGCAAATGGGCATTAAACACCGTTCCAAGCTTTTTGTTTTACTTAGGCACTTAATTATTTTGCTTTTGTTGAATGTAGATCAGTTTCCTTCTCGTTTAAAACGTTTTGGTTTTTTTTGGTTTTTAAAAAAAGTCAGTTTTAGGTTCTGCAGGCTTCAGCTTCAACAAGCTTTTTGTGACTGATTAAAATAAAATAAAAATCAGCATTTCAGAGTATTTTTTCGAAGAAAATTAAATAAACAGTAATGGTTGAAGAATTGTCTCAGCTTTAAACTACTGGTCTGTGTTATGACGGTCCAATACCATGTTTCCCTCTATTCTTTTGAAGCTTTGACAGTGCAAACATGTTTGTTCTTCCACGTGATTTCTTTCACTCTTCAGTGAAGCAGGAAGGAAACGCAGGCAGAAGGTTCACTGAGCCAAGGCTAACTGAGATGCAGGCACCATGACAAAAGTGAAATGTCTGAGGTTTGGGTTTGTTTCAAGCATTTTTATGCTCATGGAAATGGCGTGTAAACACAAAAGGGCATTGAAATGGCATTGCAACTTTAGACTGTATTATCATGACTCTGTGGTAATTTTTTGAAAGCATCTCTGTGACTAGAAAGCAGGACACCATCTGACAGTAGAGAGAGGTAAAATCAAAATAATGGAAATGTGAAAAAAGGGAGGATAATTCACAGAATGAAAGAAATAGATGAGTCATAAGTGGGGACAATAGTTGTTAATTGGTTAAACTTTTCATTTAGATTTAACTCTTTAGTAGATGAAAAAATACATTTTTAGTCCTTTAAATGATCCAGACTTTGAAACGTTGTAAAGCATCACTATGTTGACAAGTTTAACTGTGACTGAAGCTTAGTATCAAGAAACCTGAAGTGGAGCAGTGGTGACCCAGCGGACATGAGGAGGTTAATATCCTCAATTATCCCAGGTATTAGTGATAATCAAGACTAATGGATGTGGCTTAACCCAACATTAGCCTAAAGGTCTGGTTAAAAAAAAGCAAAAAAATGCAGTAAATCCCTGATGAATCCACTGACAGACACATCTATTCATCAGAGGAATGTCCCGATGGATCTACAAAACTGCAGCTACTATTTTTTTTTAATTCCTGTATTCCTCCTTTTGCCATTTATTAAAGGTGTGTGATTCAAAACAGAAAATATAATATGAATTTAATACAAAAATAACAAATACAACTGCCACTGCATGCTGGGGAGGCATCAGAAGAATCTCTAATACTAGCTGCCGCCGTGGTATTTTTTTTTTTTAATCGCTGGCATGGTCATGAAGTTAGACGGTGCCCGTTAGGCATCAGTTAGGCGGCCATCATTACGAAATAGGGCGACAGCTAGGCGGCCAGATTGTCTGTCCGCAGCAGCTCTGAATGGACGCTGTGGAAATATCTGTAGTAGATGGCTGTTCATATCAAGTTCCACTGGCTGCTAGCCACCCGGTATCCTGGGGGTATTTACTGTCTATATTCTGTGCACAATGTTCTGTCTTCTTCGTATTCTTCTCAGCATCAACAGCATTTTGTCAATACGCGGGTCTTGGAGAGGCTGTGGTGCTCAACGCCATGATGAGTTTTGTGCAGCATCACTGCCATCTCCTCATTTTGACCCACGGTGGCTGTGATGATCAGATTGACGCCAGGCTCCCGGTCCATGTCAACCGCCCTCATCGAGTGCCTGCCCTGCTACCGTACGATTTCTAACAATTGGACTGTCTTCTTTTTCATGTACGCTGGAGGGTGGTAGTCTGAAATCGGACGATCATTTTGGGGACCTTGGAGACTCTTCCATTAGTCAGTTTTAGCCCTGCTGCCCTCCTGTCACTGGACTGCCACTGCGCAACCTTGAAATGTGCCCTGGACGCCACCGGCCAAAAAAATTGTCCAGTCGCCCTTAAATGTCAACTTTTTCTCGTAAAGATTCTGTGGCTGCCACGCAGCATGTACAATGCGACTGCTGCCTCCCAATTACAAAAGCATCTGCTGTGGAATTTTGGGATGTGTGACTATAGTCCTAGAATAAGACTTTTAGGACATCAGGATGTTTTCAGATTTTCTTATTCGGGCGGCCGTGGTGCAGCAGTAGGGCGGTCGACCCATGATCGTAAGGTTGCAGGTTCGATCCCTGCCTTGCACGCACGTCAAAGTGTCCTTGGGCAAGACACTGAACACCACACTGAACACCACCTTGCCTCTGGTGGTAGGCGGGCGCCTGTGTTTGGCCGCGGAGCGGCCACCAGTGTGTGAATGTGTGTGTGTGACTGGGTGAATGGGTCCGTGACTGTAAAAGCGCTTTGTTCTTGTAGGTAGAAAAGCGCTATATAAGTATATGCCATTTCCGCCATTTATGCTATTATAATGACACTTCCTGATCTGCAACACATCAATCATCTAGGCGTTCACTTTCTTTTAAAGTCACAAATTGTGCATCTAGTGGGTTCTCAGATTAGCTTTAACCTAAAAGCAAAACATCAAAATTATGGAGTTTTACATTTTCCATGTCATGTGTTAATCTAAACAAAGAGAAAACATGAAATTCTTGAATTCATATTTTAATGTAAAAAACAAGCCTTCAAGCAAAGTCTTATTTTGACAAGATATTTTTTGCTGGTTATGTGATGTTTATGTGTTTCGATGACTAATTTATTTTATTCTAATGGACATTTTTGCATTTTCTTTAGTTTCACCGTGTGAAAGAAAGTCTTGACAGAATAATATAAAGACTACAAACTCAAGCTATGAAATTTTAGCAGGATCTTAATTTCTTGAAATAAACAAATTCTAATTCTCAAAACTTAGAGGATTAGTTGTTATTCATGACCAATGACTGATGCTTTAAACCTTTGTGTGAGGTTTTAGACAGAACAGGATTCATGACAGTGTGTCCCGGCCTTGAACCTATGTCTGAATGCTTCCTTACAAATTTCTGTTCTTAGCACTCACGTGACTCTGACAAGAACCATCCAACAAATCATGCTCCCCATGGAAGCGGTTATCTTCAAAAGCAAGGCAGTTTGTCCTGCCTCTCTGCAAATACTCCCCACAAAAACACAACACAGAGCTACAGGCACTGACCAACTTCCAAAGCCCATGAGTCCGAGGCTGAACCTGCTAAAGGACTTCTGCCAACATTTGAAAAATGACAACACACTACTTGTTCTTCAACCATCAACAATGGGGTTACACACAATTTGGCAGCTTGTTATTTATCTTCTGGCTGACTGACGCTTTGTCTAGAGCATGTAGTGTGCTTATGGAAATTTTTTTCACATATATCCTTTTTACAGCCAATAACTGTCATTGTTTTTTGTTATTATTGGCTGTTTGTAACACTATCAAGGCATTAATTACCGTACATTCCGGACTATAAAGCGCACCCGATTACAAGCCGCACCCACCGATTTTCACTTGTTTAATTACTTTTATACATACACAAGCCACGTCAGAATACAAGCAGCATGTATTAGGCAACATAGTCATCCCGACAAATCACGTCCTAACTCCCATAGTAAGTGTGATTCATTAATACACTGTAGGAGGAGATAGCCTTGCCTCAGGCTCATGTATTTGAGTACACCCACATCTGCCAAACAGCATGCAGCTCTATTCTGTTCACAAGTTCCTCAGTTATGTTTTTTTTCATTTTATTTTTTTTCGTTTTTTTTACTTATTGACAATCTTGGTATCATACATAAAATTACAAACAGTAACCATATAATCAACATTACATCCCTCAGTTATGATGAGGAAATTTACATCCGCGATCCCCCATTTCCCATGAGTCTTAGGAGCTAAGGGCGGGGCCAACGCCCAGCTCGCCACACTGTTGTATGTGTTTAAAAATGACCAAGTAGCAGCAGTGCATGGAGGGGTGAACGGGAACAGCTCTCCTTCCGCTTGTGTCGCGGCTGCGTTATGGGAGTAACAGGGCTGGTTAAAAAAACACACCAGTAAAATAAAGCAGCGGCGACTGAAAAGCGTGCGCCTCAGCGCGGCACGTGTGTTAGAAGTTTCCTTCCACAACAAACACTGTTGCTCCGCGGACGCCTCTGCGCTCCCCGCGCGCTCCTCGTCTCCCCTTCCTATCTTCTCCGACACCCCTGGCCAGGGCGGCTCCAGGGAGTAGCACTTCGTCCCCATTCCGCCGGTGGAAGGAGCAAATCGTGTCTGTGCAGAACAATCAGACTTAATACTGAACGTTTTGTGGATGAGGGGCGGATGCGTTGTTACGTGTGGGAGCCTTCAGACTGTCATCGGTCCTGCAGCTCTATGTGAACGAGCAGCAGGAGAACATGTCTCCAGCTCACACAGAGGCTGTGAGCTTTTCAATGCAAAATTCCGCTCAGTCCTTAGAAACCGTTAAAAACGATCATGTCGATTTGTGTTTCCAGTCGTGTCCCAACAAAATAAAGGCTGATGTTATTCCCACATATTTACGTGCAGCCAAGCTGCAGATTGCAGCTTTTCCCGCATGGATTCATGTTCATCCAGGCTAAACGTTGTAGTGCATGTTAGCCTTCACCTAACCACATTTCCGGCTTCGTTCTGCCAGAAAAAAGCACTGACCACACTGATTAAAAATAAAATGATGAGCGAACAGGCGCTTCATAATAACCATATCATAACAATAATAAATGTACGTTTAAAAGATCATCTCGTATATTATGGAGCTGCTAATAGATGGACAAGTGTCACTGTGACTCTGAGGTAAATTCACTCCTGAGCATGCGCTGTTCTCTCCGTCATGCAGCTGACCGGCTTTTCCAAACCCGTTGGTGATGGTGGATTTTTTCACGCTGCTTTTAACGATTGCTTTTAACTTGAAAGCTGCATCATATTGTAGTGGCATTCATGTGCACGTTGGGTCTAATGGCACCAAAGGATTCTGGGATGCGGGCGGGCATGCGTGTTTCTTTTTGTTGAACCATGACTGAAGTGTCTAAGACCTGAAGACAAGTCCATGCTGTTTGGCTGTTTATAGGTGTGTTGAAAAACAAATGACTTGTTGCTTGATGTTGGATAGATAATTCAAACCATGCACTGAGTCCGAAAGTACGTACATGGTGGGTGCCAATTAAATCCATAAATTAGCCGCGTCACTGAATAAGCCGCAGGTCTGTAAGCGCAGGAAAAAAGTAGCGGTTAATAGTCCGGCAATTACAGTATTTAGAAAGAAAGAAAGTGCTACTTTTTGTCACACACCTAGGTGTGTGAAATTTGTTCTCCGCATTTGACCCATCCCCTGGGGGAGCGGTGAGCTGCAGACAAGCCACGCCCGGGAGGCAGTAGCGTTAAGGGACTTTAAAAGTCCACCAGAATAATTGTATAATTTTTCTGGCAAAGTTATGAAGAATGAAAGAAAAACTGTTTACGTCTTGAACATAAACAGGAAAATAAATGGAAAGCAAACAGATTAGAAACAACATGTAAAAGAAGACTGAGGAACTGTCCCGTGTCTCGCATGTGTTGAGAGATAAAATGTTACAGAAAGGGCACCAGGGGGGTCATTCACACATGACTCCAGCTGCCACCAGATTAATGAAATAAAGTGCTGGTGTGAAAGGGACGATTAACACGTCTGGAGAGAGATCAGAGGAAATGGTGGTTGGAGAGATGAAGGGATCAAATACCAGAGCCAAAGAAAAAAGGATTTCTTTCCCCTGCCCTCTAAATATTCCAGATCTTAATTTTTTTCTCCTTAAATCGTTACATATAAAAGAGTACAAGACTGAATGTAAACAGCATCTGACAACAAATATAGTTATTCTTTTGAAAGTTTTTGACAAAGAACATGTTCTCAGAGGCTTCAATTTGAAAAAAATGATTAAAAAAAGATCACATTAATTTAAAAGAAAAGTTAAATATTCTTCCAGCTGCTGATGGCTGAACCAGATTAAACCAGCTATCGCAGAGGAGCACAAAGTTGTTTGGTTAAACATTTTAAAGAACCAATCCAATGAAGATTGTGATTTTTTTTTATGGGGGGGGGGTATTTTTACATGCTTTTGTGGTATATTTTTGATGTTGGAGGACATATTTAAAGAAAATGCATTTCTGAGTAAATCGCTGTTAAGAGTTTATTTGTGACAGAAAATGCACTGGGCGGGCTAAAAGCTCCCTGTTCCGCTCCATTCTGATGCACTTGCAAACAAATAGATCCAAATACGTCTTTGTTTTCCTCGTCTGAGTTAGCATCTGGTTTAAAGCTGTGTGGCTGGATTGCTCCAATATTGCTCGCCATTTTTGTTGCACCGGTAATGTTAGATTGGGGGTGTGAGAGCTTAGTGATGAGTGATAGGAAGGGGGGGCAGGGTTGCTCTGCACTAATGATCTCACGAACTCGGGAAAAGATTTCCATCAAACCTCTGCCGCTCTGCAGAAACTATGACCTAGAAAATGACACAGGTTTTTAAATTTTTGGCTAAAAACGGCATAATCATAATTAAAAGATTAAAAGGCCACTGAGGACACTTTAACAATAACTCAAGAGAATATTGATCATCGTCTGTGCAAGAGAATTGTTGGATTCAGAAAAATTACCCATAGAAAAACAAACTCTTGCAAAAGATGAAAATAACTAGGAGTCAAATCTGTTTGTTTTTTTTATTCTGTGAGGTAACAATCACAGCAGCAGTACAAGTCATTGTAAAAAGTCTTCTGTGCTCTAATCCATTCGGATTACAGCTTCATCTGTGCATCATCACTGCCGTTTGGCATCGTTATCTGACTCGCACACGTTCCTTATAAAGCTAAGACAAACACAGATGCACACAGTCTCCTTTGAAAAGAAGACATCATTTTGTCATGAGGAGAGGGGGACAACAAAGGACCCCAGAGACTTTAGGCTTTGATAACGTGAGGAGCAGTTTTTGGCGACTGTCATGCACAAAGAGTGATACAAACCAAAACACTCAAAACATGAGAACAATGCACTAACCTCAAACACATACTTGGCAGGCAGCTGCCAACATTAAATATTCATGCCGCACATTTTCTAAACACTACAAGTACCGAACAGGTGTCCCACACATTTCACAGAGGCGCATTTATCACATCCTCTGCAGTAACATGTTTCACTTTAGCGTTTCTCTCAAGAGAATGTCAACTTTAAACTGTATACTGACGTGATGGTCATCTTTTTTTTTCAAAGTAGAAGCTTTGTTAGGTTTTGTTAATGCTTGCTTTGTTTTTTGGCATTAACCCCTTTCTACTTCCGTTTCTCAAAATTGAAAATAATTTAAGATCACTAGTGAGTAAGTATCTAAACAAGGCTTTTCAGACAGGACAGATTACTTGATTACTTCATTTGCTTATTTCTCACCAACTGTCTGGTTACATTTGTGTCAGTTTGTGACCTATGTAGTCTTTTTTATCTGCTAAAAATACAAATTAGAATCAAAATAGGTGAGGCATGCAGTATATTTACCCCAAGGCAGAGGGCGCTAGTGATCCCAGAGAATGTGACACCCCCCCTAAAGAATAATATAATTAGTGGTAGCAAGTTAAGTGCAGCTATCCAATTATTTATTAATATTGTTTAGTGTAATTTTCTAAATGGAGAATTAGGTCTCTAAACTTTCCATTGAGAGACAGAGACACTCTTAAAACTGAAGAGAGAAAAGGAAAACTTCTACAAACAGGTTCTCCATGTGTTACTTCAGAAGAAGCGGCGCACGGACTTCATTTAGAAGCAAAAGTAAGTCAATAATAACAATTTGGGCCAATTTTAAAATTGGGCCAAACTTTATGTTACAGTTTGAAAACGGAAGAACACACTTTCACTGTTGCCAATCAAATGGTGAAAACGCCACTCTACTACTGTTCATTTGTTTATAAATCTGACTGTAAACCTCTTTGCACACATTACTGGTAATAGCTGTTTATTTCTCAGTAGAAGTCCTTGGGATTTTGGCTTCTTGGAACCAGTAGGTTCTTCCTGATGTTCTTTACATTGTTTTGTCTGTCCCCTACCCCATCCCTGGAAGGGGTACCAGGCCATTGAAAACGGCGGCCGTGTTCCTTGGGTGCTGGCTTCCTGGGCCCGGTGGATCCCTGTGCTCTCTGGCAGGACCGGGGGCCAGGGTTCACATTACATCTGAGCCTGGGGGAGTCCCTGTCCCTGTGGTGTGGGTAGTGGTCCTTGCTCTCGAGCGCTGGCCTTCTCCAAATCCCATCTATGGGTGAGCCTGGTCGGGCCATGGTAACAACACTTCTTGTGGACCCCACTGCTCTGGGGCGTCTTCCTCCTGGGCAAGGGTGGCTGACTCCTGCCTTGATCTCTCCTGTACCAACCGTGGACTAGGTGGGCGGTTGTCTGGAGCATAGGGCTGGTGTCCCGGCCTGTACCCGGGGTCTGGGTGGCGGGATGCCCAGAACTGGTTGGTGGTGGGTTGCTTGTCTAGGGCTGGGGGTGACTTCCTGGGGCGGGGCTGCGCATTGGGCCCTACCGGCGCGGAGGGGGGGCTGCTCTCCTGGTTGGGCTGGGGCTTGCACTCTTTGTCCCCCGGTGCCTTCCCGCTCTCTGACTTTGGGGGCCCCCGTGGCAGTCCTGCTTGCCCTGGGTGGCGGATGTGATCGTCCGGTGGGCGGTTGTTCTCCATCTGCTGCCATGCGGGTGTTGGGGGGGGGGGGTCTTGGTGTGGGTATGGCTTGGTACTCTCCCTCCTTCTTTTATATTCCATTATCCACTTAAAAGAACATAAAGATCTTGTCCAGCATCATCTTTAATTGTAAAGGCTAAAAGGTGGAGAAGACTGCATGAATGACAGGGCTGGTATAGATCTGTTTTAAAAAAATATTGGACCCTCCCTAAATGCACAGTATAAAAATATAACATTAAAATGTTTTTTCATTGTTTAATTGCTGCCTATTGGGGCTAATCAGGATCTTTTGACATATTTATTATTGGCAGTTGTGCAGACCTTTTATAAAAATAGCTGCTTTGTCACTTTCACTCTGATGTGAAGCATTCAACCGTGAATAAAAGCATTCACACGGTGCTAACAAGCAAAGACACTAACTATCATCTTAGTGTGACAGTTGTTGCTGCGCATCAATGTGAAGCCATGAAATTGCTTTAAAGGTCATAAAACCATTACCAAAGATAACTAATTTGCCTGTTCTGCAGTAACAAGTGATTCACAAGTGGTAAACTAAAACACCCTCCAATAAATTCAGAGAGGAGGAATCAAGTAATGCAGATCATATAATGCTCAAAGATATCCCCAACTTTTTCTGAAGAACTTATTCTTAGACATTTCAGATTGTGTTAAAGGTTAAAAATCATGACATCAAAAGAAGAGCAGATGGTTTATGAAGGTTGTCAGGAAAAAGTCCTCTTTTAGTGGAAAAGCTTGAAGTGTTTATTTGGACAAATATGATCAAAGTGCTGTTGTTAAGCTTAAATGTCCAATTTCCTTTTTTAAGGATAAAACAGATTGTATTTAAGAAGAAATACCCCAGAATATTTTAACAAGATTGAGATATAAATGTATTTTTATTGTCTCTTTTCTTTTTAATGCTTGTAATAAACCAATATACCAAAAGTACGGTGGTGGAGGGTTCATAATTTTTACAATTACCTGCAAACATTTTTTCCCTTAAAAAACAAACTCATGAACTGCGGTAATGCCGTTTTTGGGGTTTTTGGGACTCATGGAGGGTCGTAGACAACAGCAAACAACAGTATTTGCTGTTGTGTTTCATGATTTGCTGTTGTGTTTCGTGATTTGTTCATTTGTACTGGGATTTGCTGTTGCTGTATCTTAAATGTAAGCGTGTCTTGCACCTCTCGCCCACCGTAGTTCAGCCACCACTGTTAACATATTTTAATATAGAAAATCATTTGAATTGAAAATGGGAAGTTTGATTTCTGACAATTTCAGATATTTGTATTTCAGATATTTCTAGAGTATTAACAACTTTAAATTTGCATGAAGTACAAATGAATAGAAATTTTGTATATTAGTCACAATTGGTGGAGTTTTCTCTGAGGGTCACAGCCAAGATAGTCTGATTAAATGATTTAACATTCTCATTTTGTGCTTTGATTAGATTCCTTTGATGACTTGAGGCAGAGGTATTGAAGACATGCACCAGACGGTGTCTATGGTCTTCAGTTGAAGAGACTGATAGCTCATCTTTCCTCCCAAGAAGCCAGACGGCGAAGCGCCGTGTTCAGAGGAAGAAGACTTGCATCACCTCGACCTCAGGCGCTCTTATCATGCACTAGCAGCACCCAGCTATCCTTTAAGAACCCCCCCCCCCCCCCTTAGGCAACTGCCTCCCTTTCAATCAACCACAGCTGTACCTCTGCCTCTCTTCTTGTTCTTTAATATATGACCTTCTGACCAACGTGACTGTGATAAGACAGAACATGTGTGTGCATTGGAGATATTTTTAATGCATGGACAATCAAATGGCTGCAAACAAACATGCACGTGGAAAACAAAAAAAAAATAGTTACTACAGTTGTAAAATTGCATCTTTTAGCCCCTACCAGTTGATTTTAAATAAACCAGTGTTGGTTATGGGGCTAATTAGTCTCAACTCAAATCTCATTTAGCAGCTTGGTGCAAATTTGCTTACTCATTACTTATTCTACTCTCTCTTTATTTCCCACAGTGCATTTTTTTTCCAATTCTCCTCCTATCTGGATTAACGGATCTAGAATAGGTTATTTTTTTAAACAATTTTTATTTCAACAATACTATAGCCTAAAGCCTGACAAACTTCTTATGGCTCTTTTTTTCATTAGCGAGACTTCATCAGAGAGGGTACACTAAGCCTGAAAGTCTAAGAGCGTCAGCAAAGTTTTTAATAATTTAAAGCAACTAATTGTAAATTCCAGCAAACTCTGCATGTGTTTTGGTTTGAGAGCTCAACACCTTCTATGTGACTGTATGTGTATGTGCGTGTACATGAATGTCCTCATGTAGATTTGTGCATCTTTTGTGTGTCTGGGTGAATGTAGGTGTCTGCTTTTAGCCGAGGACTCCCCCTCTTTCTATTGACTGCCTGAGGCCTCACTGCAGCTCTGTTCTCATGGTTAATGCATGTGGAGAGAGAACCCTTGTACTTCTAGATTCTCCCCAGTCTCTGTCCAACCCCAATTTTTAAAAATAGATCCTCACCACACATAGATGTGACTCTCAAAATCATCTTTGTCACATACCTCACAGGATGAGCAAGAAAACCATGAAGGCAAAAGGTAAAATGGGTGATGTGGACAATGAAAGGAAAAGGACAAGAGTCAATAAATGTGAGAAACCTCCCACAAAGAGAGAAAAATGATCTTTCACTCTTTGTGGGAGGTTTCTCACCCAGGCTTGGGTCTTCTTCCAGAGACCTGTGAGCTTGAGGGTCCTGCACAGTATCTTTGCTGTTGTTTGCAGTGCACTCATTCAGACTGAGATGGCTTTTCCAGGAAGCTGCAGTGGCCACTCCTCCAGCTTGGAGATTACTGCCTATGTACTTTGACCACCACCTTCACCTTTCAATCCTTCTCCAGTTCTTTCCTGAGTCCCTGATATTTCTCTAATATCTTGTGTTCTGTCCTCCTGATGTTGCCAATCACTTGATATTGGGATTGCACCTGGACTTGAGGCGGTGTTGTCTGGCGCATTTGGGTTGTACTTCTTCAATTTCAAGTTGTGATACCAGTTGGTTGGTGTGGGAACATTGAGTTAGTTGTTTTGTGATAAGACCTGATTTTAGGTTTTGAACTACCCATGGAGAACCTTGTTTTAGAATCACGTCCAAGTTTTCTTGTTCCAGCAGCACAATTTTCATCAAGCTGCTCTGGCTCCCCAGCACCTCATGCAGACTTTGTTTGGTCTGGCGATGTTCTTCGTCATTCTATTCATCAGATAATCCATTATGACTCTGCTACCTTGTATTCCCATGTTCTTGCTAATCCGAAAAAACATTTGATGATATTTTCGCTTTAGTGCAAGTTATTCAAGTTATAAACTGACCAATCAGATGCCTCAATAAAAGTAGTTGGCCTCACGTGGAACGTTGAAAGTGTTTAAAAGATTCTTCTGAGCTCGCTTTCCGTGGAAGGGGTGTGGCCTTCTCAACATGCTTACTCGTGATTGGAGAGAGTGGTTGCCATAGAAATGTAGATGGGCCAAGCACAGCTTACTGAGGATATCTGGTTCTAACATGGCAACGGAAATATCATGGAAAAATGGCAACTGAATTTGATTCATTTCGCTGAATTGGAAGCAAGGCATTTTTATGGATAACGTCACACGCGATTTGTCCAGTTACACTATAGAGTCAGTGGTCTTACCGGAGGACCCACAGTGGATCCTGTTAATTGCTTATTATGCACCATGCTATCATGTGCCAATCAACCAACTAAGCTATCCAACCACATGAAATATATTAAATATATATATATATATATATGATTAATTACTGTGTATATTTTTTTAATTTGATAAATGAAAAAAAATGGCTCTTTGGTCAGGATTTTTATGTGGCACTTGTACAACATTAAAACAGTTTTTTTTTTATTATTCCTGAAGCTAATTTTTTCCTTGTTTCCAATTTTGAGGAAAAACTGCCTTCGTTTCATGACAAAAAATGAGAACATCAAGAACTTTTACTTCTATTTTAGTTTTTTTTAATATATTTTTTAATATATTTCTTTAATATATTTGTAAATGTTTTGCTTTCCTGCTGCTTCAACTCTGAAAATTCTCTGCATACAAACTGAGCCACAGAACTTAGGGAAACAGGTTTTTTTACACAACCTAAACATGCTAAACATTTTCATTAAGGCTTATTTTTAGTCTGACCTCCTTCTACAAACTTTGAAATAACAAAGTTGATCCTATACATTTATCTGGAGTGTTCTTCCATGAGTCCTTGTGAGAGCACTGGGACTCATTTATTTGTGTCAGACGTGACGCCCTGTGAAAACATGTACTTAGTCCACAACTATGGAGATGCCCTTTGCTCCTGACCCGTTTATTTTGCTGCTGAAGAATTTTGTTTCCAATTCAGTGCTCTTAAGAGTTTACTTAATAAAAGTAAAAAAAACTTGAATCTTTATATTTGTAAATGCCAGTATGGATGCTTCTTCATGCTATGCCCTTAATCATTTGTTTGTTCTGGAAAATGATGCTGCAGCTCTCTCTGCCTCTGGATCTGTACATGCGAGCACAGATGGACTGGTCCATTTGCATTGAAAGATACTGTTACTTATATTGTTAGATACTGTATGCTACTATGAACTGTCACCATAATTTCAGAGGGCTTTAATGATTCATTTTAATGAAAATGTTCTAAAAATAACTTTCAAGGATTTAAGATGGTAGATAAATATTATTGTGCTCTGTTGTTTTCCTTACATTTGCTGCATAATGTGTCATAGTTTTAGAGTATTCCTGAAAATCTTAATTAAAAAATAATTCATGTGAAGAAATTGGACATGCAGAAATCAAAGCCTCAAAAGAAGATTGTGGAAAAAATTAGGCTTGAACTGTTTGCCTTGTTTTCTGCACGTTTCTTGGTGCTTGCTGTATCCTCTCATTGGGCTGTTGCCATCACAGCTGCTCCCAGAAGATTTCTCTGCACCAACGTCCCAACATGCCCAGGGCCCTTTACTCTTGGGAACATGCGGCACCTTGTGCCATCTCAGCCTCCACACTCAAACATCCACCATGAGTACAGTGAAATGAACAGTGGGTGACCTGGTTTCCATGACAAACATCTTCTCCTATTGTATGTAAAAAAAAAAAATACAGGGCAAAGGAAGGAGTTCAATCATAAGCAGAACAAAGATTTTTAAAGAGTAATTAGAGTAATTAGGCTTCTATTCGACTAATGACACTGAAAAGAGACGTATTACAGAAAGGGGTAGGTGCTTTTCCTCTGGAGGTCTGTCATATCAAGAATCATGCAAAGGGGCTTCAGAATGACTATAGTTAAATTATCCATTGGTGCAGACTGTCTTTCAGTCACTCAGTGATACAGAGAATAATAATTCAACCTCATATAGCTGGTGATGACGTCAAATCATTTGTGGATTTATTATTGCAGGGAAAGACTGTGATTGTGATCTTTTTCTTTAAACTACATTGACTACTTGTTTTTGCACAAATAGACATCCATTCTTTTTAAATTTGCTAGAGCTGATTTAATTAATGAGGCAGAGGGGATTAGCACATCTGATAACTATCACATGATGGTGTTTGCCCACAACCATTCATTTATGTTTTCAGCACAAATCTAATGACTATTGTGTTTCTGTTGCCCAAGAGAGCAAATTATAACTAAATCTTTATGTTGGCAAATATAAATCTCCACAGCTAACTGCCAATATGGACATAGAATTAGTTATTAGCAGCAATCAAACACCCATTCATTAACATAGAAGCTGGAAATATGAATATGTTGCATCATTAGGTGGTTTAATAGTGTGTTTTGTTATTGTTTAAGGAAATGTAAAATAGATTCCTAATGGTTTCAGTTCTTGTATCAATGAATGGTTCAGTTTTTTTACCATGAGAAAAAAAGATACACAATATTCTTATTGTTGTCAGAGTTGACACTGACTGCATAATTTACACCTAATGTAAACATATACAAATTTTACAGGCTTCCACTGATGCGATGTGGAGGTAAAACTGCTCTCATTGTTGCTTGGGCCGACATATACGCTGAACAAAAATATAAACGCAACACTTTTGTTATTGCTCCCATTTTTTATGGTATGAACTCAAAGATGTGAAACATTTTCCACATACACAAAATAACCAGTTCTCTGAAATATTGTTCACAATAATATTTGAGGGGGGCAGGGGACCCAGACAACCAGTCAGTATCTGGTGTGACCACCATTTTCCTCATGAAGTGCGACACATCTCCTTCGCATAGAGTTGATCAGGTTGTCTATTGTGGCCTGTGGAATGTTGGTCCACTCTTCTTCAATGGCTGTGCGAAGTTGCTGGATATTGGCAGGAACTGGAACACGCTGTCGTATACACCGATCCAGAGCATCCCAAACATGTTCAATGGGTGACATGTCCGGTGAGTATGCTGGCCATGAAAGAACTGGGGTGTTTTCAGCTTTCAAGAATTGTGTACAGATCCTTGCAACATGGGGCCGTGCATTATCATGCTGCAACATGAGGTGATGTTGCTGGATGTACGGCACAACAATGGGCCCCAGGATCTCGTCACGGTATCTCTGTGCATTCAAAAGGCCATCAATGAAATGCACCTGTGTTCTTCGCCCATAACAGATGCCTCCCCATACCATAATCCCACGACCACAATAGACAACCTGATCAACTCTATGCGAAGGAGATGTGTCGCACTTCATGAGGAAAATGGTGGTCACATCAGATACTGACTGGTTGTCTGGGTCCCCTGACCCCCTCAATAAAACAAAACTGAAGATTTCAGAGTGGCCTTTTCTTGTGGCCAGTCTAAGGCACACCTGTGCAATAATCATGCTGTCTAATCAGCATCTTGATATGGCACACCTGCGAGGTGGGATGGATTGTCTTGGCAAAGGAGGAGTGCTCACTATCACAGATTTAGACAGATTTGTGAACAATATTTCAGAGAACTGGTTATTTTGTGTATGTGGAAAATGTTTCACATCTTTGAGTTCATACCATAAAAAATGGGAGCAATAACAAAAGTGTTGCGTTTATATTTTTGTTCAGTGTAATATTGAATTTTAAAGATTGCTGCAGTCTTTCAACAAAAGGTTTCATTGCTATAGTTACACACAGAGATGGTGTGTTTATCTACTATATTTGAGTTCACATGTGTATTAGTAAATAACCTTGTTTGAGGACTTTTGTGTGTTCTTTTTCTAAGAGTGACTTCCTGTTTTATTTTGAAGACCACCTTGCCCCTCTTTTTCTGTGCCTTTACATCTTTGGCTGTGAGACTAGTGTTTTGTTAGAGGTTAGTATGTGAACACAGCCTTCCAACATGACATTGGTGTGAGGGCATGAGTGTGCACACTGACAAAAATCTGTGAAAAACCATAACATGAAAAGCAAGATGAGATATGAGAGGTAAAAAATATGGAATTGATAGTCAGAGACTGAAAGCAAAGTGATGAAGAGACTGAGGAGTGGGGATTTAATATAGACTCTAAAAGGAAGTATAAATGGTAATGAAACTGAAACACCCGTTGTTTTAGTTTAGATGGAGGACAGATGAAATGAGGACATTTTCACCATGTTTTAAAGGTTGATATACACCCTGCAATGAGTCAAGCAAAGCCTTACAGAAATAGATTTGACTTTGAAGTGAAGCCTAATTGTATGTCTAGATTCAGGCAATTGCTGTAAATTACTGGTGACACTGTTGACACACAATGGCAATGTTTTTGTGACATTCTACCTGGTGTTTTGGCCTATTGCTTTTGCATCACAATTGGAACACCAATAATAGGTAGGAAACTGTAAAATATGTTGGAAATACTGAAAATGCTGTGAAATCCAACACTACAATAGAGTGTGGCTTGGAAAACAGCAGTAACTTGTCAGAAAACATTTACATGAAGTTTATTCAATAACTCTTAGGCTTTTATTGAAGTTTTGCTAAATAAAAACTGCTACTGAACTTTATTTTGTGTTGAACCACACAAGTTATTTGTATCATTCAGTGGATTATTCGTGTGTCCTACTTATGGCACACGCTAATATATCGCTTCAACAAACAGTTAAACAGCTCCTACTAATCCGCACACTTGGTTTGGTAGAGAGTTTAAAGCCGGATGGCGTTCCTGAGGCAACCCAGTGTTTTATCGAGACCCAGACTCAGGCCTGGCACCCCTGTGGCTACATGGTTACGCAGTAGCGTGAAGGGTCTTGCCTAGGGACCCACACAAGAGTAATATCATTGTGTCTCCTGGGAAACAAAACCTGGTTTTACACGCGCCAGTCCTGTATGCAGCCAACTGAGCCATCCAGCTGTTACAAAAACACAGAAAAATGCTTTATACTAATTAACACACAGAAGTCAGACACACTTCCAAATAGTGCCCGAATATAACCCTGTTAGCACTCCTGCTTGCATGCTATGTCAAAAAAAGTATTTAGTCCGCATGTTGAAGATCAACAGGAAGGAAGAGTTGTTCCCAAAAGGCTTAGCTAGTAGATGGTCAAGGTTGTTTCTGAAAACACAAGGCTATTAACCAACAGTCAGGAGGCCCAAATACGATTTTTCACTACGAAAACTCAGTTACATCTGCCAAACCACTCTGTGGCCCATCTGCTCTCCCTACTCTCTTTTTTTAGTTTAAAATGCCCATCCACATGGGAGGGGTTAGTCTAACGAACGCATGATCAATAGTTGTCAGTACACTTGTTGGTTCAAACCTTGTTGCAGTTTCATAAAGGTTCAAAATAGGGTCATGCAAAGTTCCTCTGTAAAGCAGTTATTCTTTCTTGACGCTTCTTCTTTCTCTGACGGTGATGTATCCTTTTCTTAGAATGGCGCGTGGAAGGTTTTTTGCACACAAAGCATAACTTCTTCCTTAAACAAGTACATTAGGTCAAACTCAATGTGGGGGTCAAACAACGTTTAATCACAGTTTTAATCAGCAGTTAGAATGGTAATAAAAATATATACATTTCTTCAACAGAAACCTTGTTGGGGCTAGCTATGGCAAAAAAGTTATTTGCATAAAAATGTTTGTGGAAAATTGACTCCCTCTGCGATAAAAGAACTGCTGGAAAACCTTGAATTTAGAGATTTAGCAATTCAAAAAAGCTGAAATACCACTGTCAAGGGTATCCGAGTAACTTAACATAAAAAATATGAGAAATATAACAGGCCCATCCTTCAAAGTCTTTTTAAAATATTTGTTTCTCACAAAATAATTTCAAAGGAAGTACTTCAATGTTAAATTCTTCGCAATTATTCTACAAATGAAACAAAATTTTGAGTATAAATAACTTAAAAACTAATACTTTCCACTACTTTGTCACAGCACATAGTTTCTGTATTACATAACTTTTGTAATGAGATACGCCAAACGCTGCATGTAAAACATAACACTTATGAGATTCATCTCTGTTTTAGCACTAAGGATCAGGTGTGAACTGGTTTAGTAACATCTGGATAAGAACATCTGAAAGTCACTGGTAAAGGATCCTGTATGCAGACCTGACCCTCCACAGTCTCTGCACCTTTCCAGATGTTCTGTTTTTAGGGCCAAATAAGTCCTAAAAATAAACTCAAATTAACATTGAGTGAGTGTTTTAGCATCCACCATTCATATTTATGTCTTGACACAAACAGGGTGGATAATCCATTTAACAGACCACTCCAGTTCACAGCAGACACACAGAGCTGTTTTTATTCCCTCTAGTAGCTAAATTGGTACTTTGAGGAGACATTGCTAAATCAAACTCATTATTTACAGACAGATTCATGTTTTCTGTCTTCAGATTTAAAAGATATTTCTGGTGTTAGATCTGGGTGGCAAAATCATGTATATATTTACTGTAATATAAAACAAAGACTATAAGCCGCATTTGACAGAGTCATCACAGATATGTGATACATTTTAATAACTTGGCAACATTTAATTGCCTCACTGCTTTCTATATTATACCTATTTTTCATGCATTTTTATTTAAAAAATGTTTTGATTGCATCCTATGTTTTAATTACTTTTTTAGGCAAACACTACTTATTTATGTAAAATAAACTCCTGTCTTTTTATCTGTCATCTGACACAAATTAAATCAGAGAGAAGAAAAATTGTGTGGAGTATTGTGTGCAGTTTATCAGATTATGATTATAGAGTACATTAAAAGACGAGGACAATAATTAAATAGTTTCAGTGTTGATCCATGTTTGTAAAAACAATATGGGTCGAGCCAATCTAGCTGCCATTCTGTTTTTTTTTTTCTTTACTCTTAACTTTGTTTTTGTTTTTTACCATGTAGCAACATCTCTGCTTGATTCTGCAACACACACACATACTCGCAAAACTCCTTCAGAAGGCCCAACTGTTATTTACTAATTTGTGGGGTCCATCATTTCCAGAGGTAATACGCTGTAAAATAAAATGAGAAACCACTACAAAAAAAATTCGAAAACAATTTTTGTTTTACAGAATTTAGGTTTTTATGTTTGTTTTTTCATTACATTTTCAACATTGAGTTCTACATACACCAATTTCAACATCAACATATTTGTCGTAAAATCTTTGTCAACATGCAAAACCCATGCAGGGAAAGTCAAGCCTCCTAGCTTTAACTTATGTGCTGAAAGACAAGTAAAAGGAGTGAGACACAGTAACCTGACAGTGACAGACACCAGTACTCACAAGCAGAATGATGAAGTAATTAAATGAGGTTTATTAAACATTCGATCCCTTTCCTCTAAGTCCCTCTTAGTCAATGAGTTAATTAATGATAACAACCTTAGTCTACTACCCTTAACAGAAAATTGGCTCCAACAGGATGACTATGTAAGACTGAATGAAACAACCCCCCCAGTTGTGCTATCAGAAATCACGGATTTCAGGGAATGGAGGTGGTTTGGCAATAATATCACAGTCCAGCTTACTTCTCAGCCCTAAAGTCAGACATGTTTATAACTCCTTTGAAAGCATCATATTGTATGTAAATCACCCAACAGGAAGACTTAAAAAACGTTAGAATATGCTACTGCCCCAGCGAATAAGAAACAGCTTAGAAGAACCTTATCTGACCGCTCTGTGTCTGAGTTTAAACTCACAGTTCAACCAATACTTAGTAACATTCTGAGCAAAAACTCTGAGACCTTGAGAAGTCTCCAGCTTGTTCAGAATGCAGCAGCAAAATTGTTAGCAGGAACTAGCAGAAGAGATCACATCACTCCTGTGTTAGTTTCACTTCACTGGCTCCTAGTTGATTCTAGAATCAAGTTCAAAATCCTCCTGTTAACCTATAAGGCCTTATATGGTATGGCCCCGTCCTACATTAAAGACCTCATAGTGCCTTATTAACCAAACGGAGCACTTTGATCGGAAAATGCAGGACTGCTTGTGGTTCCCAGAATTTATAAAAGCACAGTTGGAGGTAGAGCGTTTGGCCACCAAGCCCCTGTTCTATGGGATAAGCTCCCAGCTCATGTAAGAGAGGCTGACAAAGTTTCCACATTCAAAGTTAGACTTAAAACATTCCTCTTTGGACAGGCTTATTGTCAGACCAGCTAGTGCTCAGAGAATATTTACCTTACTGTTAATTTGTTTAAATTAAACTTAACAATAACAATAAAGTTTTTAGTAGGCTGCTAGAAGTTTGAAGCTGGTGAAACTATGGTGCATTGGGGTTCTGTCCTCTATCGTCTATCCTCTGATCAATTATTTATCATTTAGTCCTCCATGCCTCTGTTTGGTGCAGTGCGATTCATGTACTCTTCTGGAAAGAGTGTTTCCAGATTCCAATTGACTCATCCGTGCTCCTGTACCTGACCGTGTACCTCGTCTCTGGCCTGTCTCTTCTACTGCTCCTACACCTCGGTGTAGATCCTGTCTCCGGCTCGTCTCACACCCCCAGCCATCCCCCAACTTCATCTGGATAAAGAGCTTTGGCTGGACTTTAAATATGTAGTTGTAGGGTTAAATAAGTTAATTCTTCTCTATGAGTTCTGGTACATCGCCTGTCCATCCTGGGGGAGGATCCCTTCTTCATGTGGACACCCCTAAGGTTTCTTCGTTTCTGTTTTTTTTAGGAGTTTTTCCTTACTGCAAAGAAGGGTCTAAGGGGAGGGATGCCAGTGTATTTTAGTCTGTTTAGTTAAAGTTTAGTATTATTCTATTGAATATTATGCATTTATGATCCTTTTTGATTGTATGTTTACCTAACAATTACCGGTACGAAGCCCATTGAGACGACTGTTGAGAATTTGGGCTATACAAATAAAATTGAACTGAATTAAATCGAACATGCTTTATTATTTATTTTAGAATATTGGCAACTCAGAAATATTAATCAGAAGTAGCAAGTTAAGCGGGTGATGGACAAGATTATGAATTTTAATAGATAAGTGGAGAGTGGATAATAGATAAGTGGAGAGTGAATTAATAGAAATCCAAACAACAGAAGGACTTCACAGTAATCAGTACAGGGAGTGTCACTGCAGACCAGCTCAAGGAAAGCCTTGCAAGGTACATGGATATATTATTTAGGAATTTTATTTAGAAGTAATAATTTTGTAAATTATTGAATAATTCTTGTTTTTAAATAAACACTTCCATGTCTACATAACATCCGATTATGCAAGTATTTGGACAGGAAAAAGGGATGTTGTGTTGGGTTTCATTCTGTTTTGTTTGGTTTGCCTCCAGAAAGCGCTGCAGATCCAAAAAATTAATTAACATCCAAATCTATTGCAGAAGCTTCTCATCAGAAATAGGTTGAAACAGTGTTTGGAATGCGTATGCTTGTGTGTGTGTACTTTCAAGTGGATTGTCATATTTGGGTCAGATACAGGTTTCAGATTAGATCCTCTCAATGCCAGTTCTCACACAAATAGAGATGTGGGTGTGTTGGGCTAAGCACTTCTATGTGTGTTGTTCAATCTAAGACAAGTGCAGTCCAAATCCCCTAGTTGAAGGTTTATCAATGCTTTCTCTATTCTACTATATTAGCTTTAAATTTGGAATTCAAAATTAGCATTAACCTTACACTGGACTGTATACAGTTCTGAATGGACATAAAATAAAGATTTGTCTTAATTCTGGATTAGACTTTCCAGACAGAATGCACCAAACTCTGAATATATTGGTTAGAGTAAAATATACTGTAAAAACCTGCACCTTGCTCTGGTGAGCAAGAAAAAGCTTAAAATTTGCTTAAAAATCTGTTTTTGCCAAGCCTTGAGTTTACAGGTGATTCACTAAAGAAATATCTACACATTTTAAATGTGTTAGAGGAAACTGTCCTTACAAAAAAATTTGAAAGTTTCTTCTGTGTGCAAATATAGAACTTTCTGTTATTCTATCTAAATTAATAATTTCTTTAAATCCAATTAAATCTTGACTTAAATTATCGTTTAGAAAAATTTGGGAACAAATATTGAAATAGGACACCTGTGTAATAAATATTGTTCTCTCTATAGACACCCCTTGCTGTAAAAATTAATTATTTTAAAGAAGTTGGAGCAGTTGACAACACATAAAAAGCTAACATCAGAGGAACTGTAATGCTGCAATGCTTGCATGAGAAACAGAACACAAAGAAAAACAATTTAACTATTGCTATTCTTTGTACATTTGGATCTTAACTCATTTTACTGATAGTCTAGACCCTTTTAGAGGGGGTTGTTGAAATATCCTGTTTGGGCTTCCAGCCAAAAAGAAGTCCTTGGATCTTCCATTAGTGATAATCAATGCTAACCTCAACTACTGCATCAGGGCAGTCACACACTTCTTTACCCTTTGTGGTTGTGTTCTGTCTGGTCTGATACTATGAACTATTTACACAGACAGGCCGTATTGCTTCTCAATCAAATAATGACCTCTCTTGTCCTCCCCACACCTCCTTCCACCCTTGAATGACAATGCAGTCACATTCAATTGTTTTGCTTATTTTTTCTTGCCTCTCCATTTATTTACACTCTCTTTTCAAAAGCCAAGTGCTTTCCCTGTGTACTACTCAGAGAGCGATATCATGACCTGGGTGTCTTGTCTCAGCATGTTAATGGAGATTCTGACAGCGTCTCAGGAGGAATTACTGCCATTTGCAGAGTCCTTTCACTAGCTGTCCATCACAAAGACATGCAAAGTCCTCGAACTGGTTCGCTTTATTATCTTATTCAAGTAGGATTTTTTTCCAACCAAGGTGACTAACAGTTCATTCAATTACTCTAATGAATTACATTAAATATACACCATTAAAAGTATTTATGTACTATAAATATCAATGACAAACAAACAGAATAAAAAATAAATGATTTAAAATTTTACTTAACTTATAATGAGGTAATTTTAATGAGTGCCTATTTTCATTTGCAATGATAACCTGGAGCTATAAAGTAGGATTTTGGAATGGACATCTTTTCCATTTTGGCTACTATCGGTCTGTCTTTGTGCAATGCACATACCGTATGCTTGTTACCCCACAGGGTTTTCAGACCGAAGTTATAGAAATCTCTATTTGGATCTCAGTTTTCTTTGTCACACCTGACTTACCTCAGTGAGGTGGGGGTTTGGGTTGAATCCACACTGGTTGCAGACAGTTGCCTTGCACTGAGTACAGGTGTTGTAGTTAGGTACAGCCGGTGGGTTGGACAGCTCTGTCGTGGTGCACACAGGGCACAGTTTGCTGCTTGGCATGGGTGCTATCTGTGGCACGGAGTAAGGAGAGGTTGGTGTCATGCCGCGATCAGGAGACACAGAGGGAGACCGGCCCGTCCTGGAGCCTCCGCCACCACTGAAATCCACTTGGAGGTTTCGGCGAGATGCATGCTGACCAGGACTTTGACCTGTATGAGCTCCCATGACGGACATAGCTGAACTTTGACCCATTCCATGACCAGTCCCTTGGCCGTGCCCCATGCTAGCTCCCTGGCTGGTCTGCATATGTCGAGGTGAGCTCGGACTCTCATGAGAGGCTAGGCGGTATGGCTCACCAGCTCTGGACCCTATACCTCCAACATTGCCCATTCCTGAACCCGTTCCTCCACTCATTCCTGCCATTCCTCCTCCTCCCATTCCACCACCCATTCCTGCCATCCCTCCTCCCATTCCTGTCATCCCTCCTCCTCCCATTCCAACACCCATCCCTCCACCCATTCCTCCACCCATTCCTCCCATCCCTCCACCCATTCCACCACCCATTCCTCCCATCCCTCCACCCATTCCACCACCCATTCCTCCCATCCCTCCACCCATTCCACTACCCATTCCTCCCACCCCTCCACCCATCCCTCCCATTCCTCCACCCATCCCTGCCATTCCACCACCCATTCCTCCACCCATCCCTCCCATTCCTCCACCAATCCCTCCTCCCATTCCTGCCATTCCTCCTCCGCCTATTCCACCTTGCTTCGTGCCAGGTTTGGGACTACCCATCGGACCCATGGGACCCCTGAAAAGAGACAAAACACAAATACACAAATTATTTATTTTCAAAAAATGGTTTGTTAGTTTTTTTTTAATAAAAAATAAACAGCTTTGCATTCATCAAGGATCTTGCGGGAGGGGGGGGGGCAATGTCCCTTCCCGGTGCGTGGTCTAGCAGGACTCTGTGAAGTATGATGGCCAGTCACTGGTGAATTAACAGCTGTTAATTCAGATGTAACCAGTATTACATCTGCTTTGCAAGATTCACATGACAAAAACGAATTACAAATTTTTTTCTATACTTACCCTCTTCATAACAGTTGGGAAAGCTTATGAATATGTGCAAACCATCTAACATTTACTCTAAAGCAACATTAAAATAACACACTTTGATAAATAAGAACATAGTTTAACACATTACTGTAAACCGCTCGAACCTAAATAAGGCTTGTCAGAAAATCCACAACAAATACATTGTGCATGGACAAACTGAAATATTTATTAATACAATTTGCTATATGTTTCTTATGTTTAAATACTGAAATCAAACTGAACTAAAATTTAAATTCACAATTAAAATGGTTAAATGGTTCTCTTCCCAAGCATCTCAATTAGTCTCTCAATCTTCAAGTTCTAATGTAACTCATCCAGCAATCAGACCTTCCCTGCATGATCATGGGATGTGAGAGGTACACTTTCTTCCTCCTCTAAGGACTGCTTGTGTCACCATCAGCAAGCAAGCAGCAGCTGTGGAACAGCTTCAAGTGATCAATTGGTGGCTGTAACTGCATTGCTAAAACTGTCTATGTTCTCTGATTTCATTTATAAACAGACATTAATATATGTATTTTGTAACATACAATTTAAAACAGGAAAATTATTAATTTATTTATTTAAATTGGGACAATACATATTAACTATTTTTTTGGTATAACTAGAAAACTTGAACATTTACAGCAAAAAGCAAACACTCTAAAAAAAAAAAAAAAAAAAAAGCAAACACTCTAAAACAAAAACTACAATTAATGCACCTACCCTTATCCAAAAACAAGTTTTGTCAACCAAATTCTAAAGATGTTTTGTCTTCTTTCACATTTTCTATTTAAAGTTTAGCTTACTCTATTTTCTTTTAATCACCTACAAGTCTAACCCTCTACTCTCTATTATGTTTCCGATCAGCACTAAAACTACCATAGCCCCTTGTTGTTTTTCATTTCCACTCTAAAAGGCACTAAACCCCGACTGACCCTGTCTACCTTTCTTTATTCCAAGTCTTTAATACAAAAAGCAAAATCACTGACATATTGTATTCAAATACAAATGCTGAACAATCTTCATTAGTAAAATGATGATTCATTTTTACGCATTTAAAATTTTAATTTTTGCCTGAAAGTTTTTTTTTTTTTTAAATTGCTAAATTGTCTTCTATTTTGAGCATTATTGGCCTTTCAGGTTTGGTTAAAAAAGCTTTAGATGATCTGATTAAATTTAACAATTAAATTCTTTGGCGTGAGTTTCAAAGGTTGGAAAAATACAAGTAGACCACTTGGGAGTATTTGCGAATACATATACAAATCATCATCCATAAACACTATGACTAAGTCCTAGTTTTTGCTGTCCTTTTCAATGAAGGCTGAAAGACTTTCAGCATTAAACCACTGATGCAGAAGAAGAAACATGAGCCAATATTTAATTTTTCATAACAAGTGTTTGAAGCAAAAACCCAAACATAAAGCAATTACATTTGAACATAGTTAAACAGTAACTAACTATTCACATTCACTAGTCACATGGGTCAAGCACCCACATTGGTGCTGCAGGTTTTTGTGTTTGCCTAAGGAGTATCTTAAAAGGAACGGCCGTATCTTAATGAAGTGCAGGTATGTCTTGTAGTTCCCTTGAGGCTCATAAAGCTATTTCAAGGGACGTCATAAAACTGGAATGTGTTGCTATCGTATGCCCCACTCAAGTTATGAAGGTGTGAGTTTTGTCCCCTAAATGACCACGCAAAAAAGTCCACACAGGGGGTGTCCAGGTGATGTTTAAGCACCTATTAGACACATAGGATACCCACACAAATTACACTCTAGTTTTGAAATTTCTTCATTTCTAACAGTCAGGCTGCACACAAGGAGCTGGGAGTGAACAGCCCAAACAGGCTTCTGGCACAGTTGACAGGATTTGGAGGGGTTTCACCCTTACTTACCCTTGCATGTTGTATACGTTTTTACTACAAACCATCGCCTGCAGCATGCCCAAAGAAAAAAAATGTGCATGATCATTTTTGTTCTACTGGCTCACCAGGCAGTCTATGACCTTGATATTTCATATGGGCCACCTGCGTGCCCTGTACAGGTTTGCCCTTTTTTTAATGCAGATGGCCCGTATCCACCCATACTGTATATGCAGTTGTGACTAAAGCATGTAACAGCTTTAGATTTTCTTCTAATCTTAATTTGTTTTTATTTATTTTGAAATCTCTCTTTCACTTCCAAATTCATTATCAGAAGGCTTGCTCGATAAATCACAGATTGAGCTGATTTTATGACACTCTCCTCATTGATGCAGTGCGAACGGGTTTACAAGGATTTACTTGGTTTTATTCGCCTGCAGTGGTACATTTCTCATCCCACCTTCAGACCAACGGCAAACAAGTCTATTTAGGTTATTGGTGTATCCAAACAAAACATATATTTTCTCCTCCTCCCCAATTTCTCCTCTGCTAGCATTTCTTCACCCTCTAAGCTGAGGAAAGAATTACTTTTGTATGGACCATTTATTTCTGTCTGCACCCTGTCCCTCCTACTCATCAGATCACCTCCAATTTTCTTTTCTTTCTCGTTCCCCTTTGCTGCTTCTTCTGAGTAAACTTTAATTAATCTAAATAGAAAAACATTTTGTATTCTAGTTTGCATCCTCTCAAGGACATTTGTAATATTTCAAACATAGGTTTACTAAAGTCTCTCACGAAGCTCTCACAGTTATGTTGCTTTATTAAAAGAAAGCTAGTGTTGCAGTATTATCTTATTATTAGTATAATCAGTTTGATGTTTGCCAATTACAGTATGTGCTAATTTCTTTTAGATAGAATAGATAGAATATTTTTACAGCCCTACAATGAAATATTAAATTTGAACTAAAAGAGCTTTTTAAAATCCCAGAGAAATATATTAAACATTTTCAATGTATCAACGGAAACCGTTAGACAAATCTTCTAACAGATCTGACTCACCACCCTGCACCCTTAGAGGTTCTGCAGGAAATAAACATCATTTCTCCTGCACAGCAAGACATTACTTATTCTGTGTGAACCCAAAGTGTTTGTTCCAAAGACTTTGGTAAAATGCTGCAGCCTCACCAATGTAAGCAGCCTCATATATGACTTCCGACTTTATCTCCAAAAACTCCAGCTTTACCTTGCTGAGTTGTAACAGAACATCTTTATTTCTTATTTTAAAGAAGCTCCAAATAAAATTTGATGAAATAACTTTTTAAATGTGTATATTTATTTTATTTGTGCCACGTTAGCTTCTATTCTTGCAGGAGAATTCACTCTTTTAACTGAATAGGGAAACAAGAGTGTGTTATGTTATGTAAGTTGCATGAACTTTGGTTATTTATCCATTGTGCGTGTATATCATACAGTAATTCAAAGCTCCATGATCAAAAATCAAACTGAAAATAAAAATAAAATCCTTATATTTTTGTAATTTATTACAGTTTGTAAAACTTTTAATATGGTTGCTCATCTCAAGATACTTTTTTAAAACATAAAACCTATCAAACAATTAAAATGTAAACTTTTCTAAAAATGCTATTTCTACCTTTAAAAAATCTACAGGAATCAGTAATGTTTGTTGGAGTGAACTTGATAAACAAAAAGAAAATAATTTAGATTTTTAGAAAAAGTTTTCTGTTGAACAGTTTTGTTACTTTGTTATGAGAACAACTTATGACACTGCTGTAGGATAGATGTGGAGCTGTAATTAAATAAATTTTCGTATTTTCCAGAGTATAAGTCGTGTTTTTGTTTGCATAGTTTGGCCAGGTGTGCGACTTGTAATCCAGACCAACATATTTATGTTTTTTTTTGTTCTTTTTATGCTTTTTTTTTGGCTCCTGCAACTACGACTCTGGTGCAACCTACAGTCTGGAAAGTATGGTAATTAAAATCTAGTCAGAAACTCAAAACTCCAGTTACCCTTCAAGCTGAAAAACTCATTTCGAACTTTTTTTTTCACAGCTCTCTTCCAATATATGAAAGACTTCCCGGGATGTCACAAAATTCAATTATTAATTTCTCCTTTATGATCAATTTTCAGACTGTTGGCACTTCCATCAGTTAAAGGAAACATCATTTATACATCACTACCAAATCCAAGTTGCTGATTGGTCAAAGTTCTACCTGGTTTAACTTTCAACGCACATTCAATGGCCATGCGTTTTGTATAGAGCCAGAAAACTGTCGTGGAAACTTGTAAAGAGAAATTTCATTTCACCCTGGTGTTGGCATCAAAAGCAAATGGCAGCTGTTTATTGTATTTCAGTTCGCAAATCGAGAAGTGGCAAGACAACAGGATGTCAACGTAGCTGTGGTAGCAACCATAATTAACAGATAGATAAATCAGAAACTAACAATATTGTGGTGTCAGAAGGTTTGCTGTCGTTTTTGTGTCAGGAAGAGACTTCTTGTCTGAGATGCTTACCGCTCTCACATCAGTAAGGAGATGAAAGAAGAACTGAAGAAATATAACATGTCAATGGCAGTTATTCCTGGTGTTTGCACCAAATACCTCCAACCTCCAGATGTTGTTTGGAACAAGTCCTTCAAAGGCAACCTTCGAGAGTCGCATGAAAAATGGATGCTCAGGACGAAGATAAGGAGATGACATCTGGTGGGAATATGAAAACACCTGTACTGTTAGTTACGTGGATAATATCAGTTTGGCAAGAAATCACCCCGGAAATGATAAGAAAATCCTTCAAGGATTATGGAATCATTAATACATGTGATGGATCTGAGGATGATCTTATCCACTGCTATAAGGATGGCCAGCCATGTCATGCTGGGAGTGCGAAACTCCAAACTACGCGACAAGCAATGGGGGCAACTGTGTTGCCATCACAAGAAGAGGAAGATGAAAAAGAGCTGCCAAATAACGAATCAATCATTTCCGGCTTAGAGGATGATGGAAAGTACTGTTCTCTATTGATTTGATCCAATCACATGTACTAGCATGTGTTGGTTCTCAGCCTGTTGCATTTCCTCGTGTTTCTTAAGGGATTTGTTGGACTGATGAACACTTTTGTGGGAAATATTGTCAAGAAGGTTAAGAAAGAAACAGTTTTTCTATGGCGTTACCTGTTTTTTCATGCTTTCAACCTGACTGTTCTCGTAACTTCAATACATACGGAAAATGTTGTAATGGACAGTGGGGTTGAATACTGATTGTTAACCAATTTGAGATTATATCAAATTTAGGCAATTATGATGAATACCATTTAGAAATAAAGAAATTAAGCATACCTATAAAAAAAAGTGGACATTTATTTTTAAAATCTGTTTTTGTAAGTTTCAACAATCTTCTGACAGCAAAGGGAACCATTGACCATTACCTCTCTGCTTTAATGGAAACCTTTGTCAACAGCATTTTGCCTCAGGGGACAAAGTAAAATAGACGCTTAAAGAAGAAAGTGGAAAATAACCAAATGGATGGGATGGAAGTAAGAAAAGAAAAGAAATTTCAAAGATGTAGAAAAACAAGCATCATTGTTGCTGCTTTTTTTAACTCTAGGACATAATACAGGATAAATAGAATTTTAGATTTTCTTATTTAAAACAGTCTTGTTGTTATTAAATATTTTAATAATAATAAGATCCAAATATGTCATGCAAAACAATAATATTATTAGCATTAGGCATTATAAGGCATCACAGCAGACATTTTCATCACTTTCTATGAGACACCAAGTGAACCAGACAACAAACACAAAGTGTAGATAAGTTTAATTTCCTTCTGCCAAACTAAGATAAGACCAGAGCTGAAGATTTAGGATCTGAGCGCAGATTTATTCACTGTATAATAATATAACCACACTGAATAGCAAGACTTTAATGAAAAACCCTGTGGTTTTTTAGGACTGGTACATAATTTTTGCTCAAATGTCCGTTTTGAGAGCTTCCTTCCTTTACCTCAATTATTTTTCAAAAAGTAGTAACAGCCTGTCACATATGAACATAAACTAGTCCATGCACACACTTTATCAGGCCGTTCCAAACTTAATAAGAACCTTCCAATTTATCCTAAATGTTCAAGACAGTGCTCTGAAGGTAAACTAGGGGATTTTTCTCCAGGTCTTGCTTTTCGTCTTTGACAGCTTGTTGAATCAACATCTTCGTTTCTCTTCATCCTCACAAGGGCGGCAGTGGCTCAGGCGGTTGAGCGGGTTGTCCAATGATCGAAGGGTCGGCGGTTTGATCCCCACTCCCCCCAGCCAACTGTCGTTGTGTCCTTGGGCAAGACACTTCCCCCTCCTTGCCCCCACTGTGGCTCCACTGGCGTGTGCACGTGTATGAATGATCCCGCTTATGGTCAGAGGGGCCGTAGGCACGAACTGGCAGCCAAGTCTCTGTCAGTCTGCCCCAGGGCAGCTGTGGCTACAACAGGAGCTTACCGTCACCAAGTATGAATGAGGAGTGAATGAATAATGGACTCAATGTAAGCTTTGAGTGACTTGAAAAGCGCAGATAAATCCAATCCATTATTGTTATCGTTATGTAAAGCTCTGCAATTTCAAGCTCCAACTTAACAAAACTTCAAAGTAACACATCCCTCTGCAGAATTATGATTTGGAATTTTAGAAAATTAAATGAATTGCAGACACCAAATCCATCTTTAAAGCAGAGCATAAACTTTTGTTTTTGATCATTTCTATGTAGGGTTGGCCTGCATGGAAGAAATGGTGCCTTGACTCTAGGAATGATGTTATGTGCATTAAGGGTCATCACATAATGCACTGGACGCATATCCTCACTTTGTTCATGTAACTTTCCAAATGCTTTGATGGCAGTGTAGCAGTTCCAATTTCTGGCTTTTAACCACAGCGAATGGAGTCAAACAGAAAAACTAGACAAGTTCTGCTACAAGTTTTTTTCCAGAAAAGTAATATCCTCTCTCTTCACTGTTGTTGGAAGAAGGAACAAGAGTTTAAATGCAGTCGGTCCTGTAAAATAAACTAATTGAATTAGTTTATTTGAATTTAAATTAGTTTGAGGGTTTTTTTTTTTGCAATTTCTTTCTTTATTAATTTTTATTAATTGTTTCAATCTAAGATTATTTTTCTTTCACTGCTGTCTCTGTTTATCACATCCTGTGTGATACATGTTTTGAATTTAAAAAACAAGCTTTATTTTTTTATTTTTTCAAAACAAATTTTGGGGCTAAATGTCACACATAGAATTATAGGTGTTTTACTATAATAAATGAGGAACACCTGTTGAAGAGGCCACACACAAGTTCAGATATTTAAACATCATCTACTTCTCTTCCCCCTGCTTTTATGTGGTTTCCTTTTGTCTCCTGTACGTGTGTGGCAAAAAAAAAACAAAAAAAAACACTCACTGTACAAAAAAGCAGGAAGTCTCAATATCAAGTCAAATGTACCTCTGCAAAATGACAAAAATAGAACTCTTCTGAAGGCCAGAAAGAATTAAATAGAGCAGCATTCAGATTCGAACCATATTTTCTTTGATTTTTCTCCCAGAGACAATATCACATTTCCAGATCATCCACAGGAAATGGATAGAGAAGGAGACCAGCTGATCCTCCAGCAGAGCATCACTTCCTCCAGGCACAGGCTGCTCACTGTCTCTGTGTGTATCTTTCATTCTTTTAAATAATCATACCCTCTAAGACTACTGTTTAAGGTAATTCAATAATAATAGTAGTAATATTTATCAGTATAACTTAATTAAAGCAGACTGTTGCTGAGCTCCAGAAGACTCATGCTTGTGTCTTAAGTGGCATTGACGGCTTGTAGCAAAGTGCAAAGTTGTATTTATGAGGGACTTTACAAAATACTTCAAAATGTTTGCATAGTGGCGTAGCGGTTGAATGAATGAAAAAAGCTTTATTGACTGTATAGACCACTTTACAACTCCTCCAATTTAAAATTCTTAAATGATTCAGCGAATCCTTCAATTTTGAAAAAACTGGAGGCCAACAATTTGTATTTATTTTTATGCTGTAATTGAAGATCCCCAACCACTCATGCAATAAAATTTACAGTACCGTTTAAACTTGGTAATATGAGTGCTATGCCAATCAAACGTTACCATGGCAACCCATCTGTCTGCCTTCCTTAAGAATCTAGGAAAAAAATTGATATTTATTTTTTACTTTTGAAAACAGAGTTTCTTACTACTATTCTTCATTTCTTCCCATTTCCAAAAAAGTGAAATTTTCCCATCATTTTGCTCCACTTGGAGTCTCTGCAGCAGCTGCACTGATCTTTCATGCTGTGCATTAAATTAAAGGATTTATTTGTTCTGCTCAGAAATTTGAATGCCCAGTAAATGGGGCAGAGTGTTATAAATAGAAAGCACATCACACACTATAATTTCTATTTCCAGACAAAAAAAAACGGGAAAGGAGTGGCATCACTGAATATACACCTTCATATGTTCTTTGATCATCTTGCTTGTTGTTGGCGACTGGGTGTTGAGAGTTAACTGGGTCAGAATATGACACTAAAATCATAATCATATCCATAAATATCCACTCTACATAAAATGACAGAGTTGAGCACTGAAAAAACTACAAATCTCACAAAGTATTTTTATCTTGATTCTAGTTTAAATATCTTATTACACTTGAATTAAGACAAAACTAGTAACTTTAGTAAAAACAACCGTTTTAGGACAATAAATCCTAAATATCTGGTGTAGTCATTTGATCTAGAAAAATCTTTTTTAGCCATATCTCTAGATAAGCTATTTTTTGATTTTTATTTCAGGTAGAAGTTTCATTTGGGATGGTGAGTCACAACATATTTTCAACATATTTTAGTCTTTAGGATGATCATGGTCTTGAATTAAGGAAATCTTGCCTATCTTAGGGCTTAAAATAGAATATATTTGGGGAGGGAAATGAATAAATATACATTCTTTAACACTAGAACGCCCAGGATTTTTCACTCCCCCTGCAGCGTCCAGAGCACAGCCAAATGGCTGGGTGGCTCGAAATGACTAATTCAACAGCCTTCAATTAGCCACCTTTCATTTGTAAATGCAGCACCAACTACCTGATCATCTGGATGAAGACATGCCCTAGCTAACCACATTCTTTACTCAGATCAGGGTGGGGGAGGTTTTTCTGCTTCAAAAGAGCCTCCAAGCTCTGACAAACTTTGACTCCCAGTTTGTCAACTGAAAAACCAAGATGCCTTGATTTTACTATCCTGAGCAGACATTGAAAATGATCCTGGAGCAAGTCAACCCATTTGACTCTGAGGGAGAAGAGATAGTCCTTTAGCTGGACTCAGACTGATATTTCTTTTGATAAGATTTCATGAACATCTTGTTCTCATTTGCTGATTCTAGCAGTTGTCTATCCATTTATTTTCTGTGCCTGCTCATCCTGGTCAGGATCACAGGGGTCTGCTGGAGCACATGCCAGCTAGTCACAATAGTCACAAGCAACTGGGGAGGGGTACACCCTGGATGGGTCACCAGTCCATTGCAGGGCCACATAGATAAATAACCAGGCACACTCACATACACACCTATGAGAAATTTAGTCATTTAATTTAACCACATGTTTCTTGGACTGGGGAGGCAAAGGAGGCCTATTTGACATGTTTTGGAATTTATAGTTTCAACTAGAATTCAACAAAAAAAAAATAAAAATAAAATAAACAAGTGAAACAACATATATCTTTACATTGCTGAAGGTTTTCATTGCTCAGATCTCAGAAATCAGATCACAGATGAGGAGATTTCATTGCCTCTCCATCACAGCACAATTGAATGTTACACTGCTGAGGAAGAGCCAACTGCTTTGGTCAGAAGTACGGTGTCGGCTCGCTTACAGAGTTTCCTGTCTTTCCTCACTCTGAACATGCTTCAGACTATGTTGTACAGACTGTGTTGTTCAGCATGAACGTCAGACAAAAGATGACAGCTGGTTCATGGCCCTCCCTGAACTAATGGGGTTCATTGCCATCCTCCTTGTGAGGGGGGGGGATAAAACTTCCATCCATGAAAAACGCAAGATGCAAGATGGTTGGCGAAAATGGGAAATCCACTGATCTAAAAAAACTATGGTCAGAAACCACTTCAAAGATATCATGCAGCATTTACACTTTGATGTCAAGGGCACGCGCATGGAACAAGTTGGGACTGACAGGTTTCCTGCAATCTCCAATGTTTGTGGGTTTGTTGTTGCCAACTGCATCAAACTTTCAACCCAGGCAAAATTCACTGGGAGCTTCCAGAATCAGTAGAAAACCTTGCACAGTTACATGCGGGAGCTGAGAAGGTGAAAAAGGAATACCGTGTTTGGTGACAAGCTCCCATCCCTGGCAAAGGGAAACGGGCAATATGCCAGGTGAATAGTCAGTACAAGAACAATAATAACAGAGTGTGCTTTGTTGATTGCTACAAGTATACCATGTGGCAAATGCAGAAAGGAGATTTTGGGGCAGTACCAAGTATGCGCAGACAAGTAGTGGGTTGAAGATATGACTTTGACCACATGATTTCTTTGCTTGAACATTTCAGTATTATGTCGGTAAAGAAGTGTGTCTTGTGCATGAACGATAAATCTCAGCCAAAAAAGAAAAACCAAACTGTGGTGACCTCTTACTAGAAGTGACAGAGGTGAGGGGAAATAGTGAAAACTTGCGCAGCCACTTGGCTTGTCCTTTTTGCATGCCAAAAGAACAACCTAATGGCTGTGCTGTTCATGTGTAAACTATGTTGAAGGCTGCTTTTTGGGCATGTAAATTTGAACTAATCCAGCCACTTGGCTGTCCCTTGGACATTGTAGGTAGAAAAGCCAAATGGCTGCCCTACGGACGTTCTAGTGTTAAAGAGTTAAAGAACCCAGTTTTTAACAAATCACACTTGTTATAAAACTTGATATATTTTTAAACGTCAAAATAATACATATAAATAATAGTGTTTCTAGCTAATATCTTGTATTTTCTCTTTTTAATTTCTAGTGTAGTTGTGTTGTGTAGTTGTGTAGTGAAACCGGTGAGCTTGCAGCCTCATTAATTCACACTTCCTGCTTCAATAACTCTTCTGATAAACGTTCAGCACGAAGAGATCATTTCTCATTAAAATGCAGGAGAAAACTAAGTTTTTCTGTAGAAATGCATTTTTAGTTCACTCTCTGTGTTCATACAAAATTATTGAGAGAGTTGCTGTCACATTTGAACGTTTATCAGAAGAGTTATTGAAGCAGGAAGTGTGAATCTGTGAAGATTTTTCTAACTTGACCAAGTTCTCCGAATCCAGCACTCTGATTGGTTGACTCCGCCTCCTCTTACCCTCCCTCCCCCCCTAGTTCCATTTTCGGACACAGATCACTTTTGACACAAGTTTCTCGCAAGGAATGTGTCAAAATTCAGAGCGCAGTTGTAGCGCACCTGTGATTTGCGGCAGCAGATTCGAGCACACGCAGAAGCTCATTTGAGCAGTTGTAATCACAGATTTGAAGTTGTAACTCTAAATGAACACATGCAATTGGAAATTTGTCAGTTCACAGCAGAAGATTTTTACACACAGGTGCAGATTTTTGATGCACAAGTATTCAGATTCTATATAACAAGTTCTCAAATCAAATTTACAAGTGTGTTCTTTTTGACACATTTTTACCTTCATACTTTTTTCGCCATTAGCTATAAAGCTAACTCAAGCTAAAAAGCTCAAGCGGTTAGTAAGGTTTTTCTCTCTTTGTGTTGCACAAATAATTTATTTACATTATAAAAAATGTGGGTCTGCCCGATAGCAAAATGTTTGTTAAATGTATTCTATGTGTATTTTTTTTCCTTAATTTTTACTCTCAGTTCACCCAAAAGTTTATTTTAATCAAATTCAATAACAGCAATTTGCAATACAAAGGTTGAGCTTGATGATAATTTGCTAAGATTTCAGTTTTTACAGAAAATCTAAAAAGTCATTAAGATCTGTTTAAAAAAGAAAAAAAACATCGACTGGGTTTGATTTATTTTCCTAGGACAATTGCTTCCGTTTAATCGCCTTAAGGTCAAAGAAATTATTGAGCAAATCGAGGGCTCTGTCACTTTTTGGGACAAGTAGTGCAAAATCAATAAAGCCAAGAGAGCAGCTATAAGGCTGTGGTGTGATGGTGAGGATATGCAGACTGTCCTTGGCAGAGCCACAACAGACAGAACTGCTGAGCTGCAATATGCTCTGCTGGATTTACCTCCCTGTCTGTCGTTCCTTCGCTCCTCTGTTTGTTCTTTATATGAAATGTCATGCAGGAAAGTAGAATCAGGGACAAGCAGGAGCTCATTGAGTCCTCCACAACATAAAGTTGTCGTACTAAAGGTTTACATGAGCTGGCAGACAGCTGCTCACTTCTGAGTGAAAAAAACATCTTTGGGAATTTTGATGTTGAACCGAACTTTTGAAGTGATTCAAAATTAAAAGTGAAGTTTGTGTGCAGTAGGGTCAGGAAACTTCTGACTCAGACAGGAACTTGGTGCATTTCACAGGAACATAATATTCATTTCCAGCACACCCATGACCCCAAAAGGGATTCACCAGGTTCTTAAGATGGATGATAACATTCATTGGCTAAGCAGACAGGATTTTGGATGTAGAGCCATTTTTAATAAGCTATCAGACGAGATATTAGGGTGTGTTGTTAACACTTTTCAATACCATCTATCATTGCGTTCAGAAATTCTTCACCTAGGAAAAAAAATCCCCCCAAGGTCACATTATAATTTGTTAAAACATGAAACAAAATGGAAACATAAAAGCTGATCAAACTGGGTTTTCCACACAGAGCCTTGCTAAATCAACATTTCCTCCTTAAAAGCGTTTTTTTGTTTTAATATTTTTAACTTTACAGACACTGAAATTCACGCTATACTAAGATTTTGCTATTAAAAAAAAAATTGTAATACAAATTTTACAAAAAATGCAGACTTTTCAGGGGAGAGTTACTGGCGGATTTTAATTTAAAATTGATTATATCTGTGTCTCTTTTTTTTGTTGGACCGGACGGACAACAGAGGAATGGAGAGAGGGATGAGGAAAGAAGGGAGGGATGTTGGAGACAGGGGGTAAGGGCACAAAAGAAAGGAGGAAAAGGAGAGTTAAGGAAATCTGGAGGATGATTACAGAGGTGGTGGGGGGGTCGGGGAAAGAGCAAGACAGGAGCCGCCCACCCCCGCCCACGAGGAAGACACCAAAGATAGGCAGGGGTCCCTGAAGAGCGTAAAAATAAAATAAGGCCAAAATGTTTGACCCAAAGTGTTGGGTCTCACAATACTACAGCATCTCACCCTGGAGCCCAACTGTGGTGCTGCTCATGTTGGTTTTGGACTCCACCCACTAATTACATCATCAGTGTATCAAATCTAAAGTTTTCTCATTGGTTGACATAACACAAATTCTTCGCCAGATCTCAGATATTTGAGCTGGTGAATTTTTGCTAGACCGCCACCTCACGGCCTCTGATCGCGTCTGACTCGACTGCGCGAATCGCGTTCGGTGTGTACACAGCTTTAAAGACATGCACAAAACAAATGTACTCCTAGACAAAGGATCATTTTCAAATGCGTGACTGCACAAGTTTTTTGCTCATAGGTGTGGTGTCTATTTCTAAAAACATATTTCGTGATCAAATTGAAATAAACTTGTTCTATTTTAGTGACCAGGTTACATTAATATTTGTAAAGAAAGTTTAGGCTTGGATCAAACCCCTAGGAAGAATATGTCTTTACCACAGTTGGATATTTCTTCTCGATACTCCTAATTCATACTTTAAAGTAAACTCACCATAAAAAGTCTATTTCCCATAATTTATTAGGGAAAACAAATCTAACATGTTGACTTATCACTGCCATATATTGTATGGAGGAGTCTAAAATGTTTTAAAAGCTGTACCTTTTGAGGCTCTGGTTATTTTTTGTTTATTCCTCCTGAATATGGATTAGGTCTTAATTAAATTCAAGAAGACAAAAAGAGCAGGCGGCAAAACTCCCTAAAAAGCTGCAGAAAATTAGCTTTGAACACGTCTTGTGAAGTGACCTACATTCACAAATCCCTTTTTACTTAATTTCATGCCAATGACAAAAAACATTTCACTTGAGTGTCTTTTTCTTTGCCAACCCCCTCACTGAGTCCAAATGACTTTAGGAGAACAACTGTAATAAAAACTGAAAAATGGCACCAAAAAGGAAGCATTTCTGCACTAAACCTGATGTGAGAGCAAAGACGGTAAGCAGAAACCCGGTGATGTCCAAGCTCTGCAATAACGAGTACAGATCATTAAAGTTTATTTTTTTATTGCAATGTTAAGCTTTAAATGTACAGAACTTTGTTCAACTCTCAGTTTGTGTTAAAGAGCTTTATAAATAAGGATGATTGACTTTAAATGCTCATAGTGGATCTGTCCAACCCAGTGGAGAATGCCAGGTAATGCCGAAAGCACACTAATGTCTTCATTGTATGATTTTTGTTTTTTAAGTTAAAGGAAATTGCAACAAATAAACAATGACAAACTGCTCACCTGAAAATGAGATACTTGGATTTTTGCATGCATCATATCACACTCAACGGGCGAGACTCTTCAGTAAGCACCATACATCGACATTTCTCCCATATCACTCTACAGTAAATGCATTAAATTATCGCATGCAGCCAATTCAGGACGTGTTTACCACATCTGAATGCCTGTTTCTATATACTGTATTCTAAAACCTTTTGAAATGTACACTTCGATACGTGCTTAGCAAAGTGACCTTTTTGTTCAGTTTTGCTGTAAATGCAGGCTTATTGATGGTCTGTTTTGTTTTTTTTACTCTGGCAGGGATTTTTGGGGATGAGCAGCACCACAGTTGACCAAGCAGATGTTTGCTCAGCACCTGTACACAGCGTTCGTTGATCAGTTTGCTAACATCAGAAGCAAAGTATTGTTTGGCAGAGTGAGAGGCGCTGCTGACCTGTTGTTGAAGCCAACACCGCACAAATGTGTAGAAATGGCCGAAATTCATCACCTCAACTCTTCATCTTTTCCATCTGTTTCCCAGTTAAAGTGTAAATTTAGCCAGACAGTTTTGTTTTTCAGCAGGTGCAATGAAAGAGGGCAATATGAATTAAAGAGCATGTGGTTTTGGTTTTTGTTATTTTAAATTCAGCAGCCTTAATGACCGACAAATATCTGATCCAGTTGTGTTTTCTTTTTGGAGGTTGTTAGCATTACATTCTAGTATAATTTATTACGTCAGTTTTCAAATATGTTTCACAGAATCAGAAAACTCAATTTTTTTTTAATAATTGAACTGAGCAAGCATCTTCCCAAAGGCCTAACTCCATATTGCCTTGAATGAGTTCCCTTCTTTCTTTCCGGGATATGGTTGCATCACATTTCTCCACCCTTCAAACTGACAGCTCAGGATAAAAATACATTTTCCCAGATGAATTCGTGTCAAAACTGGCCAGAAATGAAGCACCAGTTCAGCAAGGAAGTGAACTTGAGTTTGAATCTAGTGTTACATGTGCCATCACGTGGGAAATGATTGTTGCACTATGATACCATAAAGACCAACCCTGCAGTGTTCTCATAACAGAAAGGTGACAGTCTGTCACATTTCAGCATCTTTTTTGTAAATGTGTGAATCTTTTTAATCAGAGTCCTGACACCAGAAAAACAGAAATTTTTGGGAAGGTTTTTTTTTTCAAGACATACATTATGTCGTTCATTCCACATGCTTATCTCTCTTATTTCTAAATTTTACTCTATTGACAATCAGACAAATAATGACAGGGAACACAGCTATTAAAGGAAAAATGTATTTAAATAGAAATCTATCAACATCCAGCTTTAAGTTTGAATCAAACATTTGGCAAAAAATGCAAAATTGTAGAGTTTCTTCTATCTATCTGTTTTATATTGGTACATATTATTGTTCAAATTCTAGTATTTGAGCAAAATTTAGTATAACAAGTAATGTTAGCGATGATTTATTGAATGCAATATCACTAAATAATAAACATTATTGCAGGCGTTCAGTCTTTTTTATATTAATTACTGCTACTTATGCATCCATTTTTACACAAAAACATTTGTCTTTCAAAATGTTTAATTTTTTAACTAGTGATAAGTATTTTATAAGTCCAAAAAAAAAGAAGTGAAGGTCTACGGCAGAAAAGGATGCCGTACAGTATTTTTAGATTTGCAGTCTATCAACTGAAAGGATTGACAGATGTGCAGACCAACGGAGACTTCTTTGTTTGTTTTATTCAATATTTGCAAAAACTGTTTGTCAAACACTCTGTGTTAACAGAAGCGTCGCACAACAGCACAGTATATGCATTTGGAAAATTAGAACAAAAAGAGAGCATTTTTACAGAAATGTTACAGATCAAAAAGCTCCTATTATAAAACTGGCAGATATTTTTGCCTTATTTTGAAGCATAAAATATTACATTTATATTCCGTATTGACTGAGGTAGATTGTTTTTGGTTTTGTGTTGGAGATGAGTAAAGTTAAGTTGAGTCAGAGTCAAATCTTCAACAGACTTCATTAGGCTTCCCGTTTCTGTTTTAATATCACAACCTGACACGACTGTTTTCACTTGAAGTTTGCCGACATCAGATCTGCTCTGCTCACTACATGAGATCAGGGCACGAGAGGTGTCAGTTTCAAATCCCTGCTGAGCCCTGCAAGGGAACGCAGCTGTCTCAGGATCACAACCGGAACCATGAAGCCGCCCTAATCTGAAAGTTTGAAACGTTGCTCCTAAATGTTGTGACAACTTCCATCTTGTTAGCTGAAAAATAGCTTGATTTGAAACTTGAACTTTTTGCTCTGAAATCCAGAGAAGAGAGCGTCACGTGTGAGCTCTCTCAAATGTTCGGAGCTGTAAAGATTGAGCATTTTAGTTTGGTTTTTCCAGTTCTGGCTCTTTTTGTTGTTTTCCTGTCAGTCACACCAGGTTTGTGTTGCCAATCATCAACAGCCGTCTTGATTAGTGTTGATGATCCTCAGTGTACAGAAGCGTTTTCAGTTAGATCGCCTGGCTGGTCGCAGTTTTGTTTCTCTGTGGATTTTGTCAAGTATAAGTTCGTTCATGAGGGCAAAATTCACTGAACCACTGGGGTCTTTAGTGCAAAACTCACAAACAGCGACTTGAAACTCCACCAAATAAAAATATGCACTTTTGATCAAATGTATATGTCTGCATCAAACAAGCAGCGCAGTTTTGCCAAGTCAAAATTATGTGATTAAATAGAATATATATTTTAATGCGAAGTAAACATCATTTATAGAAAGATGTTCTGTAAGCTTCACCGGTGCAGTTTGTCTTCAGTGACTTGTAAAGGCACGCACAGTCTTCCTCTGTCGCAGCATCACGCCAAACAGTGACTCACGTCAGGTAGTGATATGATTCAGAAGATGTGAACACTGACTAATGCAAGCTCTCTGACTTTCATGTTTGTGTCCACAGTCTTTGGACTTATGCCCATAAACATTGACACAAAGGTCTGTTGCTTCACTTGTAGGCAAAACATTGACGACAAAAACCACAAGAGTTTCTTTAGCTGCCCTGGCTACACTATGACACCTCTGTGATCCTAAAAAGGAGACATTTTATCCCCTGCCTCCCAAAACTGCCGTTTTTTTATTCCTGAAAACCAAAACAGTCTGAAAGTCTCATTTGAGCTATTTTAAAAGCGTTCCCTGTGGTCTCTAAATTATGATAATGCTATTTTTAGCCAAAAAGCAGAGACCTGTGTCGTTTTCTTGGTCATAATTTCTGCAGATGGGCAGTAGTACATTTGAAATTTGCCTCTCAGTTGTGGGCTGGACCCCCTGGCGCAGAGCCAGGAGAACTCTGTTTGCATGTTCTCCTGCTAGCTTACAGCCCCTCACACCTCAAAGCTAACATTACCGGTGCAACAAAAACGTTGAGCAATATTGGAGCTGTTCAGCCGTTCAGTCTTGAGTCAGATATCAGCTCAGACGAGGAAAACAAAGACATACATGGATCTATTTGTCTCCCAGTGAATGCATCAGAATGGAGCAGAGCAGGGAGCCTGTGGCCCGCCCAACATATTTTCTACGTCACAAATTAGTTCTAATTCAAACAGCATTTTTTTTTCATCTGCTCCTGATTCACATAAATGAATACACAGAAATGCATTTTTAAAGTTAAATTTATTTCTGTGTTCTCCATCATCAAAATAAAAAAAAACACTCACACAACAGTGTGTTAAAAACACCAAAACACATCGGAGTGGGTCTTGAAAGAGCCTTAATAAACAGAAGCCGTGTTAAATTCATTAATGTAAGTGGTACAGTACAGACCAAAAGTTTGGACACACCTACTCATTCAAATGAGTAGGAAGGTGTGTCCAAACTTTTGGTCTGTACTGTATAACAACAAAAAAGGGGGGGGGGTCAAAATAAACACATTGGAAACCTCAAACATATTCAGTTTATGAAAAGCACTTTAACACTTTTCAAAAACTGCAATACGTATAACAGGACAGCATTACTTTTATCAGTCTTCAATCCAAACCCAGATATCAGAGAACCAAGGAGGCGTTTACCCATGGTGCTTTGGGTGGGGCTGCTCTGAGCAACTGTTGTTTGTGTTATATAAAACAACAACCAAAATTACTGTAGAAGTTTCACATTTCTGGGCCCACTTGTAATTTTTACACAATGTTTTTTCTCTAAGTGTTTGTTAAGATTCAATTCTTGTCATTTCAGTCGCAGTGAGATGTTTTCCTACCATCTGAAAGGTGAGGCAAAGATCTACCTGCACTGTCTTGTTCTGTAACTGCAGCCAATCCTTTATTCAGATTCACAGCTTGTTTTCACAGCTTCTGAGTGACTTCTCAGAGTAAAGGACATTTTCTGCAAAGTAGCTGTTTCTATTCCATGCCCAAAAAAAATTTCATTATCCACCAGTGTCTCCACTGTGATTCCACAGATTTCACCCCTCATCTGCTCTGATAGCCGAATCATATCTATTCAGTCTGCTTCTGAGTTTCACTCATAAGCTGCAGTGACAGCCTCTATTTGCTGAAAACTAATAGTGTTTGGGGCCGTGATATTGTTCTTATCGCCAACCTATCTGCTGCAGCAGCCACCCAAACACATTTAGTATGTGGAGCCTGCCTGCCCTCCTGATAATGGGCCGTGTAAATTTAGAGAGCCTCTATCTTTTGCTCAGCTATTTTCTCACCCTTTTTACATGCATGCAGTTTGTCATCCCTGCACTAAAAAGGGGGGAAAGAATTCTTTTTATATATATCGCTCATGAAAATCTAACTTTTTCTTTATTTGGCTGACCTTTATTTTGAAGCAAGTTAAAAACTGGATCTGAAGGTCGTCATTTCAGTTCCAATCATCTGCCTTGAATATGTCTGCAGATTACAATCTCCAAACTAATATTAAAGATAGCCTTGCAAATATTTTTTTTTAATATTTAAGATTAAAAAGACTAAATAATGTTTATGTCTTGCTTTTTAACTATTATATTTTCTAGTGCTAATGTAATTAAGTAATGTGTGTGATTCTATATTTTGCTCACTGCTTTTTATTTATTTATTTTTTATTTTATTTTGTGTGTATCTGCCAGGGCAATCCAGATGCAAATAAGCAGAATTTTTTTATAATCCAGTATATTTACATCTATGACTCTCTGAATAGATGTCTATTAATGTACCGGTACATTGTCCATACCAAATAAATAAACTTAATCTTAAACTTTTCCAGTCTGGGTCCAAACACATATTACAGGTTCTGAAATGTAGGATTGTGCTTAAAAAACAATAAATGGGAGAAAAGATCGCTTTATCTTTTCATCTTCATCTTTCTTTTTTGTAGTGTATGATGACAGCTCACATTTTAAATGCGAAAATGTTCAAATGTTTTATTTAATTCTAAAGAATTTTTTTAAAAAATATTTAATTATAAAGAATTAAATAAAACATTATAATTTGCATTAAATTATATTTTCGGAATTATTAAATTTAGGGTTATTTGGTGTATAAAGTAAAAATAAAAATAAAAGAAAAAGCAACTGCTGTGTTTAAGTAATACTTCAAGAAACCCTAAAAATAACAATCAGATGAAATTTTATAATACATAACTTTGTATCCCTGTCATTTTCTATAAGAGTATATAGCTAATAGATGTGGACAGAAATATATTAAATGTGGTTAATGGTCTGACAAGTCAACAATATGCTCAATTTTTTTGCATTTCCTGTAGGAATTTAGGGCCAGATGTCATAGAGCTTTAATTAAACAAACATCTAGGCCATAAACGCAGAAAAACCATTTACCTGCAGCCAAAGATTTATTAGAATTTGAGTCTTTTTGGGTCCCATTTGCGTAAACAGAGGGATACTATAAGAATGCTGTGAATTTGTGTTTTTAATAATACTCATAATGAAACTTGTTTTCTTCTTTATCTCAGGACTTCCATGTCTGTATAGATTGACCTTTTTAATATTTTTGTGATCTTGTCTGCTGTGCTTATGCAGTGATGCCATATCCTGGCATTTTAAACCAAAAAAAAACAGAGGTTACAGGCTTGTACGTCATCCAAAACGAAACAACAATGAATAAAAGGTAAATATTCAGGTTTTTGTTTTCACAATATAATGTTTAACTTTACCAATGAAAGGCTAAAGGGCACCTTGTAATCATCCGATTCAGCAAAGCAGAAAGTGAATTGTATCAGCGTTTGTACATGTGCTGAGGTGAAAAAAACGTCTCTTCTCAGACCAGACCTGTCAGCAAAACGCCTCAAAAATACATACGCATGATGAGTCACGCAGAACTTTGCAATGATGTTCTGCTGCTCTTTTGCAGATGATGAAAATTAACATTTACCCACGGACGTTTTACATGTGATAACTGAGAAGACAATTTTGAGACCAAAAGAAAAAATGTATTTTGCTGCATCCCACTTCATTAAGCAGCTCTTTACTTTGCAAAATGTATAAAAAAAAAGGGAAGACGTTCATTCATGCACGCACGTCTCCGAGTCAATACTGCATATGATAAGCATTTCTGACGTGTGTGAAGTGACTGAGATGTAGCATGGTCATGTGATGCTGGAGTAAAAGCACAGTCTGCTCCTTTTGTGTGCTATCTCAAGCCATCCTTCTCTTGCCATCGTTTCCATGCTCACTTCTTCCACTTCTTCTCTACCATCTGGAAACCCAAACTCTGCATTTCTTCAATTCCATCTACATTCTGAACTCATCTCTTTGCCCGAATCCTTAATTGTACCTTGGTCACATGTGATATTTTAGAAAACTCCCCTTCTTAAAAGAAGGATTTTGTTGTATTTGAACTCAAATCAGTTCTAGCATTAGCAACAAAAAAAGAATAAAAGAGATTATACTTTTATATCATCATTAGCTGTTGTCTTGATGTCAGCATGTTGCACCTTAAAACCTAAAGATAGTGATCATCCAGGAGGACATCCTCATAAATTTGTAAGTTGTGTAATAAGCCCCAATGTTTTCTCCTTTTCTGTTTATTTTAATCTGGGTTTGTTTAAATGTAATAAGAAACATTGGTTTCTGTAATATAACATGTATCTACAATTCAATCCTGTCAAACATCATGAAAATCAGTCTTTCACGACTGTTCTGTTTATTTTTCTCCAGAAAAATCTTTCTCAGTGATTCATATTTAGAGGAGCTGATCATGAATACAGCTGCACACATAGTGGTGAGGAGGTTAGTGCTGTCTCTTCACTGTGAGGAGCTCAGAATACCATCTAGGTAGTTTGTGTGTGGACTTTGCATGTTCTCTGTCTGCATGCACAGGTTTTCTCCGGGGACTCTGGTTTACTCCCAAAGCTCAAAAACACATTCTCAGGTTGACTGGTGACTCTAAGCCAAAGAAGTAACATTTATGAACTTGCACATTCTTTTTGCCTTTTTCTATCTTTTCCCCAAAATGTATAAGTATGCTCTACATTTCACTGAAAATGTATATTTTTCTTTTTCTTTCCAAGGGGAAGAGGGGAGTGAATAGGGTCTTCCTATAGGGAATGACGCACATAGATGATGTTTATGACTTTTTTTATAGTCAATTGGCTTACCATGAAAATTCAATCAATGCACAACATGTGATTAAAGTAAACCTGACAAGGATTATTTATAGCATCTCGGGTGTGGGTCCTTGTATGTGTTTGGCAAAATCCCGTAGTTCTCATTTTTTGACAAATGTTTTACAGCATTTTTCCTTATTTGTGTGCCTTTTTTGCTAAATATTACTTACTGTGTCACATAAAAAAGCTTCAGAAGGAGTATTGATTTTCACTAATCCTTATCATGCCCCCATGTGGCAGAAAACAATAAATACATGATGGCCTTTTTGGAACCAAAGAAATGCTAATACTTGAAACTCTTAGCCTCAACATTCAGAACTCTTATTATTTTCACCATATAGGGGACATGTTATAATACAACTAACTGTTGCAAATATTGAGACTGAATGATGAAAAACAAAACGCTTAAAAGAAAAAATAAACTTAAGAAGAGCAAAAAAATGTACACGACGATGTAAGAAAAGGGACATCCCTGTTGCATTTAACAAATGCATAGTTGTATGGAAAAAGATGGATGTAAAGGAAAAATGGGGAGGAGGGAAGCAATGCATGCAAGTGTGCAGGGAAAGAGGGACTGAGAGGGAGTTATCAGAGCAGGCAGTGAGGCAGAGCAAAAGAGGGAGGGAGCGGAGAGCAAACAGGCACTGCACGTGATTCATTTGTTCACATGGACATGTATTACACTGTTAGACATACTAAACATGCTATAGAAGAACATGCAGCTGTTGTTAAAATGTGGGGTTATTGTGGAGGCAATGAAATAGGAGCAACAAAGACGAGGATGATATCTCAGTAAACCGATCAGAGAAATGCAGCAACAATGCATAAGAGCATGTTTAGATATGGTGTCATTTCTGGGCAGCTGAAGCTGTCAGCTGCTCTCTGAGTCCCTGCATGTTACATAATGATGGATAGGACTGCTTCTGTGCACTCTTTTCCTATAGGCGTGAATCCAACCCATGATGTGTCCTACATAGATCTTGCACACACTGACAATGGTGTGTAAGCCCACTGTAGCCCCAATAACCCTTTTTTTTTTGGGGGGGGGAGGGGTGAAACTCATAAACTACATGCTGCAAATTAAAAAGGAACTAATTGTTTTAATATAAAATGTAGATGTTTTTTTCATAGTTATGCATATGATAAATGTGTTTTACAAAATCCAACAGTTAAAGCAAAATAAAGCTGTGATTGCAAATATTTTGCTGTTTTTCACTAACTGCTCATTAAATGATTTCAGTGTGTCATTTATTGTATGTATAGGCCCAAAATATGTCTATTTATGACTAAGAGTATTTATAAAGGCATCATTTAGATGTATTTATATGGATATATATATATATATCCCTTTTACTTCTATTTTTTTATTTTCCAATTATATCATGACTAATCGTCTTAAGGTCCCACCCCAATTACATTTTGATCTATTTTCAAAGTGTTCCCACTGACATCCCCAACCTAACATTATCATTGCAACAAAAAAAAATGGTGAGCAACATTAAAGCTATCAGTCATATAGTTTTTAATCCAGATGCCAGCTCAGATGAGGAAAACAAAGAGATCCATTGTCTGCAAGTAGAGGCATCAGAATGGAGCAGAGCGGGGAGCTTGTAGCTTGACGCAGTAGCTTCTGCGTCACTCCTATAAGCTTTTTGTAATGGGATGTTTGATCTACTTCAGATTCACATCGATTTTGAATAAATTAAAACAATATTAAGAATGGTTTTTTTTAGGTCTGTTCTGCATCATCACAAAAATGCCACAAGAACACGATTTTCATCAGAGTGGCTCTTCAAATTTGATTTATCCTTTGATGTTTATTTCTTTCGTTTGTCTTTTTTACTTTTGTTTTGTTAGTTTGTTTGGGTTTCTTTGTTAGTTTCAGCTTTTCGTTTTTGTTATTTTACAACCTAGTGCATCCAGCAGATGCTGCTCATTGTAATTGAGATATGCAGGGTATTGGCTTGCACTTTGAAGCCATTTGGCATTCTGGATCTATTAAATGAATTATAAATGTGCTTTGTGTCTAAGCCATGCTGGGACTTGGTCTATTTTAGGAAATAGTAGGAAAGCAAAAAATAAATAAAATACATAAAAAACATGTTACTCCCAGAATACATTAGAAGACGGTTGACATATCAGCCTGGGATGGTATGTCGATGAACTGCACTTCCGTCAGATCCGACGTTTCATTAACGAAAAAAATAGGTTTTGTTTTTTTAATGGAACCCATTCTGGACTCGCACACGAGCACGCAAACACATGCATACGTTTACACACAGATTCATCACCCTCTCCTCGCCCATGCGGAAACACGCGAGAGTAAAAAAAAGCTTCAAGCACCCAGCTGCAGTCCATTTTTCAGCAACAAAAAAAATCAATTTGCCGTCTTTATTGTGATGAATGTAACAATTAAATGTAACAACCCGCATAGATACCTCAAACCGAGCGGAACGAGGTTCTGAAAAACACGTTTTGTGTAACGCACTACGCCAAAGCACAGCCCGTACCGAGGAAGGAGGAAATACTACAGCAGCACATGACAGCGCGGAATCAAACCCTTTCAATCCGAAACCAAACCTGCAGCACCGGGGATCCACTGGTGACAAACGCCAGTTATAAAGCGCGTGGGGCGTGGAGGTTGTAAGCCACACTTACATGCAATGTCAAATCTATTTTGGGAAACGGAGGCATGTTCAATTGAGGCTTTCAGGCTTGAGCCCCGCAGCTTCAGCACCACGGACAGCGCTCTGCTGTTTGCGCGCTAGCTGCATCCCGGATTGACGCGGGCTTTTTCAGCAGCTTCTCCTCTTTGACATCTTACACAAGCCACGGGAAACTCTCAGTAACTCTCTGCTAATCCCCTCCCTCCGATACTTCAATCCACTGACATCTATTCGGCTGCTTTCCACCAACACTCACACGCCGCACACAGTTCCACCCGCACTTCACGCAGGCCGTTTTACTGTAAGCAGCTCCAGCGCGGCTCCTACCTCGTCATTCCCATCCCAGGGCCCGTCATTCCCATTCCTCCTCCAGCAGCTGCTCCGTTGACCGGCTTCATGTGCTGTCCTGCCCCCGGTCCTGCTCCGGGTCCACCGGGCATGACCGACCCCATCATCCCGGCAGCTCCCGGCTCCCCGCCGCCCTCCATGCTCGCTTCATTCCCCATCTCGGTCTCAGCTCAGGAGACGGAGGGAGGTGAAGAAAGGAATGAGGTCAAATCTTCTCCTTTTTTCCCCGCTTAATTCTCTTTTACTCTGGCATTAAAATTGAATTGATGGGGAGGGGATGTTAAAAAAGGGGGGAGGAAGAAAACGGAGCGAACTCAACGCTGCTCCCCCATCACCGCCATCATCATCCTCATCCTCGTCGGATTCAGCTCCAGCAGGCTGCCTCCTCCTGGCGTGATGACGGGAGCGTGCAGCACGGCCCCGGTGACGGAGGGGAAGGGAGTGAAGGCGAGAGAAAGCCCCGCTGGATTAGATCAAAGTAAATAAAGTGTTTTGGTTAAATCAGGTCTCAGCGTCCAGCCTAAAACATGTAAACTGTTAAAATGAAGCCAGAAATACATAACCAAAAGAAAACTGGGTACAAAAATAACTAGTTAACCAATTTTTGTACGGAATGTTTCATTCTGAAACAACAACGTTTTGAATGAATTTACTAACAAGTTATTTTGACCCATTAAAAACACATTCTTTACATTTTTCCGGATAAAAAATAAGAAATACGAGGTAACGCATTTATATAAATTATAATCAGGCAGTACAACATTTGAAATGTAAAATGTATCAACTTTGTCAAAATTATAGAACATATGATTGATTTTTTAAGATTGAATTAAACTCTAAAATAAATGGGGTGGTAAAGTGCTTCTGATGCTGACAAAAAGGCGAGCGGAGTTACAGTATGCGTGCGCGCTCATGCCGTTTGTGGAGGGACGTGAACGCGCAGAGGCGTCAGGCAGTACTGCGCTTGAGCATCACGTGTCCGATATCACACCTGATTTTACTCCACCAGATGTGTTTGCTCAGGCCTCTCACCGGTCTGTGCAGGTCCATTACAATCAAATAGACGTTAAAACGTTTTGCTCTATTTGTTAAACACGTTTGAATTTGGCATCAAGGAATCTTTTCTGAGGAATTTTAGACCTACAATCACCTTTTGATGTATTGATAAAGCGTGCCCAGTGGTCTTCTAATGATGATAATGCCGTTTTTAGACAGAATAAAAATTTAAAAAAACTGTCATTTAGGACATAAGGACACCAGAAAATTCACCAGAAAATTCCCCGCTAGGATGTGGGCAACCCCACCCCCCTTTCCCATTCCTGAGAGTGCTCTGTTTACACTCTCTCTCCTGCTAGCTTACAGCCCCTCAAACCCCCAAGCTGACATTAGCAGTGCCACAAAACTGGTGTGCAATATTGTAGCCATCCAGCCGTACAGTTTTGTAGATTCCAGATTCCAGCTCAGATGAGGATAACAATGACGTACACGGGGTTTATTTGTCTGCAAGCGGACGAATCAGCATGTTTTACACATACTCTTTTTTTCAAACATCAGTTTTGTCTGTTTCTGATTCACAACAATTTGATTAAAGAAATACTCAGAAATGTAATTTTAAGCTTAGATTTCTTTCTACATGTTCTCCATCATCATCAGAAAAATGCCACAATCTGTTTAAACACCAAGATCATGGTTTGTAGATTGAATGTAAGCTTTCTATGAAGATTGTGCCCTTTTGTTTGCTTTTTGTCTAAAATAAAATAATGGTTGAAACAAAACAGTGTTTATTAAATGAGCATCATTTTTTTATTCTCCAAGTTCAAACACAGCCCGTTGTAAATATTAACATATTCATAAATTTGGCTTGAAAGTTCTGACATTAACATCACACTGAAGATGGTTCAACAAAAACATCGTGAAGACTTTTGCAGAAGTGTTAAAAAATGGCTGTTAATTTCATTCGACGTTGAACTGTTCAAGCCGACTGCATGCTGTCTCTGAGCCACAATACAAAAGGTCCACTCTCATTTGTGCTGCCAAGTTTGCTCCTCTGAGGCTGGACTTTATAGAGATGAACAAATGCTGCCGGCCAAGTTCAGAGCTGTCTGTGCATTGGAAAGGTTCTTCTTCAGAACAGAAGAAAACACAAATTGGCTGTGATTCTGCTGCAGCAAAAGATGAAAGAAAACACATCCTAAACTTGTTTTGTGAATATTACAATGCCCATGTTAATGCACATTAGTATTCTTTAAAAATGTACATTAAAAATATTATAAATAATTCAGGATTAATCAGAATACTTGCTTTATTAAAAGGCAAGAAAACATGTTGAGAGCAGACTCTCTGACCAGAGGTCTACAAAATAATGATTACCATAAATTCTGGAAGGAGGTTAATGCTATGAATAATCGTAAAACTTCAGTGCCATCCGACATTGAAGGTGTATGTGGTGCTGATAACATTGCTGATTTATGGCGAAAGCATTACTCTGACCTGCTTAATTCGGTAAAAAGTCAATCAGTTTCTATTGACAATGTGGATCTCACTGACACAATGGTGATTCGTGCAAGTGAGATTCAAGATGCAATTTTAAAGACAAAAGAAGGCAAAGCATGTGGTCTAGAGATGACATCACAGTCGAGCATTTAAAATATTCAAGTTTTAAATTACTGCCCCTGCTGGCCATGTGTTTCACTGACTTTTTAACCCATGAAGTCCTGCCTGATTCAGTTCTCTCAGTTGTATTGATTCCTGTCATTAAAGACAAGACTGCCAGTCTAAATAGTATGTTGAATTACCGACCGATGCCCTTGCAAGCAACATCTCAAAAATGTTAGAATATGTTTTATTGACTAGGATCAAAGTGCATCTTTTAACAAGTGAGAATGAATTTGGTTTTAAAAAAAGGATCGGCACTGATATGTGTATTTACGCATTACAGGAAATAGTTGGGAAACATCTGAATCTGAATACATCTGTATTTTTGTGTTTTATTGATGCCACAAAGGCCTTTGACAGGGTCAACCACCTCAAGCTTTTTCAGGAGCTAATTAATCGAGGAGTGCCGAAATATCTGGTACAATTCCTGGTTTTCTGGTACATTAATCAAACAATGGTAGTCAAATGTGGCAATGTTTTATCTGAGCCTTTTTATGTAGGCAATGGCGTTGAACAAGAAGGGATCCTCTCTCCATTTTTATTCAATGTATATATTGATGATCTATCTACTAAGTTGAATCTGTCCAAAACTGGGTGTGTTGTTGGATGTCAAATCTTAAATCATCTTATGTATGCTGATGACCTTGTCATTTTTAGCCCCTACAGTGCTGGGATACAAACACTTCTAAAAGTTAGCTCTGACTATGGTAGAGACTTTGATATTAACTACAATCCTTCTAAAAGGAAAATAATTATTGTAAGGACCAAAGACGACAGAAATGTAAACTTTCCTGTTTTTAAGCTTTGTGGAATGCCTCTGGAACAAACCTCAACCATCAAATATCCTGGACATTTCATTAATGAGGATTGGAGGGATGATAGAGACATTCAGAGACAGTACTGTAACCTCTATGCTCAGGCAAATATGCTGATAAGTAAATCAGTATGTGTTCTCTTCAAGTGAAGTGTTCCCTGTTCAGAGCTTACTTCACTCCTCTGTATACGGCTCCTCTTTGGTGGAACTATGGACGTGGGACATTCTGTAAATTCTTAGTGGCCTATAACGATGCTTTTAGGCTTCTGCTACAGGTGCCCAGGTGGTACAGAGCCAGTCAGCTGTTTGTGGATGCTCACATACATCCCCACCTGTGAAGCTCTACTGCGTAAGCTAACATACAGCCTCATGGAACGCCTGGACAAATCTAAGAATTCAATTATCATGTCTCTGACTGATCCCAAAAGAAGCTCCTGCCGCCGTTTCCTTGAGGAAACACTGGATAAAGCGATATACTCTTTTTAATTTTTATATTATTTTAGTATGTATGTTGTATTTGTGTCTTCTTCTATGGACCGCACCCGAGTCTGAAATAAAGTAAACGTATGTAATATTGAAATTCTCATGGTAATCTTGTTCACCCTTTGCTTAGAACCCAGCTCTATCATTGATTTGATTTGATTTATCGGTTCATTTAAAAAAATGGATTACTGCATCAGAAAACCTCTACTTCAATCCCGTTTCAGATTTTAAGTATTAAATTGATGAGAAAATAAAGAAAAATGAACAAAGATGATAGAAGATGATGCAATTTCCTTGACAGTGTAATTTATTACCCAATCTTTGCAGTAATTAATACAGTACACACACAAGTCACATTGGATTCATTAAATATGATTATCAATGTGTGTTGCTTGAAGGAGTAAAGAAGCAAATTGATATAATCTCACACCATTTTTTGTTTTTTGTATGCATATGTTTTTATACTGCAGCATCTGCATTAGCTATTTTATAGTCAATGAACCCCTGGTTTATAGTACTTTATACATTTATTAAAGAAAAAATAAAGTTCCAACTACTCAGGGTAACGCTGCATCATTGTCAGATCTAACAAAACTCAAAAGTAACAACATTGAGTGTTGTTGACTATGATGCAAAATAAACACCTTAGTTGCAGGAAACAAAACCCCAAATTTAACTAGTATTATCTCTGCAATTTCCTTTTTTATTTTTCTGGGGAAACCTACCTTTAAAAAACACATGTTGAGCATCAGTCCCATGCTGCTTCATACGAAACTGTCGATTAAGTTTGTGCATCCGGGTACAAGTGAAAGAAAAAGAAAACAAAGCCATGGGAGATAAAAAACAAAAAAAAAGATGAATTTATAGTGACATCAAGAACTAAATTAGATGAAAACCTAACAAACAGATAAATAAAGAGGGACAAACACAAGAAGGGTTGTGTGAACCGACCCAAGGCGTGGAGCACAATAGGCTGGCAGATGATAATAAACTGATCTAGTTTAATCAAACTGGGATAAACAAAAGAAGCTGCAAAGGCAGGAAATCAAAAGCAGCTAAACAAACACGGAGAAAAATTCATAATGAACTTACAGCAGATGAAAAAACACGGGAAGGGAACAGACAAAGAAATGGCAAGGACAAAAGAACAGCAAGATGACCACAATGACTAACAATGAGGCACATGTGTGGCAGTAATTTGAAAGGATTGATGAATAAAGACATGACTTGTGTTTAACTTAAAACACAAAAGGTGAGAAAAAAATAAAACAGGTTTCTTAAAGTTAACAACATATGAAACTTTGATGACCCACTTTGATGAAAATACTTTTTGGTGTTTTTAACATGTATGTAGTTTTTCTGATAAAGGAGGACATACATAAAGAAAATTAAGATCAAAATGGCATTCCAGGGTGAGATATTCAATTTATTTGTGTAAATAGAATTTGTGAACACTTCAGAAACATGACTGTGATGATCATAAACTCTGATCGTCGCCATTGGTTTGGACTTCAAACAAAAGAATGCCAACTTTAGGTTGACTGTAACAAGCAGAGCAACTCAAAGCATCTTTAGCTCTATGTTCACCACACACATTTGTCATCTTTGTCAGCACAAATTCCAGTGGCAGACGTCCAAACCATTTGTTAGACGGTAACACACGTGAAGCCTCCAATAAATTAATGAAACCAGCGACCGATCTGTAAGCCAGCACACAGCTTCCTGCTCAGACAGCGAGCCCCAACGCTGGAATCCATCACTTTGACAGACTGACTCATTGGCATCAAGGAGGGAGCAAAAACTTAAGGAGATTAAAATGAGCAATGTGCCAGCACTCCACTCAGAGCGACGGTTCAAAACAGGGAAACCCGGTTGGCCAGCTGTGATGGATGAGTGGATGATTCATGGAAAGGCCAGACCTCCATCAGCACTTTCACTGCCCAGGACCAGAGGTAGCAGCGCTGTTCACATGATTTATCTTTGGAGTTCCTGACACACTTTTTCTTGTCAACATAGTTTCATTAAAGTGGAGTCTTATAGAAAACCTTAGTATTCTTTAACTGTTGAACCAAAAGGACATTTTTTAAAGAAAAAAATCTATTTCCTACTCACCTTACCAACCATACATTTACCCATTGAACTGTTCCGTGTTTTTGATTACATTGAATTCTCTGAAATCACTTGAAAGGGGAACAGTCACTTGAATTTCAGAAAACAAAATGAAATACAAAAAATGAAAATTTCAGAAAAAAATAAAATTAAAAAGAGAGAGAAAAAACATTCCGGGAAAAAATGAAATATTAAAAATGAAAAACATTTCGAAAAAAAAGAAAAATTAAAAAAAATGAAACATTAAAAATGAAAAGTATTTCAAGAAAAAAAGAAAAATTAAAAAAATGAAACATTAAAAAATGAAAAACATTTCAGAAAAAAAAGAAAAATTAAAAAATGAAAAACATTTCAGAAAAAAAAGAAAAATAAAAAAAATGAAACATTAAAAAATGAAAAACATTTCAGAAAAAAAAGAAAAAAAATTAAAAAATGAAACATTCAAAAAATGAAAAACATTTCAGAAAAAAAAAAGAAAAAATTAAAAAATGAAAAACATTTCAGAAAAAAGAAAAATTAAAAAAATTGAAGCGTAAAAATGAAAAACATTTCAGAGAAAAAAAAGAAATTAAAAATGAAACATTAAAAAAATGAAAAACATTTCAGAACAAAAATTAATTTCAAGAAAACAAAGCAGAAATCTTCAAAATGAAAAAACATTTCCAAACCGGAAGAGGCAGGTACTATGGGACCGCGCTGATTGGATGATGATGTTTGTCAATCATTTGAACTGAAAAGTATTTAAATGAAGCGATGCCAGATTTTATCGTCCAAACAACAATGTACTATAATAATCCACGTATTTCCTTTTAGTATCAAATAAAAAATGCAACAAACTGTTAATGAACTTTTAAATTCTTTTAACATTTCACCTGACACGATCACCCGGAAGTAGTTTGTGAGCACTTTTACTATGTACGCTGTGTGCTAATGTCTACAGCTGCAGAGTTCATTCTGTCAATCTCATCTTCAGGTAGAATCAATTCTGTGATCTTTTGTTTATCAGTCACATGTCTCCTAAGGATGTTAATTTTGGGATATAAACTAAAGTTCTGCTTTGAAAGATAATTTCTTTTATGCTTGCGCATGCATAAAAAGGATCCCGATGAGGCAGACCGTCTTCACATGATAGCCGTTCTGTTTTGTGACAACATGAGAGAAAAAGCTCAGGCCAGCCTGATTCTGTGATTTATACAGTAATTACTGTAATTATATATGGCATCAGTGTTGCTAAAAATTGACTTAAGATTTAAATCAGTAAACAAGTTATGAAATAATATTAAAGTGCGTGTATATTTTTGAACCATACATATGACATAAAAATGAACTTTAAAAGTTTATAAAATACTTAATTATTGAATTAACATGTGATATTTCTGCAGGTGAAGTTTCTCCAGCGAAGTTCCAGAAAAGGTTTGTGCTGCAGGAGAACAGATGGCAGCTCTACATGGGAATACAAAAGACTAAGTCATTCCATCATTGTGCAGTGTACAGGCAAATCACCATGATTTATATTGCAATGTAATCATTAATGATTATTTAACATATATTTTTTTTTTTAATTGCAGGTCCTTTAAAAAAGTCTCCTAACCTGCTACATAAACGATTAGTTGTTAATGATGCAGTGGGGAGTGAAAGGCGAAGCACAATTCCTGGCTTTAAGCGTCGGGCTGATGTCTGGAAATCACATCTATGAGATCGCATCAAACACTTGTACAACTCCAAACAACTTAATGTTCCTTTAATAAAACTCAGTTTAAATGTTCGTATTAGACTTGTTCATTTGGAATTTTTTTCCATGTTTACCATTTTTGGTTTAAGCTTTATTAACAAAGTTGATGTTTGATTTGAAAAGCTGTTGTTTAGAAATGTTCCTTTGTCAATGAAAAACTGAATGCTGATGTGAGGATTGTAATAATGGATATAAAAATAAACACATTTGTTTCATAGCAATGCAGTATATTTTTTGAAAAGCTTAACATGAATCACGTTATTCAATAGCAGAAACAAAAACAGTTGTGGATTTTTCCTTTATGGAAGCTATTCATGCAGTCAATCAAATGTTACGTTTACATTCAGCATTTACTCAGCGTACCTGTCAGTCCACATTTATTGGAAAAATGCATCTGGAAAAGTCTGTACTTAACAACTATATCAAAAAGGTTATGTCAGAAGTTTTGTCCACATTGCTGCTCAGCATCATCAGAGGAAGATGCACAGGTAAGGGGACCCCAGTTCCTGCTTTCAGTACATGCTTGCAGCTTTCCTCTGCACTGGACTCCAGCTCCATTGAAATCCCTGACAGAAATAAATTAATAAATTAAAATCCTGACAGAAAACCATCAGCTGCCCATAATCAGGAATGAATGTTTAATTCGGAAAAAGTAGAGTTCATCAAAATGAGAAAATAGGTTAAACCAGAAATTCATTAGGGAGGGGTCAAAACACCAAACTCAGAATAAAATACATTATTTCAGTCTCCATAAAATACATTCTAAACAATTTGAGTATTCCTCCTCTGCCTGAAAAGACTAAAATGTTTTTTTAAAGATTTTTAGACTGAACTTTACCACCGTTAGTTACACACCTGGACATTAATGTGATGATGAGCACATCCATTTAGTGTCATGTTTCTATGCACTGACACTCTAAAGTCACAGAATGTATAGTGTGAATAAGAAAGCATTCATAAATGTTTTCTGGGAACTTTCAACTGCTGCGGATTTGCCTGACAGCTTAAGCTGATTATGCTGCTGGTACACCTGTCTGAAATCCTGCCCACATGACCCCCTCTCCAGCTGATAGAACCTGTCATTAACATGAAGGATCTTGGATCTGTCTATAAACGCAACTAAATCGTTTAACGCTACATTTATTAGATCAAACCGTGTGCCTCCATACCTTATCTGGATGACGGGACTGCATTTCCTGGTGTCGCCGTCTTACACACCAGTTTCTTCGCAGCTGCTGCTTCAGGAACAGAATCCTCTCCTGGTATTTCGAAACATTTGTAAACCTGCTTGGTGTTGATATTTCTGCGTGCGTTCTGTCATCACAACCGCTTCATGTTAAAGATTAACGTTTAAGTTAAAGTTTGCTCGTCCTTCCTTTCATTGTTTACCTGCAGAACGGACGTCATCCCACACAAACTACTTCCGGGTGACCGTTCTGCTTCGAACAAATATTAAAAATAATTTAAGCCTTCATTATCAGTTTGCTGCATTTTTTATTTAATATGTAAATAGGAAATACATGGATTATTATGGTACATTGTTATTTGGACGATAAAATCCGGCATCGCTTCATTTAAAATACTTTTCAGTTCAAATGATTGACAAACATCATCATCAATAAGCGTTTTTCCCATAGTACCTGCTTCTTCCGGTTTTGTAAATGTTTTCATTTTGAAGATTTCGTTTTGTTTTCTGGAAATTAATTCTTGTTCTGAAATGTTTTCATTTTTAATGTTTCATTTTAATTTTCTTTTTCTGAATGTTTTCATTTTAATGTTTCATTTTTAATTTTCTTTTTCTGAAATGTTTTCATTTTTTAATGTTTCATTTTTTCCTGAAAATGTTTTTCATTTTTAATATTTTATTTTTTTCCTGAAATGTTTTCCTTTTTTAATTCATTTTTTTCTGAAATATTTTCATTTTGTATTTCATTTTGTTTTTCTGAAATTAATTTTGTTTTCTAAAATGTTTTCATTTTTAATATTTCATTTTTCTGGAAATGAATTTTGTTTTCTCAAATGTTTTTTTCTTTTTGTTTTTGTAAGTTTTGTTTTCCTAGAGAAATGTAATACTGCTTTTTAAATTGTTGCTGTGATCTTAAAATGTTTTTTGCTGTCGGTGATTTGTTGAATGCTTGCACTTCAGAGACACCGTACCTTAGTATTCTTTAACTGTTGAACCAAAAGGACATTTTTTAAAGAAAAAAATCTATTTCCTACTCACCTTACCAACCATACATTTACCCATTGAACTGTTCCGTGTTTTTGATTACATTGAATTCTCTGAAATCACTTGAAGAATTTGAACATATATAAAAACATTAAATATGGGAGAATGAGATAATATGAGAGTTTAAAATTGTCATCTCTGATGTTAGGATGTCGAGATTGACTCTCTCTACACCGCTTTAAATCCCTCCATCATGGCTTGCTTTGCTTTTACCAAAAAGCATTTTGCCCCCAATGAAAAGGAATATAGTAATGGGAGGAGCCATGCAAACAGATTCAGATAACTGGCTGTACCCCAAGAAGCGGTACTACAAAAGCGTTCAATGCACAGAAACATGACAAAACGAATAAATAAGAAGTTAGTTTTAAAGCACACAGGACTGAGGCTAGATACTTTTACTGGATTTCATCTTAAGCTCATAAAATATATTTGCTTTTTAATTAATAAACATATACTTAACTATGTGAATCTGCTAACAACTATAGTGCAAATCAAAAAGCCACTGCACATTAATAAAATATTGATAGCATATGCTTAACATTCACTGTGGTTTTTATTGACAAGCATTTTTAGAATACGCCTGAACAGACAGACAGATAATTAATTTTTGTTAAACCGATAAAACCGCGTATTTTGTGAAAAATTAAACCACATAAAAAGGGGGGGGGGGGTCCAAGTGGTCATGATGAGGAAAAAATGTGTTACTGAGTATTGTAGGAAAGAAGACACATTTGGAGATAAACCTATATTTGCATCATTATTACATTAAATGTTTTTCACTTGTTTTGGAACAGTCACAAAGCAGGGTCTGGATCTGGGTTCACATATAATGGAAGTCTTGGAAAATATTGGCAAAATCAGCTAACTGTTCCTTTGCTGTGTAGTAAACATGATGGTAAATTCTATGGTAAGCCTGCATGTATTTATAGTCACATAAATAGTAAATATTGAGGGGATTTTTGGAAATAGAAAGCACATTTTAGTTCCATTGGGAGAGTTTAGTGAACTTGATTCCAGAGAGAATTCAAAAACAGTCAAATTTAAAGCAAAATAAAAGATTTCATTAACTTAGGAGTTTGGGATTGTTCACAATTCTAACAGAATTTGAATGATTAGCGAATTCGTATTTGCCTCCACTTTGCCAACTGTTCAACAAAAAGCATTGTCCTTTTTTATCCTTGGAATGAAGAGTTAATTACTGTAATGTGGGGGACGACAAACATTAGCTCCTTGTCAGCGTTTTTTGTTTAAGCAGCTCCCCAGCATTTCTGTCACTTCTTCATTCTGGCAGATGGAGGAAATCTTGGATGTTGGCGGATAGAAATTCTGGGAATAAGGTTCTTATATTCTAATTAGATGTTGAACTATTACTTTAAAAAGGATCTTGAGCAATTTGCTCCTCTGCTTCTGTACTAGATGATGCTGTAGAATATTCTGGTTAGCCAAAAACAAATAACAAAAAAATGTCAGACACAACATTAGAGAACATAAAAATGAAAATAAGGAGTCCTTACTTAGTCACATGGTGAGAAAATTGCACAGTTGCACAGCAGGGAGGAGCAAGTGTAGATGCATACATGTATACTTGAGATAATCAGCCTATAGAAATGCTAAAAATAAAAGTGTTCACACATGTGTGGGGTTAAATATAAAAAATTCGTAGAAGCATGGTTGCGGATTTATGGACAACATCCATTTGGGTGAAAAGGTCCAGTCACATATGTTTAGTGCACAGTTTGATGGCAGAAGGGGAGGAAAGACCTGTAATCTCTCCTTTACACAACAAGGGTGGATCAATCTGTCACTGAAGCTGCTCTCCAGGACAGTGGGTGGAATACATGGTCCAGCACATCCAGATAATAGTTTAGCTAGGACAGCTTCTGTCTCCCACCACCTTGATTGATTCCAGGAGGGGAAACCCAGCTGGACCTTTTAAAGATGTGTTTGTCCGGCTTCCTTTTCTTGTCTGTGATGCTGTTGCTCCAGCAGGTGGCGCCGCACAGGATAACTGAAGCCATAGAAGGTCTTCAGTAGTGACCCCTTCACTCTTAAGGGCTGCAGTCTCCTCAGCAGGTACAGCCTGCTTTGTGCCTTCCTGTACAGCGCGTCCAGTTTGCTGCTGAAAGGAACACCCAGGTTATGCTAGGAGTCTACTCTCTGGGTATCCCTTCGCTGGATGTTCACCAGTGAGAGAGCTGGAGGAGGCTGGAGGTGATGTCTGCAGAAGTCGACCACATGGAGGGTGAAGGCAAAGCCAACAAGATGGTGGAAAACACAAGAATTAAGTGGTTTAATATGAGGAAATCTTTAAAATCAGTAAAAAAATACATCCATCAAACCTATGAATAAAATAAGTAGAAATATATGCATTAAAAAGAAAACATTAGACTGCATGTTATTTTGAATTTTACAATTAAGTAAAAATAGAGGAAGCTGCTCTGATTTTTCTGAATTGCTTTGGAGACAGACATACGTTTAACCAAAGAAACAGCAAATCCTTTGAGAAGTTACAGAGTTTAGATCAATCCAAATAAAGCATATGTCATATTTAAAGGGATATACTGTTTCATAAAATCGGATTTTCTGTTTTGGATTTGCTGAAAACATTCGGGGTAATGAAAGCAGATCAGCATTTATGGATGACTGGCTCCACCTAGAGTACATATGCTGCCAGTGCAACGTGGTCTTTCCAACCTGCATTATATAACAGTAAGGTGGCTTTAACAATGAATTCTTTTTTTTATCTGTGTGTGTGTGTGTGTGTGTGTGCGTGCGTGCGTGCGTGTGTGTGTGTGTGTGTGCGTGCGTGTGCGCGTGTGTGTGTGTGTGTGTGTGTGTGCGTGCGTGTGCGCGTGTGTGTGTGTGTGTCTGTGTGTGTGTGTGTGTGTGTGTGTGTGTGCGTGCGTGCGTGTGTGTGTGTGTGCGTGCGTGCGTGTGTGTGTTTGTGTGTGTGTTTTAATAAACAGAAGTAAAGCAGGAAATAGAAAAATGACACAAAGTTCATAACAGTCTGATCAACTTTATGCGCCCTGTGGGGTCAAGTTTTACCCCCTTTTTTTCCCAGAGGTTTGATTAAATAATAAAGAAAGATGTTTAATTTTGCTTTTTGTTTTGTATTTAATGAGCAACTCTTAAAAGATTTATACATCCAAAAGTTTTAAATTTAAATTATTATAACTAAAATTAAATGTCTTGAATAGGTTGAGACAAAAGGCCCAAATATTCCTACTTTCTCAGACAGAATTTACTTAGATTTTATTTTAAATCAGACAAAGTAATTACACCAACTTTTCTAAAGAGTGCATTAAAATGGTGTTCTCAGTATAACTGATTTTCACCTATTTAAGGAATTTCATTCATTAATCTTGTTCTAGTCTATTCTGTTTAAGATATAGCAAGAGGTAGCCTGGGCTTTTAGGATTCAATTATTTCTCAAAGCAGTCACTGATGGCCAAAAGGAAACTCATTTAAGAGGACAAAGTCGGACAGGCAGAGAAAACGAGAAAAAAGATGGATGAACCTCGAAGCTTGTTCCAATTTCCTGAGGATACAAAAGCGTCCATCTCTCTTGTCACTCCACACACACATCCAACACACGAACACAGAAACCTCTGACTTCATCTTTTCTGTTTACAACATTTTCTGCTCTTTGTTCCGTGATCTCTTCATGCAAGCGGATTCTGCAGCCCTTAGAGAGACACTCAATGGCAAAGCATGATGGGAAAAAATGCAGAAAAATATTCAGGAAAAGATGCTTAGAGGAGGAGAAATGTGCTGTAGGTCGGTAATGTACAGGACACAGAACAAACTGACGTTGTTTCTTCAAGTTCTTCACACACGTGTTATTAAAACTGAATCATACCGAACATTTTGGTCGACCAGCTCAACCACCACAACTCCCATCTGAGAATTTGGCAAGTCAGTATTCAGCAATCCTACTGAATTTCTCACATGTCAAAGAAACCATATCATAAAATCATAAATCATAAAATCTTTAATTGAAGTCAAATGTGTGAACAAATAAATCAAAAAGGTTTCCTGCAGATAATTTTGTTTTCATGACTGTCAAAAACAGTTCCTGAACAAATCTGTGAACACTAGGGCTGGTGATGTACTGTATTAGTAATAATGACTTGCAATCCACCTGCAATACACGAACACATAGGATAACAAAACACATTTCACTACAACAGCTTTATCTAAACAACATACCATAAATTATTATCCAAATGACCCAAGTCTACATAGGAGAGTGGGCATCTAACATAAAAGGGCTCCATCTTATCTGTAAAGGGCTATCTATATGATAGGTTAAATACTTCAAGCTGTCATGACATCCATGTCAACATTTAACCCTTGTGCTACCTTAGATGACCCCACCCTTACATTGACGTCAAGTTCTGATCGCCAGCTATCATTTTACGCCATCTTTTGGGATGCACAAATTGCAAAGGCTGATTTCTCCATGATGCTATATTTTTGGTTAATTGTACAGGCCTAGTAAACATTTCACTTAATCAAGACTTTTCTCCGTTACTTGTGCTGGAAGTGTCCGGTAGATGCAAAAACCCTTTCCTTACATTCCTACATAGACTAAGAATCCACCTGAAGCAACAGAGGAGCTCCAGTGCTATCCTAGGCACTTTAACAGTGGGAGTGGGGTCATCTAGACCTTTTTTCTTCAATGATTTGTGATCTTCACTGGTGTCCATGGATTACATGAAATCCTTCCACCTTTATCCACCTTTGTCATGGTAGGGAGAACACGTCAATGGTCATCTTGACCCCATAGGATAGCACACGGGTTAAGTGAAATCCTACTTTTCTTAGGACCATTATGCGTTCAGGAAAAAATAGTTATAAAGGAGACCTTGCCTTTCATGCAGTTGCTCCCTGCTTCCTTCTGACTCTGCGAAGACTGACTCAGTCTAGTTTTTTAAAACTGAGGTTAAGACATTTTTATTTAGAAGAGCTTTTAGCTGACTTTGTGTGTGAGTTTGAATGCGTTTTTTTCAAGATTATTATTATTTCACCTTTTATTTCACACAACTGCTGCAGTCAATTGGAGTTCGCAGATTTGGACATTAATCTGCTTTAAATGTTCTTATTTTTTGTTTAGCACAACTTTGTTCTATTGTAAAATGTATTTTTCCTTATCATAATTCAGCGAACCTTTATATCATGTTGTCTGACGAGAGTTCAGGAATGACCCAGATACTGGAACCGGAAAGAGACCTGACCTAGCAGTAAGTATTATGAAGTGGTTTTAATCAGAATGTGAGCTAGACAGAGCTTCCTTCCAGGGGAAAGCGAGAAACAGGCAGATGGAATCTGGGCGGGAGTTTCTCGAGGCCTTGACGGCGGGGCGTAGCGAGTCGAACGAGGCGAGGCGTAGGATGGAAGGTTACTTGAGATGGCGTGAGCGTGAAGCAAGAAGTGGCGGTAGTTTGGCTGGAGGTTTCAGGAATGGCGTGACTGCAGCGATGGGAGAACTGCGACCAGGTAAGGATCCTGAAGGTGAATATTCCTGAAACGGTGAAGACAAAATCATGAGCTTGGATGCTTTGAGACTAAGACAATAACATGAGCTGACCAGACTATGCACCATAGGGAGGAACAACGGAGCAGCGCCGGCTGAAGATGATCTGGAGGAGGTTATGAAGGGTGGAGATGATGGGGTAAGTAGATCAGCTGGTCGGCGTCATACAGGAAGGAAGGGGAGGAGAATTACTGACAGGCCATATTATTATAGTTGGTTTTATTTTAGGTTGACAAAAAAACTAGAACTACTGATATCTTTACTCCTCAGCATTAAATAGTTTTCTGCTCAAATTGAAGGCCATTTCATATGTACAGTCTTAGTCCAAAACATGATCATGCAAAGATCTTGACCCTAAATTAACAGGCATGAAACTCTTAGATACCAGATACGTGTCAGCTCTCTTCAAAAAAACTATTTTTTTTACCAACTAATGAGGAGTTCCAGATTTATAAAGTGCTCAACAACAACAATTCAATAACTTTTTACTTCTCAATTGGAAAAGCCTTTTCCTCTATATCATTATAAAAATATGAGAAAAAGAATTTCAAAAAAGTCTTTTAAAGTTTATTCTATCTATTATGTAAATTAGAGGTTTCATCCTCTTTTGCTGTCCTGATTTTCAAAAAAGTATAAAATATTACGATTAAAAGCATTAAGAAAAGCTAACTATATGGGTGAAACCGTTTGTGTTATTATTTTTAATACTAAACCATTTTTTACTCTATTTGTCCACTCAAATAAGTATTTATTTATTATTGTAATTTCAAGTACCTACCGATAGAGGGCACTACATGAATGAGTGACAGAGTGCACACTTGCAACGTATCAACAATTTGAGTTTTCTGCTAAAAGATTAAGAGGCAATCCGGATAATAATATTAATAGTAATAATAATAATAATAATATTAATAGTAATAATAATAATAATAATAGTAATAATAGCTTTACTTGGACCTTTTATGGGGTTTAATTCTTGTAACAGATGGATGTTAAGGGTTGCACTTGAAGAGTTAGGATTGTGCCCAAAAAATCTAACAATAAGTATAGTTTTTTGATCATATAATTGTATTGAAACCTTCACAAATTAACTAAATTATTGGCAAGTAGAAAACAATGTTTCCGCCAAAAATGATTAAACTGTCAAATATGATAGCTCCATAACTTCCAAAAGAGAAATTCCTAGACAGGAATTCATTTGGAGATGTATAGATAAATATATATGCGAAAACAACACCAAAGAAGTCAAAATTATGATTTAACAGGATTCTATACAGATGAAACATGACAGTTCTAAAGAAAAATAAGAAAAACAGTGGCAAAAATGGAGCTCTGTACCAAAAGGGGCTCAGAAAAGCGTCAGCAGATCCATAATGGAGCTTAATGGTCTCATTGAAAACACCTCCTGGTTTCATCTACAACAGTGGATTGTTCTTCTTCCTTTTTTTCCGTCAAACTGTTTCTTTATCAACAAATCAAATTCTATTTTGTAATATATACTGTAATCAGCTTAAAAGGCTTAAGTCGTGTGTTTTGAGTTTCGCGTAATGCCGATGCGCATTTTGTCCGTTTGGATTCATTTCCGGGACTTGGAGGCGCAGATACCAGCAGCACCGACCCCCACCCCACTCTGCCAGAAAGCCGGTGAAAGCCGTGAGCTTGTCCCGCGTGCCGTAACCCCCCAGTCCCCCGAAATCAAAGCGTTGGAACCCAGAGGGAAGCGGCGCAGGAGCGGCGGCGGCAGGTGAGAAGCGCGCGGAGGCTGAACAGTGTTCACGGGGAAAACGTGTTTGGTTTGTGAGCCGCTGTGGATTCAGACAAAGAGCAGTATGCGCGCATGCATCTGCGCTTCCTTTCTCCCGTCTGCATCGCTGTAGCTGCGTCCTCTCTGTGTTAGAAAACTGCAAACGCGCAGCTCCCCCCACCCCAGTTTTTTTTCTCCAAAACATGCAGCCGGAATGTGACATCTGCGAGGTGCAATGGCTTCATGATGACGAGCTGCTGAATGGTACCTAACTGTCATGTTCACTAACATTTTGGATTAAATCAGGGCTGCCGCTGAATCCCTACAGGAACTGTTTTTTGTTGTTGTTTTTCCCCCACTGTAATTTGGTGAAGTGAAAATAGGTTTTTGTATTATTTTCAGATGCTTAAAGAGAAAATTATAAACATTTCCTCACTTTTTTCAAACTTGTAAAGTTGAGGGTTTGAGAAATACATTTGAGCAGGATCTGCAACAGAATTGGATTTGTTTGATTGCAACATTTTCTACATTAAAGTACATTGATGCTTGATCAAAAACTGATTACTAATCTGAGGCAGACCCAGATTTAGCCACACCCACCATGGAGTGCAGGTAGAACATTAGGTGGGATCAAGTCTGGGTGTGCTGAAAGTTTTAGGTATAGCCTCTTAAATACTTACAAAACCATTCTATCGTCATATCAGTTCATCTTTGATCTATTTGATATGTCTTATTAGTTTTTTGTTCTCTGCTCTTCATGATACGACCCTCTGCATGCACTTTGCTTGGAACCAGCCTAATTAAAAATCTGATTTGTGCTTATTTGTTCATCATTGTTTTGTTGAGTTCTGACTGGAACAGACTAATGGTTAAATCCTAATGGATTTTAAATGGAAAATATGTCTCCCTCTACAATAATAGCCTTTATTTGTTATCACTCAAATAAAGCTATACAATCAGTATGTTACACCGTGTATGAAGGCAAAAGAAACAACAGTAAAAGCAATTGGAGGAAGCTTGATTTTCAACGGGCTTTAGTGGGTGCAATGGTCCGTGGGGTCACAGACGTCCTCAGGAAGAGTTTTCAGAGGGTGTGCATGGTGATGCAGAAGGTCCAAGCAAAGTCTGGCATTTTTTACGAGTGCAGAAAAGAAGAGGTTTTCATCTGAAGAGCTGAAGAGTGACAGTGGAGCATGTCAGTGAAACAGGAAGGAGTGTGTCTTAAAAAAATTAAGAACTAAAAAAACCTCAGAGTTGGGGAAATTTCTCAAGGGCAGGACTGAAGTGGTCAAGTGGTTGCAGAGTTAGATGTACTGACGTTTGCTCGTGACGTTTATTATTTATGATCCAGCAGCGATTATTGTGCTGTATCCCATCGCCTTGTTTGAACAGACTTTGGGAAAAAAGAAAAACAACTTTCCTCCCTCCCTTTTTTCCATCTCTCCCTGCACTTCTTGCTGTTGTTTACCTGGATCAGGTGTGTTCAGGCAGTCAGAGCGAGGAGACGCCTGAATCGGTAGAAAGCTGTAGACCAGATCTTGAGGACCGGGGTTGAGCAGCACTACTGCAAAATATCTGCAAACGGGGGAAAGTGCAGATTTACTAAGACCCAGAGCGGGTCCTGCCGGGAAACAAATGCACGGCTGCTGCAATCAGTTGGTCGTCTAGAATTAAATATTCCTCTTTCTTTTCATTAAGGTGGTTTCAGTGCTAATTTGTGCTTAGGTCATTGCCCTTTCTTTCTTTGTAAAGTTTTTTGATGGTTGAGCTGGGTCAGGAAGAAGTCTGTCGGTCCAGAGCATAAAGGATGCACTTAGTTAATACTAGAAAAAAATGATTTACTTTCAGTAGGATATTGCAGATTAACACAGTAAACCTCTGGAAATGTTTGTTCTGTGAAGGATGTTCAATTATGGTATATTTCCTTCTAAAAGGATTTACTGTGTTCTGAGAATTTTCTGCAGCAGCTAAAGTGTCGTTCCTTGAACGAATACTTTTGTTAAACTGACATGAAATCAAAATGAACATGTTCATCCTGCAGGTGGAGATGTGATGTTGCTGACTCTTGCTGAGCCGATTAGTTGTTTTGTTTTTTTTCAAAGGCACTTTTTAAGCAAAGTCGTGACTTGTTCCAAAATGCTGTACGATAACCAAAGTTTACATGTTAATTGTAATTATACTTCATTCAGTTTTACTTTTATTATTAAACTCTAATATGATGAAGTAAATGTTTCAGCTTTAAACACTCCTGTCATTTTATGGTTCAAAGCAGACATGAAATCTTGATTTCCATCCTATTAAAATAAAAATGTTACTTTTTTTTTTGTTCAATTCCTAGAAATAAAAACCCATAAGTGAGGAGTAACCCTTTAGCAAAAGAGCCAATGTGAATTCTTTTATCAGATTAGTTCTTCCAAAAAGCATACAAGCTCTGACAGCAGGAAACCTTTGAAAATAGAAAAAGATGTTTGCTTGTTTTTCAAAGACTACAACCTTTTTGACTTGGTTTGCAAACCAAAGCAGCTGTGAAATAAAAAAATTTTTTTGTTGCTCTCCCACATCCCTGCTGCTGTTCAGTGTTTGAATGTGTCTGAATCCCAAAACAGCAGGAGGGACAAAGCTGTGGAAGATGTTGAGACCTACGCTTGCTCTCAACCAGCCACTGGGAGACTGATGGATGCAGGTCAGAGTGCTCTGACTGACTGCCTTCCTCTAATCGGTCCAAAGAGGCTCACACGTTGCAGCTGGGATTGAAGTAAATGTCTAGTTACCATCCTTATGGTGAGTGGATTTAATTCACCAAAGCAGAAGAAGCAGCAAATTATAACAAAAATCAAAAAGCAGAGATTCTGACCCTCCACATCAGGCTGATGTAGACACATTAGGAGCAAAGAGGAGGAGAGGATTAGTGTGAAATGTCACATTAACCTTAAAGTTCTGGAATGGATCATCATTTCTTTGGCTTGACAGTCTCTGGTTTAAAGTCTCACTTTGGATCCATTTTCAAAACCTTTCCAGTGATTTTTTTTTTTTAATTGTGATTATGCGGTTTTCAGCCAAAATAAAATAAAATAAAAACGTGTTGTTTTCTAGGACATAGTTTCTCCATACCGACAGGAGTTCATTAGAAATTCACCTCTAAGTTGTGGGCGGGGCTCTTGATGTGGAGTAAGCTCCATTTTGCATCGTCCATCTGTTTACACTCTCTCTCCCGCTAGCTTCCAGCCCCTCTCAACCCCAGCATAACATTACTGGTCCAACAAAAATGTCGAAAAATTGGAGCTATCCAGCCATACAGTTTTGAATCAGATTGCAGCTCAGACGAGGAAAACGAAGACGGGAATGGATCTATTTGTCTGCAACTGTGATCCGCCCAGCGTAATTTCCATGCCTCAAATAAGCTCTTTTTCAAACTTTCCTTCACAAAGTGCTAACCTTTGTGAAGGAAAGATTAGTTTCCATGATGGTAAAATTACACTTGTTTTTTTATTTTAATTTTAATTTTACTTGGCCTTAAACAAGACCAATGGTTTTCACTCTAAGGTTGTAGATATCTCAAAAGCAGAAAGTAAGTATTGGAATTTATTTCTCACAATCGAAACAAACAAACAAAATCACATAAAATGTATCTAAATATAAGGTATATAAACTTTTAAAAAACTTAGGATAATTAAGTGAGTCCAGTAAATGTGCTATTACAACTGCAAACACATGGATGATGTAAAGGTCACACTGAAACCAGGCAATAAAAGGTTATTTGCTAATTAAGTTAAACCAATTAGATTATGTAACATAAATAAAAACCTATATTCCTTTAAAAAACTCTTATCCATCCATCTTCTTCCACTCATCCTGGACCGGGTCACGGGGGCAGCAGTCTAAGCAAAGATGCCCAGACTTTCCTCGCCTGAGCCACTTCCTCCAGCTCCTCTGGGGGGGGGGGACCCGAGGCGTTAACAGGCCAACCGAGAGACAAAAAAGTCTCTCCAGCATGTCCTGGGTCTTCCCCGGACTTCCCTCTGGGTCTTCCTCCGCCCAATGGGACATGTCCGGAACACCTTTCCCTGGGACCGGATGCCTGAGCCACCTCAACTGGCTCCTCTTGATGTGGAGGAGAAGCGGTTCTACTCCGAGCTCTCTGCGGGTGATCGAGCTTCTCACCCCATCTCCAAGGGAGCACCCAGCCACCATACGGATTATGCATTACCAAACATGAAACCACCTTCCTGCTTTGACTATTTGCTCCTTCTAAAACTTTGTGGCATTTCTACCTTTGAAATTAATAATTGCTAAAATGTAAAATATCCTAAGTTGTGTTGCAGTTAGCCAATAAAATACAATTTACTGCATCCTTGTGAGACAACAATTACCTTTGTGCAAACAAATTAAACAAATGTGGTCTTTCTAGTTAACATACAGTTACTTTAACATACTAACTGTGATGGTTCACATCAGTGTGTCCACATACAGTTGCTTGTTTGAGCTCTTTGGAAATGCTGAGCGTGTTCCTGCTGCATTGGCCCCTGACTGAGCTGTAACAGTAGAAGTCTGTGCATCGATGCATCGTCCCCAAAAATGACCTGTTTTGCAAACATCTCTTCACTTTTTTGTCACCTGTGGTTTCAACTGCTGGGAAAATTCCAGCCCCCAAAAAAGGAACGATTTTATTTGCTGATTTTCAAATATAGTTGAATATCTAATCAGATTTTCTCCTTTCATTTTTAAGCTGCCCCAAGAAAAACAAAACTATTAATTCGGGATGCATGCTGAATCATTGATATGTTAAGTGATAGTTCAATAGTGGGAGCCCTCAAATAAAAACAGATTAAAGGTGTTTAACATTCACTGACAAATTGTCTAATTTTGAAGAGAATTCTTTAAACCTAGTTTGCCTGAACACATCATAAAGCCTCCAGACTCAAACTTCTCCAACAGAACACGGCTCTACGAACCAGACAGAGTGGTTTTTGTTGTCTGTGGATTTGATCTGTTTGAGTCTTTGTTTTATATTTTTTATTTTTTTCATTGACTGATTTTGAAAGGGTGACCCCCTCCCCCTCTCTATTCTCAGCATTGTGTAATCCTGTTACACAAGCAAGGGAATGCAATGCAGGTCTTTTACTTCTGAAAGTCAGATCAATATGAAGGTAACGCGTCCTAAATGTCAGATCTTTTTCTCTTTAAAATGTCCTACATTTAGTAAGATTATTCTGTTTTATTTATTGTTATTCTGGAGGTTGGTGATTGATTATTTAAAAAAAAGACTGGTGTATATTTATATGAACAGAAGAGTCAATAATATGAAAATAGGAAAGTGGTTTGTTTTTAGTGTTCATGTTTGCATTTAAAATCATTTTTTAATGGGCTGTTTGTCGGATCGGTCTTTACTGTTATTATACGACTACAACAAATTATTTTGGAAAAGGCTTGATTGAAGCTTAGCTATTTTTTATGGTCTTGCTTGAAAATTTCTCCCTAAACCGTGAAACTAAGATTTGAGCTGCCTTTTTCTAGAATTTGTTGATGATTAGTGGGTTTAGTTTTAAATTGTCTCTTTTCTCCTTAACTTAATTATTCCTTAGTTTTTTACGGAAACTTTATTTACTCTATACTTCATAGTTGGAACTATTGACTGTATATTGGAACTGGACTGAGTGAGTGTGACATTGCCATGAAAACAGCTTACTTCCACCGCCAATGAAGTCAATTCAGTTGCCATTTTTTGCGACAACGTTGTTTAGCAGGGATTGTTCTAAGTCGGTCTGAGTCACCATTTCTATGGCAACCTCTTTTACCAATCAGGAGTGAGGTTGTTGGAAGTCCACGCCTCCTCTGAAAGTGGGCTGCAGAGAATCTGTCAATCAAATGTTTCAAACGTTTTTAACACGGGGGGCCAACGGGCAACACATACTTTCACTGAGGCATCTGATTGGTCAGTTTATAACTTAAGTAACTTGCAATAAAGGAAACAAATATCATAAAAATGTTTGGATTACAAGAGCAAAAGCAAATGTAAATCTAGAAGAGCAAGAATGGTTATTCTGAAAAATCGAACGACTGAGTAACAGCTGTTTATTTCTCGATAGAGTTCTCTGGAATTTTGACTTCTTGGAGCCAGCGGGTTCTTTCTGATACTCAGTCCAGTTCTCATATACAGTCAATGGTTGGAACACCTTAAGCTGTATTTATTTCTTTTGATTCAGGTCTAGATGCGTTTCGTGTCATGTGACCTCATTAGGAATTTATTTGTATATTACTGACATATTTAGACTGAGTTAAGTTGAGCTTATTTTGGCTGTATTAAGAAAAGTTTTGTCATGCAGTCCGTGTTAACACATTGACAACCTCCCCTCCTGCCCCACTCCTTTGTTAAATCTTCTCTGAGCCCCTGCAGTGTTTCTAATCTGGCTTTAGTGGATTCCCCTACAGCACTTGTGACATAAATCCATGCTACTCGAGAGCCATGTGGGCCTTTTGGCCCCTTAGGAGGGTAAAAGTTTCGGTGAATCCTTTGTGGGGTTGTGGGGTTAACTGTTAATTTAGTTTAAGAAACGGAACAATGAACCCGTTTTAAAATCTTTTGTAATGATGAGGAGCAAAAACGGAGAAGACGCTTTATGAGTGGCCCCCTGTTAACATGGGGATCGAATTGCAGCTCCCACAGGTCTAACAGGGATTTCACTTGTTAAACATTTCCATTTTCATTTTGACAGTGGGGAAAAAATGTGATGATGCGTGCTTTTCAGTGAGGGTGGAAGAATTAGTCAGAAGAGGGTGAGTGTTTACAGTGTTCTCACATCTTGGCATACGTCTTGCGTAACTTCTTTATTCCACTAAGCTGAAAAGTGGCATTATTAAGCCGAACTTATGTAAGGCAGCTTATGCAAGCCGCTGTCTTCTCTTCTTTTATCATTTGGTTGATAAGATTCCTGCTTTTTCTGAGGGGCTTTCAAGATGTTCGCAATGATTTTAGGTTTTTCCTTGAAATAAAATGATACTGAAGTTTAGATTTCAGGACAGTTAGGACTTGGCATTTATTTGCAACTTGATATTTTTTGATTTGTACTTTCCCTAAGAAGTTTATATTAATATATGCTTTGGTTTGTTTAATTTTATAAGAATGAAAAGAGAAAAAGTTAAAAACCTAATGTGTGGAACTGAACAAACAATAAATGTTGCAACAAACTGAATTTGCTACCTTTTAACATCATTGAAACCGTAATTCTCCGTTCGATTTACAGTTTTCTTTTTTTTTAATCAAACTTTCTACACAGAGAAGTATGTTAAAATGCACGAGGCTGCCCAGCGATAGAGCCTGCTTCCTCAGCAAACATCCCTCCCTTTCCACCTTCCTATTGACAAAACACCTGATCCAGGTGATCAGCAGCAGGCAGAACAGGGGTAACTGGGAAAACTAGTAAGATACCTGCCCTAGAGGATTGGCTTTGTGCAACTCCTATCTATTGGCAACTGCTGAATTGCTGTGTGCACTGCAACATTGATTTGCATCAAAACATTTATCTGGAACACAGATTCCTGTCAACAACAAAAAAACAGGAGTCTATTGGGGTTCCGCTGGTGAGTGAGTCAATAAATAATTGATCCAAACCCCAAATATTTTTGTGGAAAAAAATTGCTTCACTAATGACTGAAACCAGTGTAAAACATATTTACTGTTTAGAAAATAGGCAAGGGATAGTGCCAGTCGAGGTGTCCATCATAATAAATGAATGGATGATGCGGAGGCATTAACTGCCAGGAACGAACCAGAAAATTGTTGTCCATTGACCCAATAACTACAATGAACAACCTGAAGGGCGTTGTCCCACATATACCATGGTCACTTATGAAATAAAAAACATTTAAAATAAATTATTAATACTTTAATCTTGTTTTTTTATGTTTACATTGTTTTAACAAGAAGCAGACTATGTGATGCGAGGCGGGACACGTTATGATGGCTAAAGCCTTCAAGTCGCTCTGCTGCAGCTGTTGTATGAGGACTTACCAGCAGAGGAAAGTGGTAAATAGGCTATATGTGACACAAAGCATCCCTTTAGTTCACCTCTTACCCCTTGTTTTTGTCCAGATGATGATGCAAAAGTTTGTTGCAAAGAAACAAAGTCTCCAAATAGTCTTAGATCGCTTCATTGCAAGAAATATTCATCATTAACCCTGGACACTAAATGAGTGTCAACAAACGCTTTAATTAATAAAAAATGTATGTATAAACACATATGAACTCTCAAGAAATATGGTTAGCAAGGCAGAAAGACGGACAAAAAACTATTTCCAATTAAGGGGAAGATGGCTGTTGATGGAAAAATGTGATATAGATCCTGGCATGTCCATCATAGAGCAATTGGAAGGACAGAGATTGTTTCTACGGTCTTGCTGTTGTGATAAACCGTGGAAGAACGTATGTCCCCCTATGTTTCAAGTTCTGTTGTTCCGGTTACTAACTTGTGTTGTCATATTGTACATTCAGGCTTTTCGACCAGAAATTCTTTTTTTACGTGTCCGTTATCCCTTTTTAATAAACACCCTGCAGCTAATCAGAATTGAGTATTTACCCAGACCATGGTATAGCAAGATTTGTTTTAATGCCATAAAAAAACATGGCAGGTTTATTCAGAGCAAAGCAGTTATTTTAGTCTATTATGAGCTGTGTGTTGATAAGTGAAGATGCTCACACAAAATGTGTTGTACAATGTCTGCACAGGACAACATAGCTAGCAGCAGGCTGTTGCCAACAATAAGGAAAGGAGTAAACGACTAGTATAGTTACCCAGGCAGCAGGTGAGCTTTCTAAACTGCTTTAAAGGGTTTTTTATTGCTGACTTGTCAGTGAAAAGCTTCTACAGGCACTGTTTGGCATCATGCTGTTCAAGATACAAAGGTATTCATTTTTTCCTCTTTCTTCTTTCCCCTCATTTGCAAAGTTTTTTTGGGGGGGTCTTTTTTTCAAGTTTCCCAATAGTTTTTTAAAATGCATATCACAAAATAACGTTTTCAGAGCCTTTCAGAGTAAACTATCTCCATATCTTTGACACACTAAAGACTGAATTTTTTTAAATGAAATACAAGTAATTTTTGCAGTTCATTTTACTATCTGGAAGTAAGACAACTCGATCTCGGCAGTGTGTATGCATTTCTCCCACGAAAACAAACCGCATCCAAACTTTTTCAAAGATGGATGTTCATATTGTGCATATAAAAAGTAGGCATTTTTGCAGATCGCTGTGTGTGAGTGTGTGTGCTAGACTGGGGGCTGTGCAGATAGCACAGACTCTTCCTGGAAGGGGCTGTTCCTCACTTTGTGATGTCACAATGTGCAAACATACCCGCTCAGAGATCAGGGTTTTAGAGGATTACTCAGAGATGCAGGAAAGGAGCAAACTTTGGGGTAATCTTTTGTGAGGAATTAACATAACAATACACGTAAAAACTCAAAAAAGTTGATTTTGCATGATCTAGGCCCTTTAGTGCATGTCTGCTACCAAAAAAAAAAAAAGTGGGGAAAATGGTGTAGAATTCACTCTTAATTGTTTGGCAGTAAAAACTGCTCTCACAGCAATTAAAACTACTTTGGAATATTTGACTGCATGTTTAGATATGTAAATACATTTTACAGAGGCTGATTTCTAAAGAGGATGCATAGACGGCTGCATTCACTCTGGTTGAAGCCATCCTTGTTATGACTGCATACATTTTCTTGTAGCGCAGTCAGCTGACATCCTGCTAACTGAGAACGCATGAATGCTAAGAACTTCTCTTTAGACATGTTTTCCAGATTTCATATCAGATTCTACTACGAACGCTGCTACGCGTTAAAAGTTCTTGCTCATCATTCAAGTTTAAATCAAGTTTGCACTGGTCACCATTCAGTATGGGAAAAAGCTAAACCAAGTCTGTAAGCCAATCATTTGCATGCATTTACCAGCAGCTGTGAGAGAAAGTTTATGATGTGAATATCGTGTGAACTTCCTCATCCAAGCAAACATAATGCTGCATTCAATGATAGGCTCTGTTGCTTGTAACAAGAGAACATCTTATTCCATCATTTTCTACTTTACCTTCCAAACAGGATGCAACAGAAAACTGATTCGTTTTATGCAATATGTAATCATGTTTTTGTTCTCTGCAGTTTAAAAAAATTGACTAAACAATGTTTTTGTATATGTTCGCATTAGACCTGCACAATATACAGCCAATTTATTGTAATTGCATTATCCAGCTCTCCAATATGCATATCGTAAAAGACGGCGAAAATTGCAATAAATTGTAAACCTTAAATGTGTTCAAACAATCTTATGGCAGCTTGAAGCATTTAACGAATCAAAGAAATCCCTTAATGCTTTGACCAATCAGATGGACGCCTTCAAGTTGTTGACCAATCAGATGGAGGCCTATTATGTTAGATGTTTGTCACCTATGTCGTTGAGGGTCATTTGGAGTATAATTTTTAAACTGTTGCAGTGAAATGGGAATGATATTTTTGGTTATATTGCTTTTTGTTTATTTACCGCAAATTATATCGTTATCGCAATATTTATCTCTAATTTCGCATATCGCGAGTTTTCCTCATACCGTGCAGCCCTAGTTCGCATCATATCTTATGAATGGACCTACTTTCTCATTCTCCTTTGTCACTATTGAGTTAAAAAATCAGAATTTTGGTTTAAAATTGATATCCCATCTGATGAAGTTGGAAGATGGATAAGAGTTCATTTTTTTGTATTTTTTCTGTAATTAAATATATTTTTTAAAGGTGCTTGATACAGTTAAATAACAACCATGTATTTTTTAGACAGAACTTTTAAATGGATGGTGAAAAGGAAGTTTGTCAGTGTAGCTGCACCTCTGTATTTGGATGGGTGTTTATTTAACCTCTTTTACATACAGGCTGTTAAAAGGGTTGCATCCAGTAAGAAGGATTTAAGCCTTGGTCTGTTATGTAACATGTTATTGCCTAAAATTTGCACATTTGTTTCAACTGTTTTTCTTTGGTTTATTCATCTTTATAATTGTTGAAAAAAAATTGCGACTAGCTGGTTGTCCTCTTTTTATTTCTGTCTCAGATGTCCCTGACTTCATTTTCACAAACTTGTACTTTAATTCACTTGTGTAGAATAAACCTTTGCTTCTTGTTTTGGATGGGAGCACATCCATTTTCATCAAGTCTACTTCAGTTTGTGCTCCTCAAAAACTATTTCGTTAAATGTCTGTATGACGCTATTAGCTGGAAGAAGCTACTGCATATTTTAATATTTTTGTGTGATGATTGACACAGGAAACATTAATTGTGCTGGTCCAAAACTGGATGTTTTAACTACTTTTAAATAACAGGAGGAATATGAGATTTGCACATGACCCATAGTTCCCTTGAGCTGTAGACTCAAGACACCCCCCCCCCCCCCCGGGGAAAGCACTGATCTCATCTGTACAGAGCATACATGTTCAAAATGTACAGAGCAATGCAGATTAGAAGTTTTACTCTTTTGCTTTTTTTTCTTCTGATTTTTAGTCCAGAGCCCATTCTGCCAGTTTCTTTGTATTTATGTGGCTCTCTCGAGGCTAAACTATGAAGTCAGTTTGGCCAGAACTGCCTGTTGTGTAACGGCTGTCTAATGTTATGCAAGGTGAGTTGGCTGGCAGTCAAGAATAAACCTTGCAGTGCGACTGTCTGGAAATATAGACTGGAGGGATTTATTCATTTTACCTGGAAATGCTTCGCTAACACAATAGTGCTTTTCTTTTTAGAATTGTTTTCTGATTTGTGTTGAAATTCTTCTATTTTATTATATTTTCTGCTTGATAAAAATCCTTTTGGATGTGGTTAGTGAAGCTGTTGGTAAACAGAGACAAAATATAGATCACAATTTTTTTAAATCAACTTTTTATTCTGAGACACAGAATATCTCAATGAGAAAACTCTTGACATGTGCTCATGGGTCATGGTGTCTTTCTGCCATCATTTGCTTTGTCATTCTCCTCTCTGTCAGGTTTCCTTTGCTGTTTCTTATAAAGATCTGTCTAAAACCAAAAAAAACCACGTCTCCAGTAATGATTAAATAGATACACAGATGGGTTTTGTACATCAGGATCAGCTACATCTGGTGATCTGTCAGTAAGGCGAAAGCACAACATCAAAACCATCTGTTTTTCATTTTTAATGACTGGTTTTATTAGGGAAGATGCTCTTATATTTTTCTATTATGTTTGTTTCTGTCTCCAAAACTCAGGAAAACGCTACAGTCGTTGTGAGGGTGTTTCAACAAGTGTTTGATTCAAACCATTGCATTATGTCCTGTAGTTGGATGTCAAGCAGAAACTTTAAAGGGCCTGTATCATGCTATTCTTAAGTCTTTTAGAGTAAAGTATATCCATATATATGATAGTATATTACCTTTGCCACAGTAAAAAAAGATTTCTTAATGAAATATGCAGGATTTTCACAGCTCATTTTCCTAACCAGATGTAAAACAACTAGATCTCTGAGGCTCCGCCTTTCGCTTCTTGTGGGTGTCGCCCACTTTATGACGTCACTCTAGGGCCGGCCTCAGCAGCGTGTCTGCATTTCACCCACAAAAACGAACAACACCCGAACTTTTCTAAAGATGGATGTGCATATTTTGCATATAAAATGGAAGCGTTTTAGCAGATCACCGCTAGCTCCATGGAGAAAGGTGGTGTTTCTATTAGCTTGGGGGCGGAGCTGGCAGTACAGACTCTTCCTGGAAGGGGCTGTTCCTCACGAATCTGCATCAAAATGTGAGAACCCGCTCGTTTTCTTGGATTGGGAGGGGCTGAAGCTCAGAGCGCAGGTTTTTAGAGGAATGCTCAGAAATGCATGAATGGATCAAAATACAGCTTTGGAGTTGTTTTTTGTGAGGAATGAAAAAACATTATGATACACTTAAAGTTTAAAAAGTTTAATTTACATGATTTAGGCCCTTTCAAACTATTCATTTTACTATTGTTTTTAGCTACTAAACTCGTCGGAATCATGCTTCTTGCATGAAAGTGAAGCCTTTTGGTTTACAGAAACGGTTTGTTTTTAGCAACAACTGGACTAAATAATGAAAAGTGCGGCACATTTTCTTTCTCTGGTGAATTAAACCGAGTGACTTCCTGCATTTCCCTGCCTTCCAGGTGTGCGCAGTGTGGCTATGCAGAGGTAGCAGTAACCATCATCTCAGGATGTCCAACGACAGAGAGGAATGCAATGATGGGAGGAAAAGAGAGCGACAGATCCTCTGTATCAGCGATGAGGATGATGAAGAAGATGAGGTGATTTATGGTGAGTCAACATGGAGACTTCCTTAACCCTTGTGCTATCTTAGATGACCCCACCCTTACTTTGACGTGTTCTCCCTACCATGACAAAGGTGGATAAAGGTGGAAAGATTTCATGTAATCCATGGACACCAGTGAAGATCACAAATCATTGAAGAAAAAAGGTTCAACGCACTGCCTAGTGGGTCTAGATGACCCAACACCCAACGTTAAAGTGCATAGGATAGCACAAGGGTTAACTGAATGTTTTCGGGATTATCTGATGCAGCAAAGTGAACGGATTTTAAAACGCTTTTCCCAAAATTTGGGGGAAAACATTTCCATTGAGTCTGCTTTTTAAAGGTCAAATACAACAGAACATCCTTAAAGGAGACAAATTAAAGACAAATAAAAAATTAAGAGAAATGTTTATTTGAAGCCCTAACTTTGGCTCAGGTAGGTGTGCTTCAGGTAAAAACATAAAAGATAGTATCGGGTTAATTCCAGAATTGGAGAACATTTTACTTTGCACCCTTCATATTTCCAATAATCCACATTCAAACACTAAGACATCTAGTTTCTGAATAAATTTACTTGTCTTGAGACCAAATCTACAACAAATAGAAAAGAATGCTTGGAAATAGTTTTAAAAATACCAAATAATCCTGGAGTACCCCCTAAATAGCCATTTTCCCTTCTCTCACACCCTGTAATGTCCAAATCTTAAATAAAACAGTTGAAATCAAATAGAATTTTTGGGGGGTACTATTTATTTTATTGATGTCTCTTGTAACTTGAACTAATATTTATTATTCATGAAATGTGTGACTCACGTGTGTCCCTGAGCTAATCAGTTTATTACGGTATTTTTGTTGATGAATATGTGGCAGAAAAGTAGAAAAGTGAATGTTTACTCCTCAGGAGTTTTGAATATCCTCCATTTCTGGAATGAGCTTGAGTAGAGTTTCTTTTATTCACTATTTTCTTTTTATGATTGTTCAGTATTTCTTTTTTTGCTAGATAATCTTCATGTTGGTTTCTCAGAGACCTCACAGATACAACGAAGTGCTTTCTTTGCATTCATGAGCAGACCAACTCCCTTCAGCAGACCGTACAGTTCTGTCCTATCAAAAAAAAAAAATGTTGATGCTACTATTTGTTACATAACTCAGTGAGTCATCCATCAGCTCTGTTAAGTGTAGATGTCCCTGTCTGAGTGTGCGCACACATATTGTGTAAAGATGAATGTTTCATGTCGATTAAAATTCTTTGTGAAAAACAAAGGTGCTGATTACATTAGTTTATTAAGAGAGAAAAGCTGCTCTTTAGTAAAGACTTGACAGGATTTGCAGCTTAATCAGAAACGCATTGTAAAGGCCCTGCAGTCCTTAAAGTTCCTTCTGAGTGCAGTAAGGCAAAGACACAACAATTATTGATAAGGCAAGTGTCCTTGAATTTTAGTTCTTCTTTCTATTTTCTTGTTTCTATCTTACTTTAAGCTTCTAAGTTGAAGTTTTATGATTAGCTGTTGGAACATTGGTTTAACCTAGTAAAAGTTGTGTACTGTTTTCCATTTTTTGTGCACCAAAAACCTAGCTTGCTGCAAGAATAACCAACATGTTCTGGATAAAGAGAAGCACTAAAGTTTTTTTTTTTCTGTCTTAAATTCCAGGTATTTGTTCCCGATATATTATTTGTTTTCATTTTTATCATTATCAAACTGATTTAATTATTAGTCAAAGATAACTCAAATTAAAATGCTAAATGTCTTTTTAAACGAATGTGTTTGTTATTGAGAGGAGATCAAATCCAAACCGGCATGGCGTGGAAAAGTGATCTTCACCTGTCCAAAGAGATACTAAGGTTTAACAGTAAATACATTGAAGATTATTTAGCTCCACTAAGGCTATTTTAAGCTAGAAACTACAACAACAAAGCAAAAAACATCCATGGGGCTATTCCTGACATAAGGACATGTTAAATTCTGAGAGGAAAGGACTGAAAAGATCCTTCATAGTCAACTTTTCATTATTATTCTCATTGTCTAAATTGATACAGTTGAGCAAAAATGATCAGGGTCCCATTATCCAATACAGGTGGTCCCTCACTATACACTGGTTCACCTTGTGCGATCTCACCCATTTCATGGATTTTTGTTGTGCAACTTTGCTCCTTTTTGCATCGTATTCTGCATCCTGATTGGCTGTAGACCACTGTCAGTCAAACTCCTCCATGCTATGTCTCCCATACAGAATGTGTTGAGAAAGCCAAATATACAAAAAACATTTTTTATTTTTGTTTCTTTTTGAGAGAAAAGTGTATAAAGCGTGTTAGGGGTTTTACAGCCTTAAAACATCAAATTAAAAAAAAAAGTCTACTATGCAGATTTGGTCTATCAAAGGTTATTTCTTAAAATTCCTGCAACAAGAGAGAGAGAGAACTTATTTGAACTGGTCTGAGACCTTAAGTTATGCAACAAAATACTTTTTGCATCATAAAATTAATTTTAGAATTGCTTTCTGATCTTAAAATGCATCATCCTTATCAAGTTGCCAGGAAAAATGATTGGTGTGGACCACACTTGTCTGTTCTTGGAAACTGCTTTTCTGTAGTTCTCCATCTATTGAGACCCTTCAGGCTTCACATCACTGAGACTAAATGCCCATTTAAATGTAACAGATTGACATACACCAACATACATGCACTCTCATGTTGTTTTCCATTTCCTCTGCTCAGCAGGAACCCCTCCCCATGTTACCATCTTCTCACAAATGCACAGAAATGCAGCCACAAACACTTCCACTGTCCTAATTACAGCAGCAGCGTGCCTGCTGCCATAGTGCTGCAATGGTGGCTGTGCAATAAGACTGAACCTGAAAATGTGTGTGAGATAGGGAGGTGGCAGAGAAATGAGGATGATGACTCGGAGCCATTAATCATTCTCAAACAGCGACTCGGGTTCTTCCTGCTTACTGGTGGAGCTTAAAATCCATTTTTACTGCAGCAGTGCAACAACTGACTCAGTGTAACAGGAAATGTTCAAAGCCTAAGCCTGCAGAGGTGAGCCTTAACCTTAGATAGTCAGTGATGGAGTTTTGAATGTTCCAGAGGAGAAAAAAAACACTGTGGTTCAATGTTCAATGAATAGGAAAACACGTTTTTAGGGACACACAATACTGATGCAAAAAAACAAAAAAAAGTTTTAAAAACTAATTAAGGCATGACTCTACTTCAGGGGTCCCCAAATCCAGACCTCAGGGGCCGGTGTCCTGCTGGTTTTCCATAAACCCTGCCTTATTTGCTGCTGATTACCTTGATCAGGTGTGTTTAGCCAATAAGGAGCTTCAATGGCAGGTTGGTTGGAAAACATTTAGCACACCTGGATTTGGGGACCCCTGCTCTTCTGATTTGATTGACAACATAACAAAAAAAATCAATCCAAAGGGTCTGGAGGGTCACTACTACCCATCAGCAAGGTTTTTATATAGTTCTGAGAAAGATTCCAGCTCAGACGAGAAAAACCAAGACGTACATGGATCTATTTGTTTACAAGTGGTTGCATCAGAGTGGAGCGAAGCAGGGAGCTTGTGGTCCACCCAGTATATTTTCTACCTCACAAAATACGATCTTTTTCCAATTGCATTTTTTTCACCAGCTCCTGATTCACAAAGATTTTAAAAAAGAAATGGACTTCAAGCTTTTCTTCATAATGTCCTCCATCATAAAAAAAATTATAAAGATCATGTAAAAAAAAACACAATTTCCATCGGAGTGGGTCTTTAAATATGTCATTATTCAAGAAATGGAGCCTGGTGATGGAGTTTGCAGAATTTATTTCCTTTTTTTTCTCTTCAAATAAACTCATAATGGACCAGCCATCCTATACAGGATGAACAGGTGCAGAAAACATGTTAATTAAAGATTGCTTTCATGTTTTTTCCCCCCAAGGTCTCTGTAAAGACCAGGTTTTTCCAATTACTATTAATGTAAGTCTACCTGTGTGCTCTCTTATGACCTTCTCATTGCACATGTGAGACTGCACCAAATTAGAACCCTGTTTGGTGGATAACTCGGTGGCCGTGTGAATTCAAATCCACGGCCGAGAGAAACCAAATACTCTAAAAATGCCTCCCTCCTTGACACTCAGTATTAAGGGGTTGGGGAGGTTAAACCACCAATAGTTTCCAAGCTTGTCTTCAGAGCACCGCTCTCCAGGGGATAAAATATGACAAACAAATTTTACACACCCAGATTTGTGACAACTAATGGGACTTTAACTTTAAGATGCATTGAGGACACATAAAAATGTGGAAATCCCAGCTTTTATCTTTGCTTTTTTATTTAGAAGAATTATCAAGTTGTTTAGTCATATGCAGTGGAGCAAAAAAGTATTTAATCAGCCACCAATTGTGCAAATTCTCCCACTTAAAAAGATGAGAGAAGCCTGTAATTTTCATCATAGGTACACTTTATCTATTAGAGACAAAATGAGAAAGATGGAAAAAAAAATCACATTGTCTGATTTTTAAAGAAATTAGTTTTTGGTCAATAACAAAAGTTCAACTCAATACTTTGTTATTCCCATTTGTTGGCAATGACAGCAGTCAAACGTTTTCTGTAGGTCTTCATAAGGTTTTCAAAAACTGTTCCTGGTATGTTGGCCCATTCCTCCTTGCAGATGTCCTCTAGAGCAATGAGGTTTTGGGGTTTTCGCTGGGCAACACAGACTTTCACCTCAAAAGAGGTAGGGTTGAAATTTGGAGACTGGCTAGGACCTCCAGGACCTTGAAATGCTTTTTATGAAGCCACTCCTTTGTTACCCGGACAGTGTCTCATCTTCAATGCCCTTGCTGATGGAAGGAGGTTTTCACTCAAAATCTGACCATACGTGGCCCCATTTATTCTTTCCTTTACACGGATCAGCCGTCCTGGTCCCTTTGCTGAAAAACAGCCCCAAAGCATGATGTTTCCACCCCCATGCTTCACAGTAGGTACAGTGTTCTTTGGGGTACACGTCTGGTACTGCAGGATTTGAGTTCCTGGCGGTGTAGTGTGTAACCGATGCTATTCACTAGGTCCCCCCTGTGTGGTTCTGGGGTTTTTGCTCACCATTATTGTGACCATTTTGACCCCACAAGGGTGAGATCTTATGGAGAGTCACAGATGGAGTGAGATTATCAGTGGTCTTGTATGTCTAACATTTCCAAATAATTGCTCCCACAGTTTATTTCTTTACACCAAGCTGCTTAAGTATTGCAGATTCAGTCTTCCCAGCCTGGTGCAGGTCAACAATTTGGTTTCTGGTGTCCTTAGAGAGCTCTTTGGTCTTGACCACAGTGGATTTTGGAGTGTAACTGTTTGAGGTTGTAGATAGGTATATTTTATATAGATAACAAGTTCAAGCAGATGCCATTATTACATGTAATACAGATAACATGTGGAGGACAAATGATGACGGTCTGTGAGAGCCAGCAATCTTGCTTGCTGGCAAGTGACCAAATACTTATTTTCCACCATAATTTGCAAATAAATTACCTTATTTTCTGGACTATAGAGTGCACCTGCATATGAAGGGCGTCCTCTCGTGGCCTGTTGTTTTCAACAACAGGGATGATGCTCCTGTCTTGTTAACAGTCCTGGTCAGATGCAGATCAAACCTCAAAGGCACTTCCTCCATATTTATGATATCGTCTGGTCCGATGGAGTTTTCTTGCAACTTCGTTTCAACAAATTTGCGAAAGTTTTTAACTTTTTCCTGGTAGTCAGGGGGAGTTGTTGACAGAGAGTGGTCCGTGCCCTGATAGACAGGTTTTTACGTCTCATAAATCTGAAACACCATGATGGCCCAGCTTTGAAATCTTCATTTTGCGGGCGATTGTTTTGGCTTTCAGTCGTGTCTGTGCAGTGGATACACCTCGGCCACCTCTGTGTGTTCACCCAGTCCTCCAGGACATTTTCAAGTTCAGGCCACCTGCTTTTCTGTCCTCTGAAAGCTCTTGTGGACTTTTTACATTTCATGAGCTCTTCCTGCTGCGGACTCCAACGTCTCAGCATAGATTCATTGATGCTAAGCTTACGTGCAGCAGCGCGGTTTCCTTCCTGGAAAGCAAGCTCGATGGCCTTCAACTTAAAACTTGCATCGTATGAACTTTTTCGTTTGGTTTCCATGATGAAGTGGCGAGGATTTGAAAAATAATTACCACTTAGTAATTTGCAGTGCGTGGTCTATCTGCTAAAGAAAAAGTAGCGTAGTCTTTTCTTCTTTGCATTGATTTTTCGTCTCTCATTTATTTTATAATTCTAATTCCGTTTATAGAGCGCCCCTAGCAGTGGAAGAAAAATCCACAGAATGGCTGCACATTTGTACAAGCCGCACAGTTCTAAACCTAGGGGGAAAAGTAGCGGCTTGTAGTCCAGAAAATACGGTAGTTAAATATCGGACAATGTAATTCTCTGGATTTTCTTTTCTCCTTCCGTCTCTCAAATTACAGACCTCTCTCATCTTTTTAAGAGGGAGAACTTTCACACTTGGTGGTTGACGACTTTTTTAATTTTTAGCACATAAAAAATATCTCAGTTGACCTACCAAATAGATTAAATAATCAATTTTAAAAAAATCACAGCCCAACACGAGAGCAGCAGTACGAGGACGTCTCATTTCATCAGGTCTAGGTAAAATATGTTTGCTTGTTTATCCTTGTCTTAGTATATTTTTGCTTCTGTGACATCAACCCCCCTCCTGTCTTCCCGATCTGTCCCATTGTTGCTATAACGACTGTCACCAAGACACTGGCCTCCTCAGAGATGAGTGGCCCATCCTTATTTAACATCCCCCTTTTTATCCCTTTGTTTTCTTGTTCTACCATTTTCTTCTTATTTGTAACTTTAGTCTTTGTCTTTATGTATTCGCATTCATTTGTTGAATTTGTGTGTTATTTTACTAAATTCCTGCCATATACATTCAATTAGTTCAAATCAACCTATAGTGCCATGTTTAGGTATTTTTACAATCTAAAGGATAGGGAATTAAAAAAAAAAAGTATTGATGTTCATGTATTAAGATAGACTTGATTTGTTAATAACATTAACTTATTAATGGGTCAAGCCACTGCCAACATCAAGTATAATGCTATTAATATCGGCTTGCATTTTTTCTTTGTTTTGTTTTTCACCCCTATCTCATTTTATGCTCCTTTACATACTGTTGCTTGTTGTGAGCTCTGTTCTGTATCTGAATACTTCTGAAAGTATCCGCTGCTCAGAGGGATTCAAATGGTCATTTTAATTTAAGGTGGAGACAGTTTGAGGTTGGACAAGTTCCTTGACTTCAGAGATTTTTTTGTCATGGCGATCCACGAACAACCCTGTCAATAGCGCCACAGAAAATGTGCAACTGTATAATGTAGTGAATAAGCATTTTTCTGTTTGCTTGAACACTTCTAATTCAATTTCTCAGCCTATAGCACTGCGAATTTTGATTATAGTTTTTTACTAAAAATATTTGCATGAACTGATAGATTCAGCATGTTGACAAGGTTCAAATCTAAAGTGCAACACTTTGAAAGGAATATTGTGCTGCTTGTATAGACACATTTGAATAATACTTTATGGTAAACATTAGTCATATAAACCTTTTTATTCATTCTGTGGTATCATTTTAGGCGGTTTTTATTTTTGTTTTGTTGCATAGCACAGAAAAACATTAAAGAATGTATTAAAGTCAGTGGAAGAACATCTGTGTGTAAAAGTGAGTCCACACATCCAACAAGTCGCACTGGGAATTAAGGAAGCCAAGAAAAAACTGATATTTTAAAATAAAATGTTGCACAATGCTGCAGTGGTGTTAATCAGGAGCTGACATGCCTTTCAGAGTAGCTGAGTGTGTGTAGTTCATATGGGACTGTCATGAATCTGGTGACTGCATGTTTACTCACGCTGCCCACACGCTAATTCAGCAGAGCCCGGGAGAAAAGTATTCGTTTTTAGTGCGGTTGCTCCGCTGCTTTTGTCATTTTTATTTAAATTTTTACATATCTGGTCACAAGATAAATGATGATAAAAGAGTTTGATCTACTGTCAGAGAAGTGTATTGTCAGAATAAGCTCAAATACATATTCTGATCTTCTGCTGCACAACTGTGTCTAGTTGCTGTTCAGAGGCTAGTTATTACAGTATGTAATTGGATAGATTTAAAAAACATTGGATTATACACAAATTGTTTTATGATTATATTTGGTTGTAAAAGGGGAAAAGGGATAGAGGTGCACCAATGTCATAATGATAGAAAATCCCATGTTTGATTTGGGTTTTCTTGCATTTTTAATTCAAGTGCATCAGGATCTTATTTGACATGGGATGTGCATTAGTTTGAAAGGAACTTGTATGTGCTGCTGTCAAAGTAAAAGAAGTGGGATTTTGTGTCTCTTGTTGGGTTTAGGTCTATAAGTAACTGGCCCAGATGGCTCTTTTAGCATTAAAGGCTGCAGACCGTGGCCTAGAGGGAAGGCAGGGTACATAGTCTTTTTGGTTGTAGCTTGGCCCACGTTCAACCGCCTTGTGCTCCAACTTTGGGCCTGCCTCCAGAATAAGCCCCCGATGATGTTAGTTTTGGCCACATAGGGGACCTTGTTTTTATTATTTCCATAAGGGGCACTTGAACCGCTTTTAGTTTGGCTCATCTGCTTTGGGAAAACTTACCAAGGACACATGTCCCAGACTAAATATGTACAGGCCTCATTCCAGGGATGCGGTCCGGTCCAGTATTTTGAGCTTTTTTTTTTTTTTTTTTTATAAAATGGACCAATTAAGCCGCACTGAATCATACTATTTTGAGCCCCCGTTGGTTGTAGGTCCATAGAAAAATGAAACGGAATGGTTGAAGTGAGCTACTTTCATCAGACAATGAAACCCATTAATTGGTGGAAGGTCATTACGACCAAAGAAAGCACCAATCTAGGGCCAACGTATTCCTCTTCGCTGCCCGCAATCTTCTTTCAGACAACATTACATAACTTGTATACAGAAAGTAGCAAAAGCAAAGGGGGCTGCTGGATGCCCTCCATTTTTGTTGTTGATAGCTTTTGCTGCTGGTAGTGTAGCAGTGTTGTCCTGTGTAATTTGGCTTTTATGAAATCGGTACCAACGTTACAACTATCTAATGTGAAGAAATGTATCATTTAGGGTCTAGGATGGTAAATTAAGATTTTTGTAACAAAGATGATCAATTTTAGATTTGGTTGTGAAAATAAATGGAGATATTCACGTATTTTGCGTGTTGGTGTGTGAGTGACCTGGTGTGGCTTTTGCACCGAGTCAAGTGTAGAAGGTGATGCAGCTGGTCTACATGTTGATTCATCAGACTGCCGGATCACAGCACACATGCTTGTGTCTGTTCCTGCGTTGGAGTGACTCAGTTTTTGTGTGTGTGTGTGTTTGTGTGGGTGTGTGTATGTGTGTGTGTGTGTGTGTGTGTGTGTGTGTTTGTATATTTGTGTGCGGTGTTGATCATGTAACTTGCTGACTAGTTGGTAAAGATGATCAGTAAACAGCCTGAATCAGACTGGATCTTTTACTTGATTTGATTTTTATTCTGTGATGTAAACTGTTTTATTTGATGGTGATCCACTTCTGTTTTTGCACAAAGAAAAATACAACTACATTATTTTGAGTCCTAAATCTGTGATAGTTTCATTGAACACTACAGTTTAGCAATAAAATGAGTTTGAATGATCATTTTGATTTATACGTTTACTCTCAAGTAGGCGTGATCTGAACAATTTTAATGTTTTCTTGGTGTCGTTTACATGACATACGTTGCAGGAAGACTCACAACAGACAGAAGTACGCCAAAAGAAAAGTCAGGAGAGACTCCCTTTGACATGTGTTTATGTTCAAGTTTTTATTTTTTATACATCTATCATACAGGACATAGAAATGGTGTTTTCTTGTTTTTTTACTTTTCCTGTCAACATCTGGGCAAACAGATGAAATGAAGAGCCTCTTGTGTTGGACATATTTTAACTAACAACAGGGTTATGAATCTTCTGACAAACCAGAGTATGTCTGAATAAACCCCTTTTAGTCGAGGCCACATTTTATTCATTCTGATTGTTTTTGAAAATCTTTTATGTTGGACAGGACAAGAAATGTGTTGTTTAACAACCCTTCTATTTTGTTCTATACATTCTGTTTTACCACAACTTTTTGCGAGCTGCTCTTAAATTAAAAAAAGTCTATAAATTTGTGTTTCAGTGTTTAAACATTTTATTTCCTGACAAAAAAACAGCGTATTTGAAAAAGCAACTGTGTTGTAAATGTAGTATAAAATAAATAAATAAATAAATAAATAAATCATTCATTAATTCAAATTTGACCTATTTTAAAAAGTTTACTTTGAAAAATAAAAGCTATAAAAGTTGTTGTTGAAATGTGTATTCTTCCTATTTTTGATTATGGTGATATAATCTATTGCCGTGCCTGCAAAGGAAGTCTTCAAAGACTGGACACAATCTTTCACTCTGCAGTTCGTTTCGTTACTAATGCCCCTCACAGGAAACACCACTGCCTGCTGTACTCTCAGGGAAATTGGCCTTCTTTTTTGATCCCGTCCCATTTGCAGTCACAGGCTTATGTTCATTTACAATGGTTGCCCAGTCTCTCTTACTCCATATATGAAACAGTACTACTATTGTTATCCTTCAGATACAACACTCGTTCTTCACAACTCCTCAAATTGAAACTTCCAAAAACACGGTCTTCCTATGGCCTTATGTATTTTCTTTTTGCTGCTCTAAATGATTGGAACTTCTATCAAAACATACCGCATTTGGAAACTCTGAAACCACTCTCCGTTTTTAAACGCTGAGTAAAGGACATTTTTCAAGAGTTGTGTAAATGTTTCCTTAATCAGTAATTTAATACGTCTAAAAACATCTCTGTTGTTTTCTTCCTCTCCTTTAATTGTTTTTAGCATTTCAGGCCAACATTGTAAATTAAAAAATAGTTCTTGATGTTTTTCCTGCTGAAATAAAGGTTTCTATCTATCTAAAATATTGTTGATTTCATCGGGATGAGTTTATCCATCATGACTTTGAAATGTCATGTTTGTAATAAAACGCACTTGCTCCTGTTACCATATTGATAAACCAGTGAGATAAATGTACGGTGTTTATTAAGACCATTTAAGAATGCATGAGTTTTTAGGTTTTGCCTGTAAGAGAACTGAAACAAATTTGCCATCAGTGATTTAGAACATTGGGGCTATGTGACTGGAACTTCATTTTTACTGTCCTTTATCACGAAAAATCCACACTAAGCAGCCAATCGGAATCGAGTATTCCCCTGGACCATGTTATAAAACAAATTGAGAGAAAATCTCTTAAATCTCTAGCAACAAGGTTTGAAATCTTGGCAAGTTTCAAATAGTTTACTGGGTACAAAGCTCAAGATAGCTAAGCAGAGTTATCCCGGGGCCCCTAAAGCCGCATGAGTCATAGCCAGCTTGACTTTGATCACTTAGGTTGTAGCTGAGAGAAGGGCTGCAAATCGGAAGATCTTTCCGAACTTCATTAACCCAGGTTATAAATAAATAAATGTGTAAACAGAAATTAATTGGATCTAACTTTCACTGTCACTTGCCTAAAGCAATATATTTTGGAATGCTTGGAAAAAAGTTTGTTTTATATAAACAGATATATTCTCTACAACATCCTGTTCACATAAATTGAATAAACCTTTTTTTTTTTTAAATGGCTAGGAGTAAGTCAGTTTTTCATTCATAAGGTTTTGCCTTATTACATTAGTTTCCATGTCCAAGTTCAGCAAATGGTTAAATAACATGACTCATGTCTTTCCACAATCTACTTTTCTGTGCCTTTTTATGGTCAGTTGAGGTTATGTAAACTGTGAAATGTGAGCTCTTCTCCCTCACAGGAGGCGTGACCAGATAGCAGAACTGTGGTAGTGTGCTCAAAGGTAGCTGTGTGACCAAATTCATACGTTACTAAGCAGACGAGCCCTAACGTCGATGCTTGGCCTGATCCTCCCCCACCTCACCAATCTCGGCTGTGCACTCCCTCCCCCAGGCTTCATGGCGAAGCAGGTTGGTGGGTGCAGTCATGTGAAGTGTCGCCGCTGACCCTCTGCCCCCCCATGTGTAACGTGATCTGTAAATGATAATCCCCCTTCAACAACACGGTTTAAAAAAAAAAAAGCTCCTGGGGTTCACATGGTTGTTTTGAATCAGCACCTTTTCTTTTTGACCTAAAACAATGACTTTTTGCTTTGGGTTTTCATTTGGGTTATCTCTCTGTTTATGAAATTCCAGTGCTTGTCATTCGAATTACTAACCTTGAGTCAATATCACAAATAAAAACTATCTTTACAACCTCATTTTTCACAATGGCTGCATTTTTTTGTTATGTTTAATTTGATGTATTCCTTTAGTTTTATTTGGTTTATTTCTGGGATTTGGTTAATTTAAATTAGTTTATGAAACTCTGAGAAAAGAATAGCAATTGAGTTTATTTTTGTCTTTTAATAATTAAATAAAATTAATTACTTTCACAATTGCATGTTTTCATCCTCTTCCTTATCATTGTGACTCATGCCATTATTTTGAAAATTTTCTTAATTAAAAATATATAATTTGCAAAATTGCAGTTTTTTTCCTCTTTATTCCTCCCTCTGTGCTTCTTTATGTTGGTCTGGTTGAACCCCATTACCTCTGTTACCTAAGGCAATGTCTGTGGAGTGGGCGGGGCTTGCTGTCACTGGTTCCTGTGTTGGCAGGAGGGAGAAACCGAAATGGGGAGGAAGAGGCGGACAGGAAACGCAGCACAGCCTGCGGTGAGGGGGGGCTCCTACACACGACAGGCTAAGGCCGCTTTCAGCGACTCGTTGTTTTGTAATTGTCCCAATGGCTCCGTGTCCTCACCAGAGTGCCGGTTGCTCTGTGAGACGAGGCTAGATGTCAGGAGACGCTCACGCATCTCAACACTCTCCGTCCAGAGCTCAGGAGGACGATTATGTGAGAAATGTGTATTGGCTGTAGAGAACTGGGACCTTATTTTGTCAGTGTGAAAGCTTTAGGAGGCATGGATCTCTCAACTGAGTAGGAGACCAAACAAAACCCAAAAAACTTTGAGCCACATGACATGGGTGAGTAGTTCAAATTTCTTCTGACTGAGCCGAAGCCTTCAGCTCTCTCTTCTGGTGACTGACAGTCGTCACTGATCTCTCTCTCTCCACCGGCCATCCTCACATTTCATTACAATCTATGCCTGCAGACACATGCATGCATGAGGGAGGCTGGTGTTCTACCATCCTGACCTACATGTGGTGGAGTGCCACCTCTTCTGTGATATTCCATTTCAGCCTCAGGTTTTGTAAGATATATTGAAAAAAAAAAAAAAAGTTGTTCCCGTTCCTCTTCTAAAATGCAAATTGACACCAAAACGCTGGCGTTTCAGTTATCAGTGGAAACGCTGCCCAACGTTTCCTTTTACAGCTGATGCTCAAAGTGAAAGGAGTTGGAAAGTAATGCATCACTCAGCCCCAGTTTTCATAAGTTTCCCCGAGCTATGGATACATCTTTGGAAGTTGGGCTTGTTCTGTTATTGAACACTGAGTGACCAGGTATGAGCCTTAAACAGCTTTTCTTTTGTTTTTACAAATGAAAGTAGATATTTTGAGATCCTAACGTAAAACATTTTTGAATTTTATTCATTTTTTGCCTCCTCTGACCCCACGACCCCGAACCTTTCGAACTTTAAAATCCTCTGCTGACCTTTGTCTCCGTTTTAAGACCATTTTTTGCGTTCCATGAATCCTGTCTGCATAAGTGGGATTCTGAAGTTCTCTGAGGTTGTTTTTTTTTTTTTGGGGGGGGGGGGTTATATGTGAGTTTTCTGAAGTCCACTTTTTAAGTCTTTTCAGAGACCTTGACCCAAATTTCTGCAGCCATGTTTTTCCTGTGCTCCTCTCTTTCTCTGTTAGCTGCTCCCACCACAAGGTTAATGGGCGTGTTTCTGTCGCATACATGTGCACAGAGCGGCGAATCATCTATGAATAGATGTTTTAAAAGTGCATGTTTGACCCTGTCCTCTCACGCTCGTGTGCCGGCTCCTCTGAAACATTGGAAGGATTCCTTAAAACTTGTGTGCTTTGATCAATGGGTCATCGCTTTATAGAAGTTCTTGAGGCTAAAATGCTTGTGCTGGCCAGCAAACACAATAACAGCATGAGTGTGTGCTCGCTTCTTCTGTATGTGCCCCCCCTTTTTTTTTTTTTTTTTCTCATGGAAGGGGGAGGAACGAGAGCTGATGGGACTGTGACGTATGAGTCCCCCCTCAGCGGGGCCCCAGTTTCAGCATGAAGGGTTATGTAAGTTCTCATCTGCCAACCCTCCTGCCTGCCTCATCCTCACATTCACATTGTTTTTAAGCAGAGAGAAGAACAGAGTGGCCAGTCAGTCAGTCACTGAGGCGAATAAAGACCAGCTGAAATATATTTGAGGCTAAAAAAAAAAAGTTACTCATTCTAATTTTGGTTTGAGATTGAGAAGGGAGACTGAAAAGACCAACTCTTTGAATTCTTCAAAAACCATGCTGCTTCTGGATGAATCGGAGTCATTTGCAGGTATGTGACTTTTATCACCATCAACTCCAGATCTGTTTCAGCATGACGGAAGCATCTAAATGAAAATGGTCGCTCGGTGAGCAGGAAAAAAATGTAAAAAAGCAACGTCTGAACCGTGTCGAGGTTTAGAGAGGAGAAAGAAAAACCTTTTAAAAGGATCATTTTCTGTTTCTGCTCACAGAAACATGAAGTTGCAGAAAAGGGGAGCTGGATGAAAGGCAGACTTTAATAGTAAATGTTGTGTGGAAGAAGGGTGTGATGGTCAAGTTACTTAACGTTGTTGTGTAACCCTGCATTGACACCTAAAGGAGCATGCAGGGTTAGTGCACGCTCTTGTTTTTGGATGTTCTCTCCTTGCTTTTGTCCCGTTCTCAACGGATCTCCTTGACTTTCGTTCATTTCTGCTGAATTTATTGGATTTCGTCCTCGTCTGGGTTTTCCTTTTGCCGGTTTCTCAAACTCCAGCTTGCTCCCTCGTCTCCTGTTGTCATCCGAGTCCTGCCCTCCCATTGGCTGCGTGCGCCGTTACCCAAACCGGTGCCCGTGCCTGATTGGCGGCTGCAGGCAGGGTTAGGCCATGCTGCAAATGCCAGCATGTGGAGGAAAACAGATGGTTCAGCAGAGCAGTAGGTAAGGGGGTTAAACCGGCGAGGAAGCGAGTTCAGCTGCAGGCCGCTTGACTCCATCAACTGAAAGTGTGTTGGATAAAAATTCATGGAAATTTCAGATTTGTTTTGATGAATCCATCCAGAAAAAAAAAAAAGAACCTGTGTGTCAAATATGATCTTAAATTAAAGGTGGGTCATTTTCAAGCAAGCTATTATCTGCATCTAATATAAAATAGTGCAAACTGATGCATGTAGTTATGAAAAGTCAATGTTGAAAACAAATTAAACTGTGCTAAACTTGTAGGTGTTCTGTTCCATTCTGACGGATCTTTTCAGACGAACAGATCCATGGAAGTTTTTGTTTTCTCCGTCCAAGTTGGCGTCTGGCTCGGAACTGTGCGCCTACATTGCTCGCCATTTTTGTTACAGCAGTAATGTTAGGTAGGGGGCGTGAGGGGTTGTAAACTAGTGGGAGTGCTTTTAAACAGATGGATTATTGGAAATGAGGGGGGGCTTACTCCGCACCAACAATTCCACTCACAGCTTAGAGGCGAATTTTTAATGAGCTCCTGCCACTCTGCAGAAACTATGTCTTAGAAATCGACAGAAATTCTTTGATTTTGGCTAAAAAGAAACTGCATAAACCTCCAGGAATGCTTTTACACCAGATCAAAAAATGATTGGAGTGAGACTTTGACACTTGTTCATTTAAAACTGTTTAGCTTCAGCATGATGGACCCCTTGATTTCATAATCAGGTTATGTAAAAGCTGAATAAAAGTGAGTGTGTGAGAGGTCTGAACCATCAACTTGTTCAGGCCGCCGGCTCTAACCACTAAAGTAAGGCTTACCAAATAAAAGCAAATGATCTGGCTGTTCTCCTTTTATTCTGGCGAATTCCAAATGTTTGTGTGAGCACTGATCCTTAATCAGATAAGCATACTTTCAAGAGAAAAATACATTTTGCTCATATTGACTCCTATGAGACAAAAGGCAGAAGGACGACCGTTTTCAGGAAATAATTTGTCTCCCAAATTTATTATTCTTGGTTTTTTTTTTAATTCATCTCACAACTAGACACCATTTTGATTGAACTGAGGTTTTTATGCCTTTTTATTGTTGCTCTTTTTCAATCCCATCACCTGAAATGCAGCTTTTCATCCCTAAGCATGAAACCCTTTCCCACATGGCGTTTGCTGTGCCTCTCTGGAAAAAAGCTGCAGTGTTGTATAACCTTACGCCGGGCAGTCTCGTGATCAAACGCTGCAGTGTCTTTATGATGGCCAACATCAGAGTTTAAAGACCTCTCCAAGCTGATAACCTGAATTTATTTTATTAACCAGATTCAATAAATGTTTTTTTTTTTCTGAAGGTTTTGTTTTTAAATAAATAAAAAAGATTTATGATCAGTTTATTTCTTGAATTCAAACTCGATTTCACCGGGTACGTAACCAAACCAGAACACACAAAAACAGAGCGCGACTGTATTTTTTTACAAACAGACTTAAATTTGCATTTGACTCTTTCAGTCAAATTTTGTATCGTTCAAATTGTTTCCTTTTTTCTTGCTAACAAAAAGAGATTCTGGGAGAAAATCCACTGAATACTTTTAAAGCCAACAATATATGACTTTCCATGACATAAACGTATCAACGTCTGACTTTGAGGCACATTTTCTTGAAAAGTCTACATTTAATTTAAAGCTCATCAACCATCTTTAATAAAAAAAATAACACACAGAAACTAGAGTTTATATAATTATCTGTAATTGTAAAAATACAATCGTTTATTAAAGTTCTTCTACCGCTGACTTTCTATAAAATTATTATAAAATGCACTTTTCCTTATGGAGAGTTTATTCATTATAAAAAAAAATGTGAGATTAAACCACTAATCGTTTCTGTTCCACTCTGGGTTTGATGGTCCTGTTCGCTCCAAAAAGCTTCTGCTGAAGCAAAGTCATTAAGGTTCGTCATTAGTTTTCTCCTTAAACGTAAAGAGCAGCTTTTTCCTTGCATAAATGTTCAGGCTTTTTTTTTTCTATCATAATTCAAAAACAGACGTGTTTTCCCCACAGATATTGAGAGAGCAGAGTATTTTCTTACAAGTTAAGTGAATAACAACAAAAAAAGAAACTTTATTTCCTTTAAAAGCAAAATGATGTCTATCGTTCGGAAAATAAACTTGCTCATCAATCTATATTATAAAAGCAGTGGAACGTTTTTCTTTGTATGGAAAAGCTTGGGATCAATAACCAAATAAGAACAGCTTTGTCTTTATGTCTTGATGGTTTAAGCATCTCTCAATGGCGTGGTAATGAACCAACCAGACAGTGGATATGAAGCACGGTGCTGCATTGGAATGATGGTAGTTGTGAGTGGAACAGATCTCTCTGAGGTTGTTCCAGGGCTTTAGGTGGACCGATTCTGCCTCAAACATTACATAACAGACTGTTTGTTCTTCAGCAATAGTTTACAGGCTTTGGAGTGGGATTCTCGCCGTCTCCCTTCCCCTCTTCCTCCTCTTTGGCAGCAGTGACACACTGGCCCACTAACGGCCTGTTCTACCTCGCATCCCCCCTGCGGTGCGCTCTGTTTTCATCTTGTCTCTTCCTTTTTTGTGGCGTTTGACTCCATTTATAACACCGTTCCACGGGGTGAGAATTTCAGGACTCGCTTATCTTGCATTAACAAAGCCAGGTTAATAACTAATTCAGGACTTTGTGTTATGTAACTGAAGTGCCTGTATGTCGTTTGATCATTGTAGTCATCCAGTACACAACTAGTGAGGTCTCTGAATGAATGTTGTAAAGATTCACAGCTAAAATGTTTAGTAGAATCTGAATACTGAGTCAAACCTTTTTTTCCGGATTAAACGTCTTCCTAGAAATCAAACTAATCGCAAAAGTTCTCTTTTTTTCTCTGTTGACCTCATCGAACATGAGGCTGGTATGACTTCGAGAGCCATGGCAGTTATTTGCACCAATTAAACCTTTGGATGGTTGTTTAAACTTCAATTCAGATTGTTTTTTTTTATGTTTATCATTTTTTTTATCCTGACAGCTTTGCATTTTTGTGCTGCTAAAACGAGCTTTAAAGGATCTAAACAACAGCCAGGCAATCCCTGCACCTACTCAGCTCGTTTGGTCCTGAATTCTGAGAACCTAGTTCTGCGGTGGATTAGGTTGCAAATAAAAAAAAAAACTAAAAAGTTTTGGAAAGATCACCGTGTTCTTTTTGTAAAACGTTTTGCATCTTTGTGGCGCTCCATCAAAACGTACAGGACGCGTGGTTCTTGTAAACTTGCTGGTTGTGTAACAGCCAGAAGCTGCAGTTACATAAGCATCTCTTCTCGTCTGACCAGCCTGAGTGGCAGTGGCCTGTCTGTCTGTGTGTCTGTGTGTTATTGTGTGTGTGTGTGTGTGTGTGTGTGTTAGTGTGTGTGTGTCTATCTCTGACACTCTCCATCAATAATAAAAGCCTGTCTGTGACTCTGGAAGCTAATCGGACTCAATAAAATCCACCTTTTTGTTTTTCAGCTTTGATGAAACAAACAGGTTTCTTAAATCAACCCACTGACCTTGTTAAGACATTTGACCTCATCCTGCCTTTTTTATTTCCTGTTGTGAGACGATCAATAGAAAAATGGATAGAATAGACAGAAATTCCAATAGGAATGCAGATCATCGTTCCCTTTAAACCCCGTAAAGAATTCTGATCCAAACACAAAAAACACAAGTCAACTTGTCTTTCACTTTCTAGCATCTTTTGAGAATTTAGGAATAAAAAAGTCTCTGATTTTCAAAGCCTAACAAGAGTTCTATAAATATAATTGCAAAGCTAATCTAGTGAATAATAAATCATTCAGATACAACAATTAGCTACTAGAAATGTGATTTTTCTTTTTCTTTTTTGTTTGTTTTGTTTTATACCAGCCTTTTAAAATTCTTAAACCAAATGAAACTTTTGATCTAAGTCCACAAAACACAAAATATTCTGTCAAATACTTCAGGTGATGTCCTCATTTGAACTTTTTTTTGTCATGGTTATGATTTGGCTCTTATTGGGGTCAGAAATTGAAAAATATCCGTCTTTTTGTGCTTTTTTTGCACTCACAAAATAGTTTTTTAACATGTTTTTTTTTTCTTAGCAAAAAATATCTAGAAATGGTCAATGGTTTTAAAAGATATAAAAGCTTCCAAATTGTTTTGTCTTCAGAAGTTTTGAGCCACTTCTAAATGATTTATTTTGCTTCCAAGCTGCCAAATGCTTCATTTTTTTAATGGATTTTAAAGTTAAACTTGTCTGAAAAAAATGTTTTATATCCTTTTTGTTTCTTGGACTAGATGTTTATTAAATGACTGTTTGTTTTTTTCTTTTAAAACTTTTACTGTCATAGATAAATAGTTTCAGCATATAAAAGATGTGGACAAAGCTGTACTTAAGACCAGAACACGTAGTTTGAACAATAAAAATATTGCATATATGTTGTGCCCTGACATGTCAAAACTTGTCTTTTTATGTCCATAAAAATGGTGAAAGTTGGACAGTTTGAGGATTTAAAAAGGAGTTAGTTTTTAAAAGTACAACTCCAGTTCGTGCTTTGAATAAACTGGGTTCTTTTTGTGTCAAAATGTTTTAAACCTCAGCAGAAAGGTTTGGCCAGTTATTTGTTCTAGGCTTCTCATAAGGAGCTGGAAAAACAGCGGGTAACCCGGCTTTCATGTTGGTTCTTGAACTGTCATGGTACTACTATGGGTGCAGCCGTGACACCTGGAGGAATGGAACCTGCAGCTGTCTGTCAGTTTAACTCGCACATCCGTTGTGGCCGAGTCCTAGCCCATAAATATCCAGAACCATTTGTTCTTGAGATGAAAATAAAGTGAGACACATCACAGGCCAAGTGGAGCACAAACAGATTTCTTAAGGCCTGTTCGGGGTGCATTTTAACTATTTGCCAGTTACACAAATCATTTTTTGGCGTCGGTGTGTGTTGTATAACCTGTTGGGTCGCCGTGCAGCAAGATTCGATGTGTGTATTTTCAGTTTCTGGAGGAGTCGTGGCTGAGTGTGTGAGACTCCTCATCCTACTCTTGAGTAGCTCCTACCAGCTGCTTTGTTTTTTTCTCTCCTCAACTAAATGCTGCCCTTTAAAAAATTAGAAATAAAAAAAGACACCTGCAAAGACGTCACGTAATCAGGGTAGCCTGGGACGTTATAAAAGATGAATAGATATGCGTAATAGATGTTATGCAAGCTGTTTTCCTGCATGTTTGCTGCGTCGTTTCCCCAGAAAATCACTTGCTTTTTGGGTGGTAAACAACTTTGCGTTCAAAGCAATTCTCTACTTTCTCACAAAAGTATGCAATATTTTTGTCTTTGAGGTCAATTTCTAAAAATTTCATCCAAATAATATTCTCAAAATGTAAAGATTATTATTAGAAATTAGATATTTCATATTCTAAAGCAAATTTCAGAATAAAGCAAGGCCAAAAATCTTGGCACCAGATCAAAACCTCTACAGTTCTTGTGATTTTCATGTTAAACAAGTTTTCTTTTTCCAAATTATCTGTTGTCAGTTTCCTAATAACCAGTACAACTGCATTCTGTGATATGTGCACTTTTAGGAGAAAAAAACAATCTTCTCCTGTTTTTGTTTTGTTTTTCTGAAATTTTACCTATTTCTCTATTTTCTTTTTTAGTTAACATTGGGTAGATTTTAAAATGTAAATTTGGCTTTTGTGAGAATTAGAATGTTAGAAAATTATTCAGAATCGAAAAGAGGACAGATCTGACAAATTATTTTAAAAGAAAACGGCTTTCAATATAAACGCATGGGATGTCTTTTAGTGCTTTACTGGTCTTTTACTGTGAAATTAAGATATTGGGCCAAATGCTGCTTAAATAAAATGCGCCGCGGGTAATTTTCTAATGGCTAATGGTCTCAGTAGGGATTAAAACTGAATTTGTTTTTTGAATCCATCAGTAAAAGCGAGCCTGCTTTTGGGTCTGTGGGAAAACCTTAAATCTCCTTTCTCTCTTTGCTTTTTCATTTGCTCTCCCTTTCCTATTATCCAGGTTTTTTCCCCCTCAGTGTGTCATTTTTGTGTTTATGTGGGTTTTTTTTTGTGCATTTTGTGTTCTTTTGGCCCTTTGCATTTTAGGAACTGTTATGTAACTGTTGTGTAAGGTAGAGTTGGAGACATTAAAACTAGGCCAGGCCAGATATTCTAGTGATGTGTGAAGCACATCTGTGGTATTTGAAATCGTGTTGTCTTGGCTTTGCGCAATTCTAAAACTGAGGAATTACGATTAGTTATGAAAGTCCTCGCTTGTTTTAAACACGACTTTTTGCAGCTAAATTGTGAATAAACAAGAAAATCTTGTTGTGTAGGAATGGAAAGACCACATCAGGCCAAACGGCAAAACGTGTCGCACTTTTTCAGCAGAAATGGTTGACTTGTGGTTTGAATCAGTTATTCTTTGGAGGTTTTAACCTTTCACAAATTTTATTTTGAGAGCCAAAACACAACAGCTAACAGGGATTTAGGTTTTTTAATCTCATTTTTCAGACTATTGAGTGACGTAAAAACCCACTTTGATAAAAAAATGGGATTTTGGTGTTTTCAACATTTTCTTATGACTTTTCTTTTTGAAGTTGGAGGGCATATATAAAGAACATTCAGCTTAAAATCTCATTTCTGAGTATTTTATTATTCAAATCGTTGTGAATCAGTAGTAGGCAAAACCATGCAGTTTGAAAAAGATTGTATTTGTTGCGTAGGAAATACCTTTCCAGCACCACACCTGAAAATGATGAGAGGCAGACACATAGATCCACAAAAAATCCCCACAGAGGTCCCACTCTGATACAGATAAAGTACGCAAAACACACAAACCCACAATAAACAGAAAAACTGAATACAGCCACAGCCATAAAAGTGGGCCACAGGCTCCCTGCTCTGCTCCATTCTGCTGCATTGACTTGCAGACAAATGGATTCATGTCCATCTTTGTTTTCCTCATCTGAACTGGAATCTGGATCAAAATTGTACGTCTGGATAGCTCCAATATTGCTCGCCATGTTTTGTTGCACCGGTTATATTAAGTTGGGGGGCTGTAAGCTAGCGGGGGAGAATGTAAACGGAGAGTTGCCAACGGTCCCGCCCACAACTCAGAGGTAAATTTCTAATAAACTCCTGTCGCTCTGCAGAATTTGTGTCCTAGAAAACTACACAATACTTTGATTTTGGCTAAAAATGGCATAATCGTGATTAAAAGACTGAATATGCTTTCGCAATGGATCAGAGTGGGCCTTTTAAGTTCAACTTTTCCGTGTTTGGCTTAGCATTCTTTGCAAATACACCAATCTTGTGTTATGTGATGCCAATTTTTAAAAATACCACCTTCAAGCAGTGAGTGGAAAGACGTAGCTTTGTTGATGAGCAGTGGGTTTGTTTGCTCTCTAAAACAGTTCACCCACCCACTAACTGAACGATAAATCAAGAATTTTGTGGTTTTGTTGCAGCTGAGGGGCAGTTTCTGAATTGGAGCACTTCAGTCACTAATGGGGTCACTTTTCCTTTTTGTTCAGGAACAAAACCTCAGAATCTTTATTTCTCTCTCCATCTTAAAGACCATTTTCTCATCTAATGGTTGTTTCGCCACTGAACTGCAGAGGAAGACGTCAAGGTGGTCAGATTCTATCCAAACAGCGATAGACGCACGGCTGGTCCGAGCAATGACTGTAAAACCATCGAGCAAACAATAGAGATTCAGGTAGACAAAGGTCAGCAAAGGTTAAACTGAATTATTTATCTAACCCTTTCTTTTTAGACATTTAAAAGTAAGAGAGGCTGTGCTGTCACTGAAAATGGAAAAAAACATTTAAAAAGAAAGAAAATTTGATCATTTCTGTCCAATTTGATACGTTTTGATGGTCGTTGGACTTGCTTTACAAGTTCTGTTCCCTTTATTGGTTTTTTCAAATGAAGTTATGTTTGCAGAATAAAAAGTTTTTTTGTTTTTTTTTATTACAGAAGCATCAGAGTTGACGGAATAACTGCTTTTTCTTTTTGCCAGGCAATAGCAGACTGTAACTTTTACAAGTTTCTTTTCAATGCCAGTCTGTGTGTCCGCTTGGCGACGAGCATCTTAGGCGGGCTGCTTTCATTAGCAACCCGACCTTGAAGTCTGTTGCCTCAAAGAGAATGAAGGGAGGTTTTATGTAAGTTGTTTTCCAGTTTACACAGAGCTCGTCACCGACCTCCATGCCCCATTATGCTGGTGTGGGTGTGTGTGTGTGTGTGTGTGTGTGTGTGTGTGTGTGTGTGTGCTCGTCGTCATGCCAGGTGTCACACGCTGAGCACGACTGGTGTGCATTTCTCTTAAGTGGATACATGGACGCGTCGGTAGCGGTTCTCTTTTTGTCCAGTCTTCCCCGGGCGTTATTTTTTTTTTTTTTTGGCTTGAACGGCAACGTCGATTAAAATATTAGCAGGACAGGAGCTTCTGTGATGTGTGCATCTGCGTATGCGCCTTTTGCACCCCGTCTTGTGTTTCACAAACCCTCCATATTTATGATCCGGCGCTTACATAAGCCGCAGATCGCGTTCACTGTCTCGGTGGCACGACGACCGACCGGGATAGAGGAGGAGGGAAGAGGAAAGGTCAGCCTGGAAAACAGACACATTTTTTATTTACCATACTTTTGTGCCAGCAGATTTCTGCTAAACAATCAGTGGTTAAACACCACAAAGTCTAAACAGAGGTTTTCATTTTAAATGTGTTGAATTTAAATCACTGCTCTACTTTTTCTTAAACTTTGAAAGCGTGCATCAAGGTGGAAGTGTTTAGGTGCTGGATCCTTATTGAAGCAGTTCCTGTTCCACGTGGCAACTTCCATTTTTGGAGCTGTTAATCTGTAATAATGAAACTCCTATTTCTGGCAATTTCCCCTGAGTCATCATCAGGTGTTACAGAACAGCTTGTTACACAAGCCTTCCAGCTGCTGTGACTTTGCTCTTACTCCATTTGAATGAAATCAACTTTCCTTTTATTCTCCTTGTGGATTTTTGTGGTTGTTGTTTTACTCACTGAGAAATATAAAATAGGTTTAGAGAATTTCTTTTGAGGATAAGCTAATGTGCAAGCCATGAGCATCAGCCAGCCAGACACTCCTGTCTCTGGAAGCTTCCTTCCATCCATCTGCTCGGGGCAGGAAGTTAATCCAAGATGCCCTGACCTCCTTCTCTACAGAAGCTTCTTCCAGGTCAGCTGATGGATACAGCCACTCCAGCACATCCTGGGTCTTCCCCAGAGCCTCCTTTCAGTCAGATATATCTGGAATACCTCCCCAAGGTGGGGTCCAGCAGGCATCTAAAAGAGATACCCTAGTCAACGGATTGAAGACCATCTGGTCTACTCCGAGCTCCTCCCAGGTGACGGAGCTCCTCACCTCATCTCTAAGGGAGCGCCCTGCCACCCTCCACAGGAAACGCTTTTCAGTTTATTCAGGATCTCCTTCCTTCAGTCATGACCCAACGTTCATGAATACAGATGTGGGTAGGAACATAAATTGACCAGTAAATCAAGACTTGTGCCTTTCGGCTCGGCTCCCGCTTCACCAGAACGGATTGCATTCCTGCAGCTGCTGCGCCTGTACGCCTGTTGTTCTCCATCCTTCCCTAGCTCATAAACTCAAAATACTTCAACAACTCCTCTTGAGGCAGGAGTTCTCCACCTACCTGAAGATGGCTTTCCACTGAGAACCATGACCTCCAACTTTTAAGTGCTAATTCTCATTCCTGCCTCTTCACACTCAGTTACAAACTGCCCCAGTGACAGTCTGGGTTCAACAGAACAACATCATCAGTAAAAAGCAGAGATGGATTCTGCGATCCTCAAACCAGACTCCCTCCGACTTGTGGCTGTGCCTGGAAAGGACGTCCTTGCCAGAGCGTCACACGCACTGGAAACAGGTTCAACTTTTGCCAACAATACAAACCAAGTTCCTACTCCAGTTGTCCACGGATTATATTCTCCCACAGAACAAAACAAAGGAGTTCCGTTGGTCTGATGCCACATGCGCTCATGGACACCCTTTTCCTTGGCCTTGGTGTTCAATATGGACAAAGTTTGACTGTTGCAGAACTTCTGTTTGCCGCGCCAGATTAAATAGTTTAACTGGCCCCACATGGCCCCCGGGCTGTAGTTTTCCCACCTCCTGGACTGGAATCAACATCATTTTTAAGCTAAATGGTTTTTTGTCTAATGAAGCACATTCAGTTTGATTCCATTTACTTCACAAAGCACCTGTCTTCTTCTTGCAGACCAGTCCCACAGCGCCCCCTTCAGTTCCCAGAATGAGGCTCAGGGAGGGGATCCTGCTGTGTGGCAGTGCACCCCTCACCCATCTACCTCACCGTCAGCGGAGACGCCTGCACACCCACCCCCATCACAATCCATATCCAGACCCCACCCCAGGCCTGCAAGCCATAGCCCCGCCCCTTCCTCCTCCCTGACAGGAAGCAAGAAAAGGACCTCCAAACCTGCACACATAAGACGAAATATCAGGTACTGCACACTCAACGTGCTTTTGTTTAATGGTGGACTCTGGTGGACAAGATGAAATTGAAATACTGTTTTTATGCTGCTCCATTTTGTTACATGTATCTTTGGTGCTACAATGATCATATCACCTTTAGAAGGAAAAACAAGTTCCTCTTATGGTCAAATAGAAAATAAATCCAATAATCTTCAGCTTTATACAAATGTTTCTTTAAACTAGGAGGAGATTGAAAAGTCTTCAGGCGGATTACCCTTAATACCAGGAGATAATTAAGCAATCAAACAATAGACAGCGAAAGGAATGTGTGGAATGAAAACAAGAAAGTCAAAGACAATGTCGGAACTAACAAGGACATAAAGACATAATACTAGTATTATTCCATTTTATGGACCAAACAGTAATTGTATTAAAGTGATCTATAGATTCTTTGTAGCATAATGAATTTTAAATTAAAATGAATACAAACTCCCGTAACACACATTTACTGCAGATCCCAAAGACTAAAGCCATATTGGAACGAACAACACTTCAGACTTTTGAGTTCCATAATTCAATATTTGAGTTATTTAGTCCTGAAGTTACATCAAAGCATCTGGACTTAAAATCTTCTTCCATTTTAAGCCCGGAGGTCATGACTCAAGACATGACCTGGATAAATGAGAACCTCCAGCCACATGGAGAAGATTTTAGATCCTTCTCACTGCAGCAAGGAGACCAAAACTAAGACTTTGTTTTTATCTCAACCCTCCAAAGACAGACAGATCATTGGTTCATGATTCAAATGTAATTTTTGTAATCCCTGAATTTCTGTTTAAACTAAATTGGCATAGATTTACACCTCTCTATGAACTCGAGAGAACTTATTTTTGGGGTTGATAATAGACTCCAGGCTGTCTAGTCCAACTTTGATAGCTTTATCTCAGACACTTTTTACTCTGCTGTGTTTTCTTTCTTAATGATTAATTTTTCTTTGTGTGCCTTTTACTTTTTACATGAGTTCCAATATCCATGAATTTGTAAACATTGGTTATAATGAATGACTAAAAAAAAAAAAAAAAGAAATGATTTAGTGAACAAATACTTGGCCTTTAGTCAAAGATTTAAATCAAAAAGGACAGGATGTGTGCAGTTCAGCCCGTAACGAGTTAAAAAAAACTTTCTCCACATTTACAATCAGATTGTTTTATATGAAACAGCTGAGTCAGAAAACCCTTTACAGTTTAGCCAATAACTTTACACTTTACGGTCCTCCTTTGGTTTGACTGCATTCTTAAACTACATTTTTCCTTTACATTTCTGTTCATAAAACACATTTCCGAGAAAATACTGCTGAATATCTAACAGTAACCGTTTTTTAAAGTTTGGTTGCATGGGGAACACCAACCATCTGTTCAGGTCTTTACCTAAAACACGTTGCTGGCCTTTTATCATTGGATTCTTTTGCGCTGTTTTGTAGAACTTGAATGCAGCCGGTTTGCCAATCGTCTGTTACTTATTATGCATTTGCTGAGCCTAAAACTTCATCTCTGCTGCTTGCCAGCAAACATCATAAAGCTCAACCACAAGAATGTTCTTGCGCATGCATTGAGGCGTCTTTCTAACCACTCAAATATGTGCTTTAGGTCTTTATACTTGCCCTTAGTTTCTGTTAATGATTAGATATTTAACTCTTTGTGTGAGTATTATTATCTGGAATGGTAGTTTAGTATAAATGTTACGTTTACAAGCTTGAAAAGTTAATTGTTTTCCTAAAGATTTGCATTTTTTAAATGTAATGTTTGTCTGGAGGAATGTGCAAAATGAAATAAGGCTCTTTTTATGTTTTTAACTTCTTTATCTAGTGGGGTTTTTTTTCCAATTTATTTTAAAATATACAAGCCTTTTGTAACCTCCAAAAACTTTTTTTCTGAGCAGAAAGTTACTGCGGGAGCATCAGTTGGATGCAGTGACCAAAGCTGCCCAGCAGGAGGAGCTGCATAGAAGGCGGCGTCTGGGTGAGCAAAGAAAGCAGGAGTTTCCTGAATCACTGTTGCCTGAATACTCAACAGGTGAGACTCCAGAATAATCCAAAACAACTCCTTGTATTCAGTATTTTAGTTCTCCCCCTTTATGTACTCGTTTCATAACTTTCTTTTACTTCTTTTAGCAGATGTTGCACAACAGGCGGCGCCATCGTTGGCATCCGTTTCCACACAGCAAGATGTTAAGTCGTCCATACAGGAGGTCATCTGTTTGGACCCCAACAGCACAGGCACCAGCGAGGACGACGGCAAGAACAACTCCTCTGCTGCCGCTGAACGCACAGACAAAACAGGTGACACGCAAACGGTTTCCGTAAATCAACATGTTTTCAGGTTTTCCATAAATCTCAGTGAGTGGAAAAATCACGGAAAAGCAAACCGATAGTCTCAAAGGCATCACACTTGTTTTTATCTTCTTTGATGCATTTCCAAGCATCCATACTGATTCTACACACTTTAAATAAATCAAGCTCGCCCTGAGCACAGCTGAGAACCAAAACCATTGTCCTCTGAATGGGAATCGAGCCGTCAGCAGGAACTGCATCTGAGCTTCCCCCCTCCCAGGATTTGAACTGAAGCAGTTCTTGACCTTACTGATGGCTAACGGAAACTGTGCAGTGCCACTAGTCAAGTAACTGATATCAAGGACTAAATCTACAGTAGCCTGTAAGGCCAAAAAAGAAGAGAATAGAGATGCAGAAACAATTTAGGATGTTTAAGTTGCTGCTTTTCAGTTTTTCTTTTCTTGGAAAACATGTGTAGTCTTGCAAGGAAATAGTAACACAATTATGTTATGTATGCACACTTCTGAAGCATATAGTTCAATTTATATTTTAACAATAAGCAGCTATAATGCACTTTTGACAGCCATGTGTTTATTTAATTGCAGACTTTTCTATATGACTTCAAGGATTCATTAAAAGACTAAATTAGTTTGTATTTCCTGGGGAAATAAATCCAGAGCCGCTGATGTTGGTTACAGAGAAACGCAAGATTTATCGTTTGAAATGCAGCTAGATGTTTTATGTGTCTTGTTTTAGTCCCCCACTTTTTAATGTGGGTAATATAAAAAAAAAAAATCAAAAACTGCTTTCAGATGAAAGCCGGCTGAAGCCTTCAGACTTACTTCCCATAAAAACGAAATTCTTTCCAGACTGAAAATGCTGCGGCGCTTCTTAGGGAAGATTCAAACACAGTGACTGACTCCCACTAAGAAAAGCACAAAGCTGAGGTCAACTCTCCCCCACATCCTGTCAAATGGGGCTGTGCATCAGAACATTTCAGACCTTTGCAAGGGAACGTGCCGTACTGAGCCCACATCTGCAGGAAGCTCTTCCAACTGTTACTGAATAAAAGGAGGGAACCACACCGGCGACGTCTCTGCGATGATGGTGAAGGAGAGTGCAAAGATGTATGGATGAACATGAAGGGAGGACCAAGACGAAGAGAGGAAGAGAGGCAAATGAAGGGAGAGGGTGTCTGCAGGGCAGATGAGAGCAGATCTGGGCAGCAATAAACCCGGCTAATCCTAGTTATCAGACAGAACGTACACACAGGAAAGCACACACACCTACGCCAGCGCGGCACAGTGACATTTCTAGTTTGGGGTTGCATAACAAGTCTCCCCCTCCTTTCTAATCCTACTTGTATAACCAGCCATTCACTGCACTTATATAAGCTGGCTCTCGTTTTTATGCACACTAACATAGTGACCCACACACGCACGCAGACACACAAGCTACTTTTTTTATGATATACCCTTGTGGATTGTCAGCTTGTGTAACTTCCACCACTTAAAATCTGTGACGTGTGTTAAATAATTTTGTATCAGACAGGAATTTCAGTTTAAGTGCTCCCGCACACACCCGCACACATATACACACACTCTAACGCTTGTATGGTTTTGTAACACTGATGGAGTTGTGTCCAAAAAACTGTTTGTAAAGAAAAGCCATCTCAAAGTTTTTAAATTCTCTCTGAAGCTTTACTGAGATTTTTATTATTATTATTTAGGTGTGGGCATAAGGATTCGTTTTAACAACAATTTGATTTGTTTCATAGTTTTGTTTGACGATAGTCATAGTCGTTCACAGTCGATATTAGTTCATTTAGCACAATCCAGTTCACTGACCTCAAATCGATCCAGGACATTTTTAGTCAAAAAAATTAACCAGTGTGACTTGGAGAAAAATAGATAATCAACATTACTGTCAACATCATCAAGTGTTATAAAAGAAGTCTGGATCAAATGATGCGATTCAAGTGTTAACATGTCCCCCCTTTTTGAATCCAGACATTGCAGATTTAAGCTCAGGGGAGGACGACACTGTTATTCAAGTCAGCAGCGAGTCCACCAACGAGGAAGAGGAGGGTGAGCCGAGTGGGGCTCATACCAACGATGCCCAAAACCAAGCAGACGCCCAGGGCAGAGTGCTGGTCAACCTGAACCACCCACCTTCTGAGCCAGATATTTTCCTGGCTCCGCAGCTCGCTCGAGCAGTCAAGCCTCACCAGGTACTGTTACTCCAGCCGAAGCAACCACAGAATATTGATCTGTAAATGTATTAACCCTCTACTGTTATTGTTAGTGAAGATAAAAATGGACTTTTTGGTGTTTTTAAAAAGGTTCTCGTGGCATTTTTCTGATGATGGAGAATACATTTAAAGAAATCAAGCTTAAAATTTACTTTCTGAATATTTCTTTACTCAAATTGTTTTGGATCAGGAGCAGACGACAAAATGCTATTAGGATTATAAGATTATATATGTGGTCCGTGCTCTGCTTCATTCTGATGCATCCACTTGGCATCTGGTTCAAATCTGGATAGCTTGAATATTGCTCGTCATTTTTGTTGCGGCGGTAATGTCAGCTGGCGAGAGAGCATGTAAACAGAGAGTTCTCAGTAATGGGGAGGGGAAGGGGGGACGGGGTTGCTCTACACCAACAGTCTCGCCCACAGATCAGAGGTGAATTTCTAATAAACTACTGGTGCTCTGCAGAAAATATGTCCTGTGGGAATCCTTTTAAAATAGATCAAATAATAATCAGAGTGGGTCCTTAATTCTGTTTAAATGAGAGCAGTCAGATCTTACTTTTACTCTCCTTTGAACTCTTTGATTCCTCTTTCTTAAGTCATTTCTTGCCTTTAGCTAAGAATCTCCTTTTGTTTTGTACCCAGATTGGTGGGATCCGTTTCCTCTACGATAACCTGGTGGAGTCGTCGGAGCGTTTTAGCAGCACCAGTGGGTTCGGCTGCATCCTCGCTCATAGCATGGGCTTGGGCAAAACACTGCAAGTCATCTCATTCATCGACATCCTCTTCAGGCACACCCAGGCTCACACTGTACTCGCCATCGTTCCGGTAAGCTACTGTTGGTGTTTATCATCGGATCCTACAAAGTTTCCCGTTAAAAGAATTGTAGCACAAACTGTGCAAACTGATCAAAGGTATCCTGATTAAAATAAGAAGAAAATGTTTACCCTGATAAGGTAAAAGAATGATACTCAGGAGTTTTGTTTTGCCATAGCTTCAGCAGCAGACTTTTATGCCAACGCTGCACAACGGAGAGACTTAGAAAGTCAATAGACAAACAGATTATGGAGACTGGAGGAGAAGTAAACTAAATTGAAACTGTTTACTTATTCATTGGTTGCCCCTCCAGGTGAACACGCTGCAGAACTGGCTGTCAGAGTTTAACACCTGGTTTCCGCCCGCAGAGGCGTTGCCTGCAGACACCGACCCCTCTGTGGTAACGCCGCGCAGATTCAAGGTTCACATCCTCAATGATGAGCACAAGTGAGTGACAGAAGCCGTATTTACCAGCATGAGCTTTTACAGGTTACAGTTTAAGTAGAGGAAAATGAAAATTACAGAGAATTTTAAAGAAAAACCAATGAGAAATTTTGAAATTTGAGGAAGAAAAGCGCTTTTCTGCATCTCAGAAATCCCAGTTCTCACAAGAGTTCTGAAATCGACACAGACGTAGAATTATTCTGCCGTTTTTATGAATTCCTCTCAGGAACACAGCAGCCAGGGCCAAGATTGTGGAGGACTGGTCTCGGGATGGGGGGGTGCTGCTAATGGGCTATGAGATGTACCGCCTCCTGTCCATGAAGAAAAGCTTCGGGGCTGGAAGGAAGAAGAGGAACAAAAAAACACCCGGATCTGATGTCATCGACGTGGATGAAGAAGACAAACAGCAAGAGTTACTTAAAGGTGAGACAGACTGGGGAGGATGTGTCTATAACAGAGTCACAATGGATGTTGAAGTGGAAAAAGCTCCTGAACTGTCAAGGAAAAATCTAAATTATTACACCTGTGCAGGTGTTGAGAAAGCTCTGGCTCGACCTGGTCCAGATGTCGTCATCTGTGACGAGGGACATCGCATCAAAAACTGTCATGCCAGCACGTCTCAGGCTCTGAAGAGCATCCGAACGCGCCGCCGCGTGGTGCTGACAGGCTATCCTCTGCAGAACAACCTGATTGAGTACTGGTGCATGGTCGACTTTGTCCGTCCCGACTTCTTAGGTATGAGACCAAATCTTCGCTTGGTTTCAGGGGGGGATTTCCAGCAGCAACTTTATTTCTGGGTGAATTCTCTGACTGCGTTTTCTGGTTTCAGGTACGAGGCAGGAGTTCAGTAACATGTTTGAACGTCCCATTCTGAACGGACAGTGTGTGGACAGCACGCCTCAGGACATCCAGCTGATGAGGTACCGGAGCCACGTCCTCCACAGTCTGCTGGAGGGCTTTGTTCAGCGGTGAGAGTCATCATCTGTTCCTGGAGATGAAGCTTCTTTTGGTGGAAGTCAGTCATGTTTAAGGAAGATCTTGTGTTTCATGCAGGCGAGGCCACGATGTCCTCAGAAATCAGCTGCCTTCGAAGGAGGAGCATGTGATTCTAGTGCGCCTCTCCCCTCTTCAGAGGGCGCTCTACACAGAGTTCATGAACCGCTTCAGAGAGGCAGGGAACACCGGCTGGCTCAGCCTCAACCCTCTGAAGGCCTTCTGCGTGTGCTGCAAGGTGAGCACAGGAAACAGGACGTCAATGCTCTCTGATTTTACTCGCTTCCTAAAAGTTACTGCCTTTCAGATCTGGAACCACCCGGACGTCCTGTATGAGGCCTTGCAGAAGGAAAATCTGGCAAACGAACAAGATTTGGACCTCGATGACCTCACCTCAGCAGGAAATGCTCGATGTCCCCCTGCACCCAATCAAAAGGTGAAGAACGCAGACAATCCAAACCCCAATGGAGGACCGAGCCTCGCCCAGCTGCAGGAGAAAGCCAATCAAGTTATCACTTTAGAATGGGTAAGTGTGTGCTTCAGATGATTGATGTGCAGATCTCGTAAGCATCCTCGCCTGCTCACTTAATCCAACATTACACCTGTTCAGGCTAAAGAGATTATGTTCGACTACAAGCCCGGGATTCTGGAGAACTCTGCCAAGATGGTGCTACTGTTCCACCTGATCGAGGAGAGTGTCCGAAATGGAGACAAAATCCTCGTGTTTAGGTAAAATTGAAAACCAGATTCAATAAATATGGCATTAAATAGTTTTCAAAGTGTGATTTACTGTTTTTCTTTGCCTGATGCAGTCAGAGTTTGTCCACACTCACTGTGATTGAGGATTTCATGGCCAAAAGACCAGTCCCCCCATCGCCTCTTTCTCCCAGTGGAGACAGGCTGAACCAGAACTGGGTCAGAAACCTCAATTATTACAGTAAGTAATCATATAAATATATATGTGTGTATATTTTTCTTCAGCAGTTATTAACATGGCTCAGTGAAAAAGTTCAAAATGTTATTCTTAAGACCAAGGTCTTTATAAAGATCTAACTTGAACATCTTTCCACATGTTCTGCTTTTCTTACTGGCACCAAGCAGAGGACTATTTCTGGAAATAGGGTCAAATATACTGAACACAACCCCAAAAAATATGCAGTCTGCAAAGAATATTTTGGGTTTCAGAAGATTTGCAGCAGAGTAAAATATTAAATATGTTTAGTTACAGAGTAGAATAAATCTTTTCTTTTTAACTGAAAGGGCTTTATCATATTGGGACTCAATTGAAAGATGTCTAGTGTGAAACGACAGATGTATTACTTTAATATTTAAGCATTGATGGAAAAAAATCACAACCTTAAAAAATGCTTCAAATATCACATGGCTAATGTGAACAGAGGTGAAAGGTTTTACCACTTGAAGCAAAGATTTGGCATGAAAAGCTTAAATTTATTGAGCACATTAAGACAAACTATACCAGTGCTGTAATCCACTGGTATCCCATAATCAGATTAAATGATGGTATTAGGACACCATAATGGAATACACTTCAATTCAATTTTATTCATATAGCCCAAAATCACAACAACAGTCATCTCAATGGGCTTCGTACCGGTAATTGTAAAGTACTGTAAACATAGTAATCATAAGGATCATGAATACATGGAATTCAATTGAAAAATGTCTAAACTGAACTAACTAATCTACCTGTAGCTGTTAAAAAAATGGTTCTTATTTCTTCTATGTTGTGCAGGTTGGTTTGGTCTAAAATTCTAAGTGTAAATTGAATGAGATTAAACCAAGTAATAAAGGCGTGGATGAGGAAAAATCCCCACAGATAATCTTAAAAGATATTAATGATCACTTTTATTTTGAAGGGCTGGATGGAAGCACAACAGCATCTGAAAGAGAGAGACTCATCAACCAGTTCAACGACCCCTCCAACACCTCAGCGTGGGTTTTCCTTCTCTCGACCAGGTAGCAACACGTTTACCAGTCATTCTACAGTCTTCTAAAAATAGAATACAGAGGGAAAGTAAAAACCAAAATATGCTCCTGATCTGTCTGGTAAACAGGGCTGGGTGTCTGGGCGTGAACTTGATTGGGGCGAACCGTGTGGTGGTGTTTGACGCCTCCTGGAACCCCTGCCACGACGCTCAGGCCGTGTGCCGGGTGTACCGCTACGGACAGAGGAAGCCGTGCCACATCTATCGGCTGGTTTGCGACTTCACACTGGAGAAGAAGATCTACGACCGGCAGATCTCAAAGCAGGGCATGTCTGGTGAGGAAAGTCGTCATTAAGAGAAATGGCTCTTGAAACATGGAACATATTGAACATGAAGAGATTCTACAACCTATAACACATTAACACATTTAATAAAAGTCAATAACTTTGCCAATTGCAAATATGGTTGAATCATATTCCCATTAAAAAGTTTAATAATTAGTGAAAGATGAGGTAAATGAAATGCAAACAAAACTATCTACAAAAAAAAACATTTTTCTGAAAACTCCTTGTTTTATTTGCATTCTAAGATGAAGTGAAAGAACAGAAAATCTGTTTATCTGAATCTGAAATAGATGTAGCATATTAACTTTTAATCCATTAAAAACTATAAATATGGTTTAATACAATGTTATTGCATTGTTACTGTAAAGCTGTCTGTGCTCAGAGGACGACAGTTAATTATTTATCAATAATCAGGTGACTGCTGTTTCAGGGGGCTTTTACTTTGAAAATCACCAGTATGATCACATTTTTGTGCAATTTCCTCAGTTGATCTTTATGTATTTTTCTTTATCTTTCTCCCTTTGTGTCATTTCATTTGAAGTCTTGAACACTTAAATTGAGCTGTTCCCTTGTGTTCTTCCCATCAGACCGCGTGGTGGATGATCTGAATCCTGTGCTGACCTTCACCAGGAGGGAGGTTGAATCTCTTCTTCATTTTGTGGAGGAGGAACCGGACCCCTCCCTGGTGCAGCTGCAGCCTGAGCATAGCACGGACAGTGTTCTCCAGAAGGCTCTTCAACTTTATTCCAACCACATCACCAAGGTAGATAAACAGGGAGAACCAACTATCTTTTCATTTGTGGCTTTGTAAAGTGTTGGTGGAAAGACGAGTGTTTTTTTTCCCACTAAATAAAACCCTTCCCCTTGATTTTTTATCTTTTCTTTTTTTTTCTGGCTGTTATTGTACTTTTCTGACATTGTGTACGTCTTTTAACGTAAAAGAACAAAACAAAACCCATCAGGCAGAGAAAAAGACTCTTTTCTTCCCTGCAGCAACCGTTCCCCCACGAGTCTCTGCTGATGGACCGCAGAGAGCTGAAGCTGAGCAACGCTGAGAAGAGAGCTGCAAAGAAAGGGTACGAGGAGGAGAAAAGGGCCTCGGTGCCATACACCCGCCCATCATATGCCCATTATTACCCTGCCAGTGACCAGAGCCTCACCAACATCCCCGCCTTCAGCCAGAGGAACTGGTAAGCTTCTCAACATGACAAGAAAATACAAAACCACTGCACAGTTAATCTTCTCTAAAACAATAACTCAAGCTATGCAGTAACAGAATCAATTTTGTATAGGCGACCTACTGTCACTGAGCAGAAACCAGTAGCAAGTGTCCGGCCAGTCCAGTCAACGCCAAATCCCACGATGCCTCGACAAGCATCCGCAGGTTCTGGGCCGAACCGGGAGCCCTCCAGATCCAGCCTGGAAGGCTTCCCTGTCAACTGCCTGCAAAAAGCTGGAGTCTTTGTCCAGAAAATTGTCACCACTACTGGTAGGAACATATGTGTACATGTCCTTTATTGTTAGGGGGGGGTGTGTGTTCTTCTTAATCTCTTTGTTTTTTTGAGAATCTTTAAAAAATTGTTTTGGATCTCTTTCAGACATAATCATTCCAGGAACAAACAGCTCTAAAGATGTTCAGGCCAGGATCACTGCTGGAGAAAGCATTCATGTAATAAGGGGCACCAAAGGTAAATAAACGCCTTTGAATTTTTTTGTAAACAATTTTTTTAAAAATACGTACTTTTTCCAACATTTTGGACAATCGTTTATCGAAGGAGACATGTACAAAAATAACTGCAAAGTAGAATTACAGATGTTTAAAGGCTGTCAAATCCCTCGCTGCACACTTTATAAACTTTTTTCAACACTTTTTTTCTTTTGTTTAAACTCTCAAAGCTCAAGCTTTCATATAAAGATAAGTCCAGTATTATAGAATGAAAACCAAGATGTGAACGCAATTGAAGATTTATGAAGATTTAGCAAACTAAACGCATTTTGTACAGGTGACACGGCACAGAGTATTTTGATTGGCAAAAGTCTGCAGCCAATCAGGATGCAGAACTGTTAAAGAGGGGGGGGGGGGAGCTTGCGAAATTGCACTGACAAAAATCTGCGGAACAGCTAGACCGTGAAAAGTGATGCGTCCTCATAGTCAGTGGTCCCATCAAAAGTGATGGACAGGACAAGTTAAAAAAAAAAAAAAGAAAAGTGAAGCGCGGTGTAGCGGAGATCCGCCGTACAAGAGTTTTGTCAATTTCTTTGTTTTTCACACACTTTCAAACATATATTTAACTTTTTGATAACTTGAAGCTTCATCAATAAGTTGCAGTTCTGTAAAAGTTGTATTTGAAGGTAGATGATCTCTTTTGCAACAGTTTAGTTTGAAAACACATGACTTGTTTTAAATGAACCACTCAGCAGGTTTTACATCCGTCTCTCTGACTTCTTCAGGGACTTACATCAGGACGTCCGATGGGAGAATCTTTGCTATCAGAGCAGCCGGGAAGGCCAAGACTTTGGAAGAGAGTGCAACAGCGCCACCCAAAGGTAGGATGAGCATCAAATGTTTACCCATCCATATTTAGGGAGAAACTTTTCGTAAAACGTCAGTGGATCTTTCATAGAAGTGGTTAATGTTCGTTTCATCATCTTAAATACCTGTTTTGAAAGAAATTGGAACAATAGAGGTAGATTTGCCACCACAAAATGGCAAAACTTCAATTACTATTGGGTTTGTCCATCATTCACTGCTCCACATTAACTAAGACATTATTGACTTATTGTCTGCTGAGGCATAGAATTCTGCCAGAATACATAGCATTTTTAATGTATTTATTTATTCATTTTTCACCTCTTTTTCTTTTTACCTGAGAACCACATACTGTGCAGCTATTCCCAAAATGCTAAGCATGTGTATTCAAACACAAGCATTCAAATATTTAGTCCTCGTAGTCAGTGGTCCCTGGCCGATGGGACAGTTAGAAGTTGGTAGAAAACACAGGAAATACCAGTTTTAGTGACGTTTTTTTATATTTATCCGTCGGAATTTAAAAGTTGGACTTGGCTGGAGTTGGCGTCTGATTTAGTTTGTTTTTTCGCTTCCACTTTGTCTGCAATGTGTTAAGGAAAAATCTATTTCACATTTTAATGGTTTCTACATGAGATTTAGTGTGCAAATAAAGTTTAAAGCAACTGTTGATGAATTGTTATAAAGGATGAAGAAGACCCTCAAAAGTTGAAGGTAACTGGAAGTTTAAAGGGAAAAAAAACAGACGTCCACTTCAGCCTCATGTAGGCCGGTCTGGGAAAATATTGTCAAACAGAAAAAGATTTTCCCCTTTTCTGTGTGGGGTGTAAGTTGGTATATTGAGTGTAAATTTAATCGTGTCTCTTTTTTTTTTTCAGACTTACAAGTACGAGCTCAGGAAGTTTCATCCAACGGCAGCAACGGTTGCTTGTCACCTGACAGGAGACAGCCAACCCCTGCCAAAGCTGTGCCCCGCCCTCTTTCCCCTGACAGCCCAGAGATCATCAATGAGTTGCAGCGTTACACGATTGGGTCAGGAGCGGATGCCCCAGTGGCCTCCAACACGCAGCTTGGTACAGAATCCAGCACAAACCCCCAGCTCTCCACCAAGCTGCTGCAGGCCAACGGCAGCAGTGGTGGGGGAAGCTCGGGCCACCGTAATTCCTCTGGTACAAAGGTTCTCCAGGTCGGTGCAGAAGCCTGTGCTGCTCAGGATTTGAGAGTGGGTTCTAAGCGTAAAGCGTCCCTGTCGCCACTGGAGGAGTGGGTCAGTAAGCAGCCTGCTGCCCGCAATCCCCCCTCCGCCCCGCTGCCCTCGCATGGGTTTCCATATGGCAGGGGCTTTAACCTCCCCCCGGTGGGTCTCAGCTCTGCGATGATGAGTGGTTCACTGAGGCATCCGCTGTTCATAGGGTCAGGCTCACATTACTTCCCCTCACCCCACACTCAGCTGGGCGACCCCAGGTACATGTACCCAGATCTGCTGAGCGTGAATGGTGCCGGCGCCGCCACCACCTCCTCATCCTCCCATGCAACAACAACCACTGCCCCGGCTGTCTCATCTTCCTCATCCTCTGCATCGGTCAGCGCGAGCAGTTCGCTTCCTGGCTCCCTGCCTCCCTTCATTATGAGCCACGGCATGGCTGGCATGCTCCCAGCAGGATACCCTTTGCCGTACAGCCCCACTCTGGCCAGCCTCTATTCGGGCCCACTGCTGCCAGGTTCCGCTGCCTCTCCGGGCAAAACCGGAACCAGTTTCTTGCCTCAGTACCCCCCAACCGCTGCTTCTAACTCCTCCTCCTCATCTTCACCTTCCTCTTCCTCACCCTCAGCATGGTCTGAGGGCCAAAGAGCCTCAGTTTTGGTGAACAGCGGAGATGTAAGCAGCTACGACGATGACAATGATGATGATGATGATGTGATTGAGGTGAGACGCGGACAGTGACGCTTGTTTAAGTTAACAGAGGAAGCCCAAAAAAAGTTTTCTGAGGCAAAGACTGAGGGAGTGGAAGAGTGGATGGACTGTTACTGTTAAGCATTTCCTGGAGTCACCTACGCTGCCTTGTCTTATGGGTGACTGAAGACAGACCGAACAGAGAGGGGCAAATTTATCAAAAGATTGAAAGATTCAGAGAGAGGAAAAATAAAAATGAGCTTCCAAAATTTTGATCTAATCCTGGCAATTACATTCTCATCACTTGACCTGTAGTGACTAAAATGGCCACTAGAGGTGCTGTTGGCTATTCAACTTAGCTTATTATCAAAGTTTTCCTCTAACTAAGAAATAACCACACATGAAGAGTAGTTGTGAGACAGGTTTGATCATTTCTGGTACTAAATGTGTAAAATAACACGAAAATGGTTTGGTTTTGCCTCCCATTAAGTACTGCAACTGAAAATCCCCTCAGTTATTGTTTAATGAAAAAAAGTTCCAAAATTTAGCGAAAAGCATTTATTTAAAAACTTCACTGCCAGGATTAAATTTTAACTTTCTTAGCGAGGCAGAGAAAACCCGCATGGGATCATCTTGAATTGCTGTGGACACAGTTATGGCTCAGTGGGGCTGAGGTTTAAGACCATTTACTGAAACCTTGCAACTCTAGCAAAAGAATGTATGCTTTATCAAATGCCTTCATACCAGGCCTTTTCGGAGAGACTCCTTCTGTTAAGCCAGAGGACATGGGAAGATGTAACTCTTCTGTTTTTGTATTTGTACTGTACTTTTTATGTCATCTACTTTTTAAAGAAAACAAATGCCTACAAATAGACAGGTAACAAAAAAAAAAAAAAAAGGTTTCCTGCTTGTAGCGAAGAAACTACCAACAGAAAATGCCTTCTTGCCTCCATCTTTCTGAATGTTAGCTGTGAGAGAGGAGAGGTCAAAAGAGAGGCGGTTTGTGGCACTCTCTGAATCTCACACAGTCTTACTGTAGCCTAGTAAATAAAAAAAAATGAAAAAAACGATGCAAAACGCTCACTCAAGCCTATATATGTGTTTATACAACCCAGAGGAACTGAACTCGCAGCTGCAAGCTTTAGTTACATTGGTGTCGTTACTGTGTTTGTACCTGCCTGTTGTCCTTTTTAAGGGTTACGAAAGGAATCGTACAGAAAAGAAGAAACAATCTCATGTTTTAGCTGTTGGGGGAACTCTTTCTGATACTTCAACTATTTGTTTTCTCACACAGCCATTTAATGTCAACAGAAATCAATAAAAACAGAGAGAAAGAGATGGTGTAGCTTTGTCGCAAGGAAGGCCATTCACAAGCATGTCTGACATCCCTATAAGGAGAATTAAAAGACCAAATACTCTTAAGGCTAAGTAAATATATCAGATCTGAAGTGTAGAAAGAGAACCGGATACTCAAAGGAAACCTAGAAAAACTTAACATGGCGAGATTCCCTTTAAATGAACATTAAAACCACCATCCAACTGTTCTTCTCATGTCTGCTGGGATTCAGCACCATCTATTCATCACAGTAGCTTTGAAAACTCAACAGCATTTTCTTCAGAAAAATGTGTTTTATTCTGAAAAATGTGGGTTTACTTGCTTCTTCTTTTTTTGGGGGGGTCTTTTCATTTTACAATGTTGGAATTTACCAAATTAATTTATTTATGTCTGTGCATATTTATTGATTTTTATTTTTCTACAATGTGCTTTTTGGTTCTCATTTGTCTGATTATTTTCTTACTTGTGAGATTTTTTTTAATGCTTTTGTTAGTTTTGTGTAGAAACGTTTCCTCTCTGAAGTTCCTCTGTTGTGGAAGAACTGACGATCAGCCAGTCTGACCCGACACATGTGAACCTGTGCAGAATTTGCATGTGGACCAACAAACTGGTGCGTTACTGAGCACATTAAGGATCTTTGAGAAGAATAGATGAAATACTGTATTTGATACTATCCAACCGTTTGTCTTGAAAAATGTAAAAATAAGACGAAGGATTGGTTTGATGTCACACTGACTACCGTACATGAGCATTTTGACTGAGCGTTGTGAAAAGCACGTTTATGAGCTCCAACAATTGAAAACAACAATATAATCTGATATTTTGAGCTGATTGTAACCATGTATGCTCAGTCTCTGGTCAAAAACTCATTCCGTTGGTCTGCGGAAAAGAAAACCATAATATTAAGTGCTTTCCTTTTTATAGTTCACAACCATATCCACGGAACTGTCCATTGGGGTCAGTCGGTTTCCTGAGTGTTGAATTTTATTTGCTCTCGGCTCGGCTTCTGCAGCGCAAATTGACTGCACTGCAGTTTCACAGCTGTCTACTTGAATTTACATATTTATTTATATGAACAGATTAGGTTGGACAAAGCGTGCCAACGGTCTCAATTCCATTTTAGCCCAGGAGAAAAGGAAATCTGCTGTCTGTACTTTGAGAATTCAGAGCCTGTTGTGTCTAGATTACATGCATAATGTGTATGACTCTCTTTTTTTTAAGTTTGTAAATAAAAAACATGCTCTAAATGATACTTTTATTGTTTGTTTGTTTTTAAAGTAATAGTTTTGCAGATGTAGCCTCCTGACAAAAACCTCATTCAAAGGCTTCATTTGAAAGGTAAACCTAAAATTTATTTTTTAAGTCAGCCCTTTTAAGGTGTTTGGGCCTGAGGGATCGGTTTTTAGTTTTTTATGAAAAGAAAAATGAAACATTTCTTTATGTAATTTAATTATCTGCTCTTTCACTATATGGATTTGCCAGTGTGGTTCCTTATCCTAACTCAGTGTTTTTCAACCAGTGTGCCGTGGGAGATGGTCAAGTGTGTCGTGGGAAATTGCCCTCATTAACTGATCTAAAAACATTTTCCATCTCCAGGAAATCAGCTCTTTGTTCATCCAAACAGGCCCTGATAAAACACTGAGGAGTTAGGAATATAAAATATCTTAAAATTAATTTTTATTTGTGTTTATTTAGTTCTATTAAAGACATCTTGATAAGAATGACGGTGTGGGTACCGGATGTTCTCGGGTTGCCGGATGTTCTCGGGGTCCTTCAGGGTCCTTCCAATGAGTTATATCACTAGAGGAGACATCACGAGGAGAGCACCGCCATCTTGGTGAGGTCAAGTTTTGAAGACCAAACCACTTTTTATAACATTTAATAAAGAGCTCTGTTTTTGCTTTCAATCACTTCATTATATGAAAAAGAAGAATGGCTTGAAATTGCTTAGTTTTGTTCAAAAATACAAACTTCACGAGTACCCCTAACTTAACTAGTATTAGACTATTTAGATTTTTTCTATGTTCCTTTATTTTATTTTACTTATGTTTTTATTTATTTGTGTGTTATGTTCATTGTTTCTTTTTTTCCCCTCTATTCTTTATTTTCTATGTTAATATGTTATGTTTGGCAATGGTGACTGATCTTAATGTCATTGTTAATGTATGATACCGCAATTGTCAATAAAGTTTTTTTTTTAAAACTTAGCGACGTTAACTCATTGGTCGTGGCAACTTACAGCCAATCAAATAGTGTGACGTCATCATTGGTCGAAGGACCCCGAAGGACCCCGAGAACATACGGCAACCCGAGAACATCCGGTACCCACAACGGAACAGCGATTTACCTGCAGCTTTAACAGTTTGCGGAAAAGTCCCGCACCTTTAACTGTCTCCGCCAATCATTCTTGAAGGCTTAATCACATGTCATCAGTCTGACCAATCAGAAGTGCTTACTTAAAGTCGTTACTTCCTTGTTCCAATTTAGCTCAAAAAGTCGCTCAGTTCTAACAAAAATACCAGCTAAAGCTAGTCTTTAGCGGTGTAGCTTTCCACAGAGTCCGGTGTCAGACCGTGGAACAAGTGAACAAAACAATGAAGCTCAGAGAAGAGAGTCTTTCTGCCCTTTTTCGGTAGTTTTCACACTACATCTCCCATGATGCATTAGCTTAAAGGGCCAGTGTCCCATCGCAACATGAGTTGTCCCTGTAAAACGTCTTGAAACAACAACAAACAAACAGTTTCTAAATTTTCTAATTTAACTTTTATTTAATCTCTTAGGAAAAACAGCCACAACTTCCTGCTTTTTCGGCCACAAATATCACAAAAATGCACGTGAGATTGCCGGGGGGGGGGGGTCGAACAATACAGACCATGAATTTCTGCTTTTTTTTTTTTTTTTTGGATGCTGGTGTGCCGCGGGATTTTTGTCAAGGTTAAAGTGTGCCGTGGCTCAAAAAAGGTTGAAAAACACTGTCCTAACTGATCAACATGACCAAAAAGAGAGGATTTTGCAACTGATTCTGGGGGAGAGAGACACTTCTAGTGATGCTGTTGAGCAAAAGATTTTACAATGTGAGGATTACATTTAAGAGAAATCAAGGGTTTGAAGAAGTTAATAAATAACTATTATTAGTTCTGAAACATCTTGCTTCAATTGTATATTTCTTTAACTATGTAGCACATAAATAGCATCGTGACTTAAGACGACATGATTAAACAGAAGATTAACTTGAACATTTATATCGAAAAGAACAGTAAAGCATGAAGAGAGGTGGAAGAAGCCATGAAGGTTTTTGTTGAGAGCACCCCTGCAGAAGCAAAAAACAATAAACTCAGGAAAATACAAAGAAATAAAATGATAAATGGCAAAAAACAGTTTACATATATAACTAGACTTGTCAAAGCTCCAAAATATTCTCTTTCTTCAACAGTTAATAAAAGATTGTCTTTCTGTTTGACCTCGAGCTGTTATCTGAGTTTGTAATTTCAAAGTAACAAATAGGCATGAGCTGTTTCTTCATAAATCCTGTAGAGTCTGACTAAAAAAGTACAGTTATCTGGTGTTTGAGTACATCAAAAAATAATTACTTTTTTTGTTTTGCCACAAAGGTCATCCTGTTGAAAAAGAAAAAGGGGGGCCCATATTTTCTGAGTTTATGGACCCATAGCAGCTACTTTTACCTCCAAAGACGTAAATACCAGAACTGTATTTGTGTTTCTCAGAAAACGGACTAGAGGACAATTGACCTGCCTTAAAATTGTGAATGGCATTTTTCTCAATACTAAATACACAATAAAAACTATAGTTAAAAATAACCCAACTTGGGTTGCTTTTAACCCAACTCCAAGGTTAAAAAGGAACAGGTTTTGGGAGAAAGAAAAAAAGGAAAAAAAAACTAACTTTGGTTAAAATGAAACCACTTAAACCCCAAAAAATTAGTAGTGCTCCAAAAATTAACCCAAACTATGTCCCAGCGTTAATGACCCAGAAAATTGGGTAGAAGAAATATTCATAGTGTTTTTGGTGTATGACAGACTAAAAAAAATTCAAATTCCAATCCAATTTTGAAAAAAAATGATTAAAATTCATACAAAAACATCTATTTTTTTTATCACTGGAAAAATGTATTGATTACATGAACAATGTCCAGACAAACTACAATTTTTACAAATCCATATCCTCACAAAGCATACAGCAAACCTATTTCAAATAATAAGATACAAATGGAGGAATGCTGATTAGTGTTGGGATAGATGGTATATTCATTTTCCTTTAACTTTTTAAGGCTTTTGATTATTTTGTTTTCTGTAAGGATAGATAATGTGAACAATTTGAAATTTTTCTTAAAAAGTGTTTGTTTGAAAAAATTTTTTTTAGAAAAGGGAAGCAGTAAAAAGTTAAATTTGCTGATTAATAAAATAAAATAAAAATCTTCTTTGAAAATATTGTTAGATGTAATTGATTTAATAATGTATTTCTCTACCTAAACTGATGTATGGGGATTGGGAGATAATATTTATTTGAAACTAAGATATTGTATTTTTCTATATAGTTTTAATATGTCACTTTAATTTACATGATTGTACGATTGTTGAACAGCTTTTTCGTGTTTTTACTTTTGTTAGTCATTTTGTGCTGTTTGAAATCCATTTCCCAGCGTGCTTTGCGCTCAGCAGTTACGTTCGGGTTACGTGACGCTTTTTCACCGGATGCTGATGACGCTAGCAAGCGCCGCAATTGTTAGCACAGTGTTATGAGAACAAGTGCCTGGAAATAAATCACTAAATTCTCAGCCAAATTTCTCGGTGAAATTACGGGACCTGTGACGTTAACGAGTGAAGATGGATCGGTGTAAAAACACGTGAACTGTTGGCGAGTTAGGCCATCAACGGAAACGTTCAAGCCTGTTTCAAGATACGGAAAAACCTCGGGATAACCTGTGGAAAAGCCCCGTCCGAGAGCGCTCAATACCGAGTAGGGGAGCTCCGGAGGAGTTCTGTTTTTAGTCAGTCAGGTTTTACTAACATTATCTGCACTTTCTTAGTAAACGTAGCCGTCGTATTTGTGAAGAGCATAGGTGATAGTAACCGTAAACTCCACAGTTGACGCTAGTTAGCTTTAGCTCTTCCGTGTTTACCAGCTAACCTAGCTTAAGTAATGAAAGAGGTGGAAGGTTTGTTGAATAGTATTTGTTAAAAAAAAGAGCTGCTTTTGGCCCTTGATAACACTTAATAGAACTTTTGATAGACGTTTTTCATAATTAAAATATTTAATTCCCTGAAGTTATCATACATTTAAGGACCATTGAATTGAAGCCAAAAGTCTGTTACTTTTTCTCACAGAAAATATATTTTTTCATTATATTGGTATCAGAGTATTGTATGGATTTCAACTTTTTTTTACATTAAATTCAAGTAACAGACCTGAGAAGAAAACTCTTCCTAAACTAATCATCATTGAAGGTGGGAACCTGGATGAAGGCTCGCAGAAGCTTCTGGATTTTGATGCCCTCTGGATTCTCACAAGACACCCCCTCTACTTTTTAACATCTCACCTGTTGCCAAGGGGTTCCTGTGATTGAATCATCAGTCCTACTTTTAAGCTTCACTACAGACCACGATGAATCGTTATCTGCCTGTGGCACGGCAGCACTTCCTGGCTGCCCTTGCAAGCACCAGTGTGGTAGTCAAATCCATCAGTGCCGTTGTGGTCCTGCTCTATTTGCTGTCGTGGGCTGCTGACACCACGTACGCCCTGGGAGTGACCCCGGGCTTCCTTTTTCCGCCTAACTTCTGGGTGTGGACGCTGGTGACCCACGGAGTGGTGGAACAGCACGTGTGGGGCATGGCGGCGAGCGTGGGGACAGTGATGGCCTGTGGACGTCTGCTGGAGCCACTGTGGGGTGCTCTGGAGCTCCTCATCTTTTTTGCAGTGGTCAATGTGTCTGCAGGGCTCCTCGCAGGTCTGTCTTACCTACTCACCTACGTGGCCACCTTTGACCTGGACTTTTTATTTGCTGTTCGTATTCATGGAGTAGCCGGTTTCCTTGGAGGGGTCTTGGTAGCACTAAAGCAGACTATGGGCGATACCACAGTGCTCAGAGTACCACAGGTGAGGTTAAAGGTGTAATGAAATCAACACGTTTGTCTCTTTATTTTTATCCCAATAAGCCATACCAGTATTACACGGCAATTCTATTGAGTTTACTTCATTTGGATACAGAGATAATAGAACATTTTTCGTTGGTTTCTGGCTTTGTTGTAACAAATATATTTGCTTAAAGCCACAAAGCAGAACATAAACATTTTTTTAAAAGGTAAAACACTCCCGTAAGACAGGAAAGATGAGTTGTAAAGCAAGTTAAGATTCTTTGTCACACCAGTTCTACCTTCCATGAAACCACAGGCAAGAATATTGTATACATCTACAGATCTTTATTTTATTTATTTATTTTGACAGTTCATAGTGACGTTTTGTACATCGGGCTACGTATCCCTTTAAACGGCTTAGAGACTTCAGCAATTGATTTTGACAGTTGTGGTTTCTCAGGTTTCTGTGTTTTTTGAATTGGAAGTAATCACGTGGAATAATTTTAAAGCACACCTACACCACAAAAGCTCATGGCATGACGGTTCATAAGCAGTACTGTCTGGGAAAAAAAGGGTAGGTCATCTCCTGGTGCAGTTTTGTGTTGCAGGAAAATCCTACATTTTTCTATGTATCTAAAGCACCATGGTTGCACCAATCTTAATAAATTTAGATAGAACATGACTCCTGTATCCACATGAGATTATGACTTCAAATGAAATGTGCAAATGAATTTGTGTGTAAAGGCCTTAAAAAAAAGCCGAATCTATTCAGAAAGTTTTTGGTTGTTGTTGCTATAAATAGTATTCAGTACTTCAAAATCTTGACCTAAACTGCCATGTAAAGGAAAAATCGTCTGCTCTAACATAAAAAAATCAAGTTTAAAGCTGCAAAAAGTTATGGTCATTGTTGTCGGATACTAAAATGTGGTCATAGTTTTGTTTCTTTTATTGATTTACTTGTGGTGTATTACTGCAGGAGATACAGGTGATCATTGCAAACTATAAATTATCATGGGAACGTAGTTCTGGGAACATCTGTCAAAAAAGGGGGGGGATCAGTTCAGGTGTTAAGAATGTCAACAGTTTTCTAAATATTTTTCAGATAACTGTTTAGTGCTTTAGCTGCAACACAAACCTCCTCTCTAGAATCAGAATACAATTATTGCCTCTTTTTTTTACATTTCTTGAGTGTATTGATGTTTTTTACTCTTATGGTCTTTTTAAGCTTTTGTTGTTTTCCTTTTTCAAGCTGAAACATTACTAACATCACTTAGACCTTATATGTGGATGTTCTTAAAATGTTCCATCCATTGATATCTTTCTTGGTTTTTATTAAAGAAACACAAAAAACAGAAATGAGTTTCTTGTGTTAAAAACTCTTCCTCTTTTATCTCAGGTCAGGTTAAAAGCTGCTCCAGCATTGGTCCTCCTTCTCCTGGCCTTACTCCGCCTGTCTGGACTCCTCGACAACTCCGCTCCCCTCGCCGCGTTCAGCTATGGCTCCTTGTCTGGCTGGGTGTACCTGCGCTTCTACCAGAGACACAGCAGGGGCCGAGGGGACATGTCGGACCACTTTGCCTTTGCAAGTTTCTTCCCTGAGGCGGTGCAGCCGGCTGTCGGACTGCTGGCAGGACTCGTCCACTCGGCTCTGGTAAAGATGAGGGTGTGCAGAAAGATGGTGAAGCGATACGACGTGGGAGCTCCTTCCTCCATTACCATCAGCCTGCCGGGGACAGACCCACAGGATGCTGAGAGGAGGAGGTGAGCAGAGCTGCAGATCCAGCAAAACCAACCGTTTGAGCCTAACATCTGTTTGTGTCATTGTTCCTCTTAATGTCTGAGGATCCATGTATGATGTGTAGACGTTATAAGAAGATGGAATGAGAAGAAGCTCAAGTTGCAGTGGTTCTAGAATGGTTTTATTTAGGGCTGTGAATTCACTTTTCTATTCCTTATTTGATCTTCGTTTGTGAACAAACTATACAGATTTAAAAAAAAGACCAACTCCAAGGAAATTCATGCTTTGAACATGTTCTAATAGTATTTTAAATTGCCATTTGAAAAAGTTTGTAGTTATATAAAATTTCCAACTGGCAGCCCACACGCTCCCCTGCTCCGCTCCATTCCGTTGCATCCACACGTAGACGAATAGATCCATGTACGTCTATTCTTTTTTTTCCTCGTCTGAGCTGGAATCTGGATCAACCGCCAGATGATTTCAAAAATGCTCGCTAAATTTGTTGCTCAGATAGTGCCAGGTTAGGGTTGTGAGGGGCTGTAAATTAGCGGGAAAGCGTGTAAACAGATGGATGATGGGAAGTGTAAGCGGGCATACTCTACGCCAACAGTCCTACCCACAACTCGGAGGTGAATTTCTAATGAACTCCTGCCGCTCTGCAGAAAGTATGTCCTAGATTCTGGTTAAAAACGGCATAATCATAAATAAACGACCAGTGGAAATGATTTTGCAATACATCAAATGATGTTTGGAGTGGGACTTAGTTGACTTCTGCCTATTTTTGTCAATTTTCACTTTTTATCTAGGCGTGTGCACTGCAGAGACTTTTCTTTAGTTCTGTTTTCTGTTTTCCTCTCAGACAACTGGCCCTGAAAGCTCTGAATGAGCGTCTAAAGCGTGTGGAGGATCAGTCTGCTTGGCCGAGTATGGACGACGAGGAAGATGAAGAGGACGAGGAGGTCAGAACCGACCTGCAGCCGCTCCTCCCAGCCGCCCGCGACTCCTCATCCTCCACACCGAGAGCAGCAGGAGGACCCGCCGGTGCCTCCACCTCATCGTCTGGATCACAGAGCGCTGGAGCGCCACCAACGGGCGGAGTGCAGCACCCAGAGTCCAGCATTATCATCTTTGATGACGCACCGACTAGATCATAGCAAAACGGACGCGCACACAGTGATTTGGTGTCACGGGAAAGAATACTAGTGTTTTCCCCATCCTTGACTAGTAAACGTGTTCAGTGACGACGGTAAGAGCCTCACTGGGTATCTCGAACAGCGAGACAATACACACGACGGGCAGTACTGGGACAGGACTGTGCAGTGCTTTCAGTTTAAAGAGGCTGGATGTTTTTTCTCAGCTTATTCGGGTAAACTGATGACTTCATTCTTCTCCTTCCTGCATTCGGCTGAAAGTCAAAACTTTCTGTCTTGTTTGGACTGAATACCAACTTGCAGAACTATGGTCACAGCTTCATGTGTCTCTTCTCTTGCTTTCTAAATAAATAGCTAAACGAGTGTACAAAATGTTTTTGTAGGTCTTTTTCAGAGCAGCCATCTTTGTTTATTTTGCCTGCTTTAAAAAGAAAAAAGAGACTTGGTCCGAAAGTGTCGTCCCGAGCTCTGAGAAACGGCTGCAGGTGTGACGTGAGCTGCTGATCCGCTGGTTTCAAAGATGGAAACCAGGCGTGGAACAGAAACGCGGGTGAGGCTTGTATCTGGCGCCGCCCTGCTGGAGTAGAGAAGCTGCTGCAGGTTGGTCCTGCTGATAAACTCAAATACCAAATTGAAAGATGAACAGAAGTGCTAGATGAAATGTTTTTTTTTCCTTCCATAAAATGGCCATTTACAATCTCCTGAACTAGAATGGGATTATATTCCCTCGTTTAATCTTTCACTCCCACAGCATTTCTCCTTCCAGGTCAGAAGTCAGCACAGTGTTAATCTATCTAAGGTATGTTGGTGGGCTTATATTGATTTGTTTATTTTGGTGTCCAGAAAGTTCTTCTACATGTTTTGCATTTCCAGAGCTGGAGAAAAATGTGTGCAGATTCCATAGTTTCCTTAGATTTTGAAAGTTTGCCTTTGTCATTAGTCGCGCTTCAGACTAAACTGATGGTAAAAAGAGGAGCTCTGTGACCTTTTGATCTCAAAGATGCAGTGATGGACACCTTTCATTTGACCTTCATGCAGACCTGAAGGTCAGAAAAGTGGGCTCACTTCTACAGATGGTCAAAGCATTGGATGTCCAAATAAACTAGACTCTTCCAAGACGCCAAATCACTTTAGGTTCCCAATCAAACCTTTTTAAAAAATGCCTCAACGTTAACAAGAGCTTCTAGCTGGTTTACAAAACACCATACTTCTGTGTTTGGATGTGGAATTCGCCACTCAAGTCACTTTATTCTGAAGGAGAAGCTTCTGGGTCTGGGGTCTTTGTCTCCACATTCAGAGTCAGACGTTCTTCACCTAAAAAGCTGATGGGCTGTTACAACCAAACCACTTTTCTCAGTTCTTCGATACAATCCAGAAACATTTGAGCTTCTCTCTGGTGTGACAATAGAAGCCAGGAAGACCTAATGTTGCACATTTGAACTATCATTGTTCTGTTTTCATAAATCAAGTTTGGTTAAATGCATTTTCTATTTTACTTACTATCTCTTGAATCAGTCACCTATTTTCTTAATATCATTTTAAAATCCTAATGGACTCAGGGTTTCCTCTTTACATCAGTTTCAATCTAAATAGGCAGCAAAGAGTAACACAACATTTAAAAGGCTGCATGACTTTTTCTCCAAATTTAAAGCCACAAAATAGAAGCTGGTTCAGAGTATTTGTTGAAAAATATTTGTTTTGAAGGACGTCTGCAGCTTTCTGGTTCTTTTTGTTCATGAGAGAGAGAGTTGGTGTAAATTGAAGGTGTGAGAAAAATGACAGAGGGAGGTTATGATGATAAAATTGTGTTTGCTCTAATTTATCCTCTCCCTCAGCTCATGTTACTGTGTCCAAAAACGAGTCAAAAGATTGAAGCTGATCTGATTAAATCTAGCTTCTGAGTGGAAATACTTACAGTCAGGATCTATAATTCATAAACCATTTTAAAATCTTCCGTTCTGTGGTGTTCTTGTCTAGATTTGACATAAGTGTCTCTGAAAATGAGTGATCTTTGGAGTTCACATCAGCTTGCATTTCACTTAAAGATCAGCAATGACGCACGTTTTAGCTTCTTGCCTGCAGGTAACTTTGATGAGGTTTTTGGGAAATGATAGGATTGTTGGCGGTCTGAAGGTTTCAGGCAGTCTGCTCAGTCTGGCTTTCAACCCAACATCCATGTTCAGTCTTTGTTTTTGTCTTCTGCACACTACGTTTTCTAAACATTTGAAAGTACGAAACAGTCGGGCGAGAAATACTTCAGAAAAAGACAAAGTTCCAAGCTCTCAGTGTTTCACATAAATGAAGTGCGGGTGGGACCGTTTGTTTACATCTTTTGTTATCTTATGGCTGATGTTTGAAGATTCATTTAGCTTAAAGTTTGCAGTTTTCTTTGATTTTTGTTATTTTTTTCATTTTTCTTCAAATCAATAATAAGAAAGAACTGAACTTCTTTTGGGTGAAATTGATCAAAGTGATAACTTCCAAGATTTTTAAATCTGTAAGTAAACGGATCAGCGGAGACAGATGTGTTTCATGAGGATTTGTTTATGAAGTGCCATTCAATTCCAGAGCAATGCATCAACTGTTCATGTTTGCAATCCAACATTTGGGCAAAAAGTGGTGCCAAAATAAAAACAAAAGGAAGTCGGCGATGTCTGTTGAAATCTGTTCACCTGTTTTGCATATGACTTCTTTTCTTGGCCATTTGTGATAAAAACAGAAATGACACATTATCAAACGTACATTTGGTGTTCTATCCGGGCACTCGCAAACGTTTTCATTTTTCTGATGTCAGTCTCTGTTTTTGAACCTGTTCGAACTATTGACGCTCTTCCTTGTGTACAATGACTTTTGCACAGATTTTTTTTTTGTTCTAGTTCTCTTATAAATTTCTTTTTCCCATCATGAAATAAAAAAATGATTGTAAATGCTTTATTTATAGTTTTATTTTTCTTGCTGTGAATCTGTAAGAGTTTTAATTGGTTTTCATGTTTTTTATGTAGAACATGGGTCATTTTGTTTTCGATTTGTATGCTTTTAAGGATTTAAAATAGTTTTTTTAATTATACATTTCTCTAGATCTAAGACAAATCGTTTAGTTTTTGGTAGGACTTCTAAAGTACTAGACCCAATATCCTGCATGGTTTGTACCTAAATTGACCACCAGGTGGCGCTGTGTCCACGGTGAGCCGTTGTGGGAATTAGCCTAGGCAGAAACAAATTTTAGACCTAGAATTTATTTAATTTGTTGTTCTCGTTTTCTTATAAATTCTAGTTTTCTAATAAATTAGTTTGATTTTTTTTCTCTCAATCTTTGTGTGACAATTTACAAAAACAAATCTTGCCTTAACAGAATAAGACTGTTTAATCATATGGCACCTTTATTTCTAGTCATCCCAATGGGAATTGGTTGCATTTAACTAACAATCGAATACCAAAATATTGTGTTAAAATATTAAAGAAAAAAGGAAAGCTTCATTCAAATTTAAAGTATCCATTACTGGAAAAATAATATATGAAGAACAAATCTGTGTCTAATTTAATGACCCTCTTGAACTTGAATGAAAATTTGGTTTTTCGAACAATATAGACATGAAAAAGAATTATTAATAAGGAAAATGACTTGTCAGGAAACAACTAAAAAAAGATAATTAGAATAAAATGATTTTGTGTTAAGCCACTATTATGTAGTGGCTTAACACAAAGATACTTCTATTTGAAAAAGATGTCAAAAATAGAAAGCAAGCAATTAAATGCAATGAAACGCGATTCATCATGCCACATGAAAATCGTTTTTAATCCAGTTAAGTAATAAATGATTAATTCTTCTGTACAACTGACCAGGAATGTATTTTCTATCATCTCTCCTATTAAATATAAATGTTATATTTATTTGTCTCAGCACTGCGGTAACCTGACAGCAAAAGCAGCACCAGTTTAGCTAGCGTCGTGCCCGCGCAGGCGTGGCTCTCAGCGGCGTGCCCGCCACCCCTCCCCCAGATACAAACCGTGGCTGCGCGCTCCCGACAGCTAATTTGTTGTATCAGATTGAAACGGGAGGAAGCGAGTCGATAAAGCCGGGAAGCAACTTAGCTTTGTCAACCTCTGACCATTTTTTTTTACTGCAAGGTCACATACATAGAAGGTAAGCTACTTTTACTAACCCCCAGTCCTGGTGGAGTGTTTAATATGTTGTATTTTTTAAGTTGAAAAGTTGAAGTGATTATTTTGTGGAGTTTTACTTCGCTTTGAAAGGCCGTACTGAGATGCTAACAAAGCTAGCTTACTGTAGCTAAGTACGCTTTTCCTCTAACCGACCTCAATATCAGTCTCTTCCGCTGTTGCAACTCAATTGTCTGTTACAAACCAACCCGTTTCGGGTGAAATCGTTTAAAAAAAAACGAAAATTCTAGACTTTTTTTTTCTCGATTTCCAGTTGTAAAATATGAACTTAGAAATTCAAATGTGAAAATGTAAGCTTTGAAACGGGACCGCATTTTCCAGCCACAATCATGAGGTTCTTTTTTGACGTGTTTGTAATGTAAGCCTTTCTTTTCAATATTTTTTAATGTATTCTGGTAAAAATACATACTTTTAATTTAATCCGAATTCTTAACATTTGTTAACGCATCAGGGTTACGACACAGTTTCGATCTAAATAGTATAATGTTAAATTATGCTGTTCTGGTGGGGAGCTTCTGTGGCACGGTTCTGCCCGTTCGCTTCTGGACCCGGGCCACCCACCCATTCTTCCACTGCGGACTCCAGCCATCTGTTGCCTCCGAGATTACGCCATCTTTCTGCTGACCCACCCAGCGGCTTGTCGTTTCCACCCACTGAGAGCTGGTTCAGCCAAGATGCAACTTTTAAATGCGACGATTGAGGCTCTTTGCTTAATACGCACAACAGACGAGTTTTCTGATGAGCCACATGGGGACAGAGCGACCCTTTCATATTGACTTAGATTTTATTTTTTATTAAAAGTAGTGCGGCCTTTTTTCTTGCACCCACAATGAGGTATGATGAGCCTGACTTGACAAAGCACATGTCTAACCTTTAAAAAGTTAAAATTATTTAGTATAGCTCACGAACAGCTTGTAAAGGTGTCTTAACATCCCATTTTTTTTTCTTATAATATTTTTAAAATAACTTTAACTAAACTCTGCTTATATATATATATATACACAAAATCACATTTTAGACTTTTCCATTTTGTTTTATTCACGTCAAGCTCTTAGATGGTTTAAATTGATGACGCATTAAGACGTGTAGTTTTTCCATCTGAAATCAACATTCTGAACATGAATTCTTTATAAAATGGTGTTTGCTGGTCTGTAACTTTTATGCCATTTCTAGCTTGTCAAAGCTAATTACATTTCCCCTTCTGTCAGTGAGCAGATTACACATAATTAGCTTTAACATTACTCATCTCTAGAAACATTGCTTGTAGCTGACCCAAAACCTGCTGAAATAACCCGATTTTCTTTGAGATTTGTTGATGGCAGATTCCTGCACTGATAGAGGACATGTTGTGATGAGCAGCATTATGAGATGCTTTACGCAGTAAGCGTGATTTCTTATTCAACACACATCAGACATGTTTAATTTTAGGATGGTTCGTAATATTGGCAGTTACCCACATTTCTTTTTTTGAACTGCAAGCTCTTTCTCATTTTGGCAGCACCTATGTCAGTTATTGGTTTTCCTAACAACGTATGGCTTGTTTTCACTAAATGTTACGCTAACTTTGGCATAAAGGTAGGTTTTTTGGGACAGCTTGGCTTAACTGCCAGTTGCATAGGTCATCTTGCAGTTGTGGTGTGAGCTTGTAACACATGCAACACCTTTGAAACAGAAAGGACTATGCAAGCATTGTTTTCCTTCTTTTTAAAAGAGAAAATGTATAGAATCCTAACCACAGTTGAATTTAAAAGCTTTTCTGTCAGCTGATCTGTTGTACTTTTGAGGTAATTGGTAGGAAAAGGCAGTGGCAGTGATGAGGTTAAATATTCATCATCTTCAACGATTTATTTCTACACCCCAGTCGGTGCATTAAAATCTTTGCATATGGTACACACACAGTCCTGGATCCTCAGCCACTGATCCAGGCCAGTGTCTAATGCATTTATTGAATTCTCTGCATCTCATACCTACATCTTTAAAGCATTTTGTGCCAGATTCTGCTTGACTCTAAGGTACAGTTTATTTGGTTCCTATTGCTCTGCCTGCTAGCGTCATTCCCTCAACCTGAAATCAGTATTGCTGTGCTGTGACCATTGACTTGTATAGAAAAGCTAGACTATGACGTCACCTATAGAAATTGGATTACTTCTTGCTGTAAGCTGTGATTGGTCTAAATCATAATTTCTATTGGAACTACTCTCACCAACCAGGAGTGAGCTTGTTGGAAGTTCACACCCCTATCACTTGCAAACAGGCCCAAGAGTTTTTCAAATGTTTGACATGAGACCATGAGGCATCTGATTGGCCAGTTTCCAGCTTGAATAACTTTTACTACACTAAAAACATGGAGACAAAAAAGTAGGATTTGCAAGAACATGTTAAAAAAATTAAATAAAAGTGGTAGAGTAAGAATGGTTATTCTGACAACTATGACTGAATAATGGCTGTTTATTTTGGCTTCTTGGAGCCAGGGGGGGTACTTCATATTTGAAATTCGAGTAAGGAGGCGTCACTCAGTCCAGTTCTCGTATGCAGTCAATGGTTGCGATGGAGAAAATTGGTGTCAGTTGTCGGTCTTTGTGTTTGGAGTAAACCCCACTGCCACAGTGCTGTATTGGTGTACATGGTACCCTGGCACAGGTGGTGAGGTACATTTGCGTGGTAACAGGGGCAGAGCAATCAGCCAACCATCACACTGTCAACACTATTTGGCACAGATGGGGTCCCTAACCCTAAATAAAACCATACAAAATAAGAATTTGAGTTGTCATGGAAGTACAAATGTGTAACTTGTGTTTTTAGATTTACAAGTACTAATTTAGTACTACATGATCCTTTGTCATTGGTGTATTAGTGGTATTTTTGAGTAACCTTGTTCTTTATAATAAATGTAACCTTAGTTTGTGAAAATTATTCAGCTAACACCAGCTTTAAAAAAAATTAATGTGGACTGACCCACATTTATTACATGTAACCACTAAATTCATTACAAACTGTTAATTAATATTTTGAGGGTTCTTGATCAAAAGTATAAATGAAGATCCAGCTAGTGAAAAGGAATTTTTGGAAAAAAATATTTCTGCCTGTAAATGGCTCATTTAAACATTTTGCAGGGAAGCTCAGCAATAAGCTATATATATGTATATATATATTTTTAAACAATACAGTCAGAGGTACGATTTAAAATTAGCAGATTTTCCAATCACATGATTGAAATATCCTGTCGGAATTATTATAGCCATAGCTCTCTATAACAATGAAGGCAGTATAAAGACAGTATAAAGTAAGCCCTCATCAAAATAGTCTACTAGCTACTGTTAACTAAGAACCATTATAGGTTTAAAATATGGTGTTAGACAAGTCGGTGACATTTGTGTGAAGCATGCAGATGAAACATTTTACCCACTGGTCACATTATTCAAACCCAGACTATACATCAACCCCGAGGCTAGAGCTGTCCTCATTTTTGTCTTCTCTTTCAGTGCTTGGGTCATAGAGGAAATGGTCTAATGTTTTTTGACACTGGTGTCCTACTTAAGCGTAATCATGGACCATTTATAGGACACTTGCTGAAGAGTGCTTTGTGGCATCTCAGTTCCAGATGATAAACATTCTTGTTCATCGGCTGTTGATAGAACTTAACTGATTATAAACAAAGCTACTAGCTGAATGTTGGTCTGGCTACTTATTTTAATTAGTGGGTCGGTAGCCCATCGCAGTGAAGACTTGCCAGAAAAAGTGATTTTATTTTCCTGCCAGTTGTTTGGCTCCAAATTAAGGCAGTGTCTGTTTGTGGAGTTGGGTAAAGAGACCTTTCCCAACGGCTACCTTCCCTTGACTCATCACACTGAAGAAAATGGCCTCTTTAGCACGGCTTCTCTGTCATAGTGCTGTGCATTCTTTCTCACTAAACTGGCTTGTGAAAGGAACTAACTATGCTTTAAATTAACATTGGTGCCCTTTGTATACAATTCCTACTTACTTGGCATTTCTTTACACTCGCACTGTTTCAGTTTGTTTTTACTCCATTTAAATATGTGGTTAAGTTTTATTTTCTTCTAACTGCCACTCTGTTTAAAGTCCCACTCCAACAATAGTCGTATCTATTGTAAAATCCGTCCCAGTGGTCTTTTAATTATGACTATGCCGTTTTTAGTCAAAATCAAGAAACCTGTCGTTTTTAAAGACATATTTTCTGCAGAGCGGCAGAGATTCATTAGAAATGTGCCTCTGAGTTGTTGGTGTGGAAGTAACCTCACACTGAAATCCCATCATTCCTTTTCCTAGCTTACAGCCCCTCAAAACCCCAAGCAAACATTAGCAGAGCAACAAAAACGGCAAACAATATCGGAGTTATCCAGCCGTACAGTTTTGAGCCAGATGCGAGCTTGGATGAGGAAAATGTATACCTTAATGTATATGTTTGTGTGCAAGTGGATGCATCAGAATTGGAGCAGAGCAGGGAGCTTGTGGCCTGCCTACTTCAGTTGCTGCGTACAAATGAGCTTTTTCAAACCAAAGGGTTTTTATCCACTCCTGATTCATCACGATTTGAATAAAGAAATACTCAGAAATGCAGTTTTATACTTAAATTCTCATATAAAACAATACCATTGTCATTGGAGTGGCTCTTAAGAAGTGGCAGTTATCATGTCCATAGATGTAATTATGTCTGAAGGATGCTTGAAGGTTCAGGCATCTGCCATCACCAAAGGTACAACTGATGGACTGATACTCGCACCTCAGAACCACAGCATCTCTGCACTCCGATGAATAACTTGCTTTGAAGTCTCTGAAATAGGCCTGCACAATATACCGCAAATTTATCGTTAATGCAATATCCAGCTCTGCAATAGGCATATCGCAAAAGACGGCGAATATCGCAATAAATCGTAAACCCAAAATGTGTTCAAACAATCTTATGGCAGCTTGACGCATTTAACGAATCAAATAAATCCCTTTATGCTTTGACCAATTGGACGCCTTCCCATTGTTTACCAATCAGATGGAGGCCTATTATGTTAGATGTTTGTCACCTATATCAATGAGGGTCATTTGGAGTATAATTTTAAACTGTTGCAATGAAATGGGAATGATGTTTTTGGCATTTTTCTATTTTTTATATACCGCAAATTATATCGTTATCGGAATATTAATCTCTAATATCGCAAGTTTTCCTCATATCGCGCCGTCCTACTCTGATGAGTGAGACTGGTGAGATTTTCTCGACATGCGAACTGCAACTCCAGCTTTGACTTAATTTGCAGAGTCAAGTGCAAAAGTTTGCAACTGACAACAGCCCTGCAGTCAGTTCATCACATAAATCACACGGGACCACCAGGAAAACCGCTCATCTGCTCCTCTCTTTACTGTCACCTCCAAGCAAAAGTGCTTGAAATGGTGAATTTATGACTGGCATCAGTAGAACATTGTTCAGTGACACTGCCACCATTTTAAAATAAAATATTCCTAAAATAAATTATTTCGCAGCACTTCCTCATTTAAATGTTTTTTGTTATTGTTTTCATTTAAGGGATGACTGAAACTCTAGCTAAGTGCGACTTCCTGATCTACACCTTTTAGGTGCTATGTAAAGAGATGGAGGAGAACCTGTAGTACAACAATAACCAACAGGAGCGTCTTTATTTAACATTATCTTATCATCCCTGCTTACCTGTATGTCTGCTTGTTTTCTTTTGTCAAAAGGTCATTACATTTTTAAATGACTTCAGGGAACCCAAAATGTCTTTCTTTGAAGATGAGGCCTTTATTTCTGTCAGAGGGTCAAAGCATTTTTGTTAAATTGTTTTTTTTTTTTTGTAAATCGTTTAGTGAATCTGGGTCTTGTTCTTTTTAGAAGTGCTTCTTTCCATCTATGTGGGTAGATGTACCAGTGAAGGTGTTGCATGTGCACTTTACTTTCCTAAAGTACAGTCTGCTGTGAGGGATCATGTTCCCACTGGTGCCTAAAATGTGACCTTGAGAAATGTCTGATGACTTCCTATTATAAATGGCGCCTCCTTCCTGTGACTCGGTGATCAAAACTTTTGCGTCCTTCTCCTGTCTTCTTTCAGGGATGGCAGCCATCCGTAAGAAACTGGTGATAGTCGGGGATGGAGCTTGTGGGAAGACGTGTCTTCTCATTGTCTTCAGCAAGGATCAGTTCCCTGAGGTCTACGTTCCCACTGTGTTTGAGAACTACGTCGCTGACATAGAGGTCGACGGCAAACAGGTTAGATTTGTTCCGTGATGCTTTTCTATGCAATATCAGTTCTCTGGGTTTGAGTTGATACATTTATCTCACGATGATGCATACAATGAAGTTCTCTCAGTGTCTAAAAGCTTGACTTTTCCTTTGAAATAAACGTGATTGATTTTATTCAGGTGGAGTTGGCTCTTTGGGACACAGCCGGTCAGGAGGACTACGACAGGCTGAGGCCTCTCTCCTATCCAGACACTGATGTCATCCTCATGTGTTTCTCTATAGACAGCCCCGACAGCTTGGGTTAGTACACGCCACACAAGCGCATTGAAGCGTAACCTCTGACGTCACATTCCTATGCAAATCTTCCTTTCATTTCCCCTTTTTCCCCCAGGCGTTATTTTTAGGTTTGTAGATTGCGACATCAATTGTTGTCACAGAAAACTTCTCGAAAGTCGACTGACTTAGATTTTTGAATGGAGATTTCAGCAAGTTATTAGTGAAGTATTCAAATGGAGATGCTTGCTTTGGTAAACCTGAATGTGTGAAATGATTTGGTCTTCTTTTGAAATGACAGAAAACATCCCAGAGAAGTGGACTCCAGAGGTCAAACACTTTTGTCCGAATGTCCCCATCATCCTGGTAGGAAACAAGAAAGATCTCCGTAACGATGACCACACACGCCGAGAACTGGCCAAAATGAAGCAGGTAGACGACTTTGTTTTTCTTTTCTGTTTTCAGTGAAACCAAACGGCAACAAAAGCGATAGATGTTGAGATTTCTCTGTAGCTTATTAAACCTCCTTCCTGCTTCTCGTCCCACAGGAGCCGGTGAAGTCAGAGGAAGGCCGGGACATGGCCGGACGCATCGCAGCTTTCGGTTACATGGAGTGCTCTGCCAAGACCCAGGACGGCGTTCGAGAGGTGTTTGAGATGGCCACCAGAGCGGCGCTCCAGGCCCGCCGCGGAAAGAAGAGCAATAAATGTGTGCTGCTGTAAAAACAGCGGGCATATATGGACTATTTTAACCCTAGCTGGTGTGCCTGGGGTGAGGGCTCGGGAGGGGGGTGGGGACAGAAAAAAAAACCCAGTGAGGCAAAGGTCTACCACTGTAAACGGGCTGTCTGATGGACTCATTCACTCTGAGACTTGGGTTTGGGAATCTGTAAAAAAGAGAGGAACGGGTGGGAGAACGGTAAATTACTTTTGCTGTCCTTCTCTTCACCTGTGGGCGTGCCATCAGGTTGGGAAAATTTACACCAGCTACCTGCGAAGAGTTGGTGCTTTTAGTATTTTCAAGCCACATACACTTGTTAGGATAAGAAGTTGCTTCCAGTTCTTGTTTAAAACCTGACTGCTAAGTTGGTCAAAAGTAAGAGGGTTTAGTTTCCTGCCTGGGTGAGTTGACAGATTCATGGGGCAAAAGGACTGTGCATTAAATGAGTACAGCTGGAAACCGGTTCATTATGGCCCCCATCGCTCATTCATGGATTTAAGGCTTCTTTGATGATGTCAAACTAGGTATCTGATATTTATACTCGCTGCTGGTTGCATTCAAAAAAGCGCGTGGAGCAGCACTCCTAGCAGCAGATTGTGTTCATAAATAAGAGCTTTTGAAAGTTAAACCAGTCGCGTGCCATTGGGTGTTTTCTTTTCTTTTTTTAAACAGAGGTGATATGTTCGCATGCACAGCTTGGTGCCACCTCGTCTTTTCCTGCTGTTAATTCTGCTCGACTGACCCAAATCTGCAGGATGCTCGGTTTGGTCTTAGATTCTTCTATGTTGGTCGGAGTGCTGCTTGTAAGAATCTGACTGCAGCGTTGCTCTGGAAAGAATGTTCCCCTTGGACCAGGTCTGGACAGCTTACATGCGCTGGCCTCAATTGCACCTTTCTGTCCTGAAGAGTGACGACTCGGCCTTCGCAGTTTTTCTGTTGATTTGTTGAAACTAAGAAAAATGCGATTGAATCCAAGTTGTGCTGGGTGACGTTGGTAATGTGCGCTGCACAGAGCAGCCTCATCATCCTCATCTTCCTCTGGGTGTAGACCAGGACAAAGAACAAGGACAGGAATGTGTTGTTCACTCGCACACAAGTTCTCAAGGCGTGTAAAAACCGAACAAACATAAGTGGCACGTAGATTCTTTTTTTAAGGCGAGATGTCATTTATATAACTTTAATTTAATTGAACTGTTGGTAACGGCTTCTACAATTGAGACAAAAGTGAACTCCTCGTCCTCAAAGTGCATGGACCTCAGAAATGTCAGGTTGGATCATCAAAATTATTATTTAAAAGGTATATTGTTGTCAAAAAAAATCTGTTTTTTTCTTTTATTTCGGAAATCCGTCACCAGCTATTAGTGACAGTTTTTTGTTTTTCTTCAACGCAGAGATTCATGCTCTTAAAGTCGTAGCCTTCTGTTCTTCTTCCTGGTCTACAGGATGAAGCCTGATCCCAAAACCAGTCTAGTCTTGTACTTTTGGTTTCAAGCTTTTAAAAATGTCAAACATGTCCGACAGTATTTTTAAACCGAATAGAGGAGGGAGGAGTAGTACCGTACTCATTTATTCAGGCTTAGTTTTGGCGCTTCATCTGCGTTTCTCTGCAGTAGATTTGAAAGTTCTGTCCTTTCTCTGGCCATGTTTGTGTTGAGCACTCAGGAGAACGGCTGGCCTCCCGGCTGCCCGTTTGAAAGCATTGCTAGGACCACCAGTGCTGGCTTCATCTTCTTCTTTTTGTAAACAATACTGGGTGAAAAGACTAAATGTAAAAGCAACTCAAGTTTATTCTACATGTCGTTTTTATTTTTAGATCTTTCTTGTCATTTTAAATCCTGATGTTTGGAATGCTGAAGCAGTGACATAAACAAAGCAACAGGAAAACCACGCTGTATGCAAAAGTCTGTAAATATGAAATGTGAGTTTGTTCATACTAGAATATTCACATGCACATGACTGGAAACTGCATTTGTAAACTAGCTTTGGTTTGTGTAATAAATTACTTTCTATAACCTCCAGTTCTTATTCATTGTAGTTTGGAGCTCTAAGAATGGAAGGACATTTGTTTTGTTTTTTTTCAAATGTTAAAACGGCTCTTCAGTCCCTAAATAACTGCACAGGAAATTTTTTAAAGAATTTTCAATTTAGACATTCATAACAGAATTTCCAAGGTTTCTAAGCAAAGATTTGGATTAAATTGATCTGCTGTCTATTCGTTTGAACCATTTTTACATTGAGACGTCTTCGCCCATTAATGCTAGCTTTTATATTGTTATAATTGTGTCAAGACTGTATTTTTATTTAATCATTTATTGGGGAAAATGAGTGTACAACATTCATACTTAAATAAAGACACATTTGTGTGCATTTGGTTTTTGTTTTTTTGTGAAATTATAAGGCAAAAATGATATTCTGAGACAGAAAAGGTTGGCAGGGGCTTTCTGACCTGCTAAATCATCTGGTTTTCCTCCAACTATGGAGGAAAACCCTCAAAAAGGAATGTTTTAAGGCACGGTAGTGGGAGTATCATTGTTTGAGGTTTATGATTAGCCAAGGAATTGCATTTTCTTTTGTTTTCAATATCACTTTTCAAAGCACTTGACACAGCTGTATTTGAAAAATGGAAAGGTAACAAATATTCTCATTAAGTATGACTCGGGTAAAAGTAACCATCATCGGTCCAGGAAGAAAATAACAGACCTATCTAAGATTTCCCAGCATCCCTGCACTGTGCAGCGGAGTGTGGGAGGCCGGGGTGAGGCGGCTTCAGCCTGTGTGGGATGATTATTGGTAGCTGTGAAGTTAGAAAGCAGGCATCTGTGATTGTTCAGAAAGACGCGTTTAGAAAACCAACTTACAATGCGAGTCATCTCAGCATTAAACTTTCTGGAGTCTTCCCAACACCAAATGCTGCAGAAGGTCCATATGGACACAGAAAACATGGAGGAGCTGCAGATGTCCATGTGCTCCCTCTGTTTGCAAGGAGAGCACACAAACATAACAGGAATTCAGCAATTAAAGCTGTGACTCACATGTACAGAGGTTGCTTAATAATCCTAAACCTTGGGGCAAATATTTGAACGGTGGAAATTTGCAACACGGAAGAGCACTGTGTGGCGCATTTTAAGGTGAGGAGGAAGGATAAATATCCAGGGAATGGAGGTGTGGGTAGAAGGTGGATGTCCCTATGGTGTACTTTGAAAGGGGTGGTGGGTGGATGTGAAGAAGGAGCAGGCTGGCGTGTGCTTTTCTGAGCGTCCCATGAAATTAACGTTCCCCTTTAAGAGGCCACTTTCCGTCTTTAGCGCAGCAGAAATAGAATCACGCAGAACCCCTGTTAGGATTTTAATTGTCAGTTTGAAAATAAAACTGAGATACAAGAACTGTTTTATGATCTTCACTGTAGTTTCATGTCAGTTTGGTTTAGGGTTTGCTCTGCAGGTAGACTGTACTGGTATGATCTTGTTATTTTGAGCCTTTTTGCATTTTATAACCCTTGTGCTATCCTAGACACTTTAACGTTGGGACGTTGGGACAAAGACAAAGCTCTGAACCATTTTTCTTCAATGTTTTGTGATCTTCACTGGTGTCCATGGATTACATGAAATCTTTCCACCTTTATCCACCTTTGTCATGGTAGGGAGAACACGTCAATGTAAGGGTGGGGTCATAGGATAGCACAAGGGTTAATTATGTTGTGACCGTTGCACTCACTTTTTGGTCATTTGCCAGTTTGGGAATAAAACGTGCCAAAAACGGAGTCTGCAAATCAAAACCACTCACTGAACTTTTAATACGACAACCATTAACAATCATTGACAATCTACAATGCATGATCTACAGCGTGATTGCACCCTAACTCAAGGCCGTGGCACACAGCCACTGTGTACATTTTGCACGTATCTAACACGGATAAAAACTGGTCGGACGTGAATATACGTGGAAAAAGTGAGAAAAGTTGTGGTCTTTACATTCAATTTTCACAGATGTATCACAAATGAACAATGTTAAAACCCAGGAAGAAGTATGAATACACCACGCAAAGAACACGTAAATCAACGCGAACCGTGCGTGATTATTACACTTTTTATACGCAGTTCATTAGTAATTTGTGTGTCAATTTAAAAGTTGTGGAACGCCACAAGTTTGCGTATGCATCTAGCAAAAAATCCCACATAATTCCATAAGATTTATGAAATAATTGCGTATAAACTACGTAAAATTAACTGTCTAATTCTCAACCGACCCAATTTCTTTGTAACCCTTGTGCTATCTTAGGCACTTTAACATTGGGAGTTGGGTCATCTAGACCCACTAGACAGTGCTCTGAACCTTTTTTCTTCAATAGTTTGTGATCTTTATCCACCTTTGTCATGGTAGGGGGAACACGTCAATGTAAGGGTGGGGTCATCTAAGATAGCACAAGGGTTAAAAGCTCAAAACCAAATTCACGTCAAGACCCATCAGCCAAAACTCTTGACGGACATCTGTGGACATTGACAAATGGCGAACGAGGGATACACCTATGAATTACGTGGATCACACATCTATCACAAAGGACCGAAATTTCATATGAAGAGCAAAATGGCCATAAGATTATGACCTTTAATGAGAATGCTAAGATCTATGTCCAGCTATGAAAAACAAAAATCACTTATGTTTTTGCTTTTAAGCAGATGCTCCATTTTGTTTTTTTAGAGCATTAAGGGTTAAGTCTACAACCCCAACTCAAGCTTTGTTGACCTTTGACTTTGGGAAGAGACCGAATTTTGAACCATCGCCTCCTAACTTCTCAAGCATCACTGGGAAAAATGGTAGAATTACAAGTTATAGATTTTGAACAGTGTTCGCAAAAGTAATGTCTCCCTGTTGACATGTACTTACAAAATAAAAATAAATATTTATCTTCCTTAGAAATGGCACTATAATCTTCACTTTGTGAAACCCAAAGGTTAAAACAAAGTTTTCTTGCATGAAGGTGTAATAAATAGTTCTCCCTCAGACTGTGTGGGAAGGATGTTTCAACATTCCTGTTGAAAGTTGGATAAAACTGAACGAGTTTTTTAACCCTGTATATGTGAAGCTCCTTTAAGTTTTGTGCCTAGTTTAGCTTGAGGAAATAGAGATCATATTAAAAATATATTTAAATAATTTCTTTTAGGACTCAATAAAAGCTAAGAAGCTGACATTTACTGAGAGAAATGACTGTTGGTCTGAAGAAACATCAAGAAAGGGAACTGGAGTCAAACAGGAAGGAAGGAAGCTCGTCAGTGCCGACTCCACCAAACAGTGGCAGGGCTCTTCGTGAGACCTAAAGCCGCTTCTCTTCTGCTGCAACACCAGAGAGGGAATGAGCAGGAGGGAGGGTGCTGCGGTTGACTAGCAGTACTGCTCTTTCTTCCTTTGCCCTCCTTCCAGCGCGCCTTCTCCACCAGACACTCCCGTTCGCTCCTCAGGCGAGGACTGGCGCACTACCCTGAGAAACTGCCGTCCTTATATACTGTTCTATTTTTAACCACTCGCGAGCCAAACTATTTTTAACCAATATGAGCTCACGGCTCCTCCCTTTTGACCAATGAGACGAGAGAGTAGAAAACAAGACAAACCAATCACAGGCGAGGAAAGGAAAAGAGGGGGCGGGTTACACAAGATCCCATTATCTGCAGTGAAGGAGAGGGAAAAAAAAGAAAGAGGTCTCACTCTGAAAGGTTTTCAGACTACAAATATTCGAAATGTAAATTAAAATTGAGCCTCATCATGTGGTTCTTTCGTGTCTGTACCTGTATAAATTATTTTTAACTGATGTCAGAGAAAAAAAACTGTCTTCATATAAAACGGTTTTTAATTTAATAAAAGAAAACCTCAAACAAGATATTTTTCAAGTATGAAATAAGGTATTTATGTACATTTGTTTTCACAAATACTGGTGTTTAAAAAAATCGAGCTTAACTATTAAAAAAGAAAGAAAAAATAGAATGCAGACAGTCCTTTCGTTAGTGAAAGATTTGTGTGTGTGTTTTTTTTTTTGCCATGACCACAGACAATGATTGTCTGCTGGTTGTGAGTCATCAACACACCCACATTTGTGTTGTTCCCAAAATTTAGAACTTAGATCCATCCACTGTGCACACGGAAACATCGTGAGGCATCTGTTCCACTTGTGACAAGGGTTCGTCTACTTACATAGGCGCATGCGCGCACAGACGTGTATTCTACCGGGTTGCGCCTTGGCGCGCTCTCGACAGCCGCGTCCCCGCACATAGAAGTTCCAGCGCATCATTTCGTGTGCGCGCAGGAGGTACAAATCACATCTTTCCTAAATTCGCTTTCCAAATTGTTATAAATGTAATCACATCTGTTTTAAAAGTTTGAAAGAAAAATGTAGGGTAATTATCACAAGTTTATTTTTAAATTAAAACATTTAAAAAAGAATGACAAGAGTAACTGCCAAGAAGATTTACACTAACAACAGTCAGTAGGTCTTTTCCTTGTAGCTACTTCGAAGGATACAGAAAGGAGGGAGACCTTGGGTAATGTAGGTCATAAAAATATACGTTTAATAACTGTACCACAACTTGTGAATGGTTTTAAAAAGCGTACATATTTCAAATCAGTAGTTTAACCTTCGCCACCTTTGGTCGTTGTCTGGCGTAGTCTGACCTCTAGCGGTCGGAATATGTCATTACACACGAACGTTCTAAATAAAGTTTAAACAAATTTGGAAAATATTTCAAAGTCAGTGTCCTTTCTTTAACTGAATCTATATTCTTTTTTGTGACTTTTTTGTCACGTTCTAATGGAATAAAATGAATCTAAACATAACGTTTGTAGAATTCCATCCCCGAAGTTGTTCTCGCAGGACCTAAAACATCGCGAGATCATCATGGTTTAATACATGTAAAAATGAGAAACTGCGCTAGATGGCAGCCCCGGCTTTTGTGGGATAAAGAAAAGCTAGGAAAAAAAGAAAGGTAAGGAAAATGCACGTTTTAAAAACAGCATTCCTTATTTGTTTTGTAAATTTATTGGGTAAAATATTGCTTAAAAAAACAAGTTGCATACCTTTACATAAGAAAACTAAAATTGCAGCAAATCTAAATGAGACCAAGCAAAACCGGATGTAAAAAGATTCAACTAAACCTACAAAACAAACCACCTTTTTTTCTTTTAATTGTATTTGTTAGGTGACCTTGCGTGTTTTGGAACCACTAGCTGCTAATTGGAAATAAACTGGTGGTAATTACTTCAACACAAACAGCTGAGATACTTAGAAATGTTAACCTGGGGTGATCATTGCACAGACTGCACAACTCCCCACATTACCTCAAATGAACCATAGAAGAAAATAAAAACTGTCTTTATCAGTCAAAATTCTTTTTTGGTTTAATTTCAAGGGCAGCACATCAATTTGAACACGCAGATACAATCAGAATTACCAGAAAATAAGAAGTAAACATTATTTAGGTGTTTATTAATTGTCAATTTTAGACTGGTCACTGCAACTTAAAGTACAAAAACAAAATCTTTTTTTTATAGCCTAAGTTGGCAAATAAATCCCCTCTGAAAGCAAACCCCTTCAAACCTTGGTATCAGTTTCTACAAACCAATATTTGGATTTCTGCAGCACCACAGGCCTAAACTGTCAAAATGTTATCCAAAGTGAAAACTTTTCCAACGGTGGGTTAACAGCAAAATTAGTTGGTTGGGGATCCAAATCCAATGCCAGACAGGTATTCTAGGAAACCTGTAAGCTGCAACTAAATACAAATCAAGCTTTTGTGGTTTCCAGTTTTCTTTTTCCCCCACAACACGCTCAGTAATCATGTGCTGCAGATGATCGTAGATCTTGTATCAGGAGCCCCTGTTTCACTAATTGGCATCTGTGAAGTGGCCATGTTGGGTCAGAAACCAAAAAAAAGGATGTCTTTGAGGTCTCATTAACGGCTCCATTCTCCCTCACTTCAGGAAACACAGCGAATGGACATGAGTTAATGGAAGCTGTGTGTGTGTGTGTTTATGTGCCAGCCAGAGAATAGCGGTGGGGGAATCTGAGATCAGCAACAAAAGGGAACATCAACCAGAACTTAAATGCTAATTGACTAATTTAGGTCATTTGTTGGAGAAACATCAGAGGCTTTTTGTTTGAGCTAACTGAGCGTTTACTCGATGTTAACAAGCTGACTGATGAAGTTGGTAACAAGCTTCAAATGATCCTGTCTTCATGGGCTGGACGTTTAGTGGGTCTTAGTTTTTCTGTTTGTGCCAGCCGCTTAAAAAAAAGGCTCTGTGACACAGTATTTAATTTCTTTAGGATTAATGATTTGGTAAATGTTTTGAAAGGTGATCAATCCTAATTTGATTTATAGACCCCTCTCCAAAGGGTCTTTTAATATGTTCTTGTAGCCTTTTTCCAATGATGGTGGACATATATAAATACATTTAAGCTTAAAATTGCATTTATGAGTTAAAATGTCATTTGAAAAAGAATATAAGTGTGATGAAGAAAATACGCTAGGAAGGCCACAAGCTCCGCTCCATTCTGATGCATCCGCTTGAAGACGACTAGATCCACGTCCGTCTTCGTTTTCCTTGTTCAAGCTGGAATCTGTACAACTGGATAGTTCCATTATTGCTCACCGGCACTGGTAATGTTAGGTTGGGGGTAAACAGAGAGCTCTCAGCAACGGGAATGGAAGGCTGCTCTGTGCCAACGGTATCGTCCAGAACTCAGAGGGGGAATTTCGAATGAACTTCTGCCGCTCTGCAGAAACTATATCCTAGAAAACGACACAGCTTTTATCATCTTGGTTAAAATCAGCATAATCCTGATTAAAATTACCACTGGGAACACTTTTAAAATGGATCAAAAGGTGATCTGAGAGGGTCTTTAAAGACCCAAAAAGTGGGATAATATAAAATTACTGTTTAAGGTTTCTGGAAGTCATGTCACTAAGGTGACATCAAAGGTTGCTTTTACTGCAAGATGAACACAAGAAGCAGCACAGAAATCAACTCCCAAGCTGTTAAGATCACCATGAGATCTGGAGTTTCTCTACATTTTTCTAGTTTGTTCAGACCTATGGATTTTGGAGAATTCCTCAGATTTACAGGAAGTGGTCCATCTTCTCCATGCTGGATAAACACCTAAAGAAATTGTGTAGCTAATAAATTTTGGTGACTCAAGAAAAGTTTTTTAAAACTCTAGTACAGTATACCAATTCTTCATGAAATTACGCAACCAACCCCAAACCATAAATCCCCTTTTTGCTGCACTGATTTTTCTTTTCCTCTTTTTGCGAGTAGATTTATGTGAGCGCCGTACCGTGCAGCTGCCGTTTCTTCCCGCTAAAGGTCGCCTCAGCAGCAGCTGGTTTCACAATCTAACAGTTCTTTTATCCACCTATTAAGCAAACCTTATATGACAAGCAGAGTTTAACAAAGTCACTCTGAATGGATGGAAACAAGTTTATTTTGAATATATATATTAAAAAAAGAGAAACTGAAGAAAACGTTCACACTCGAGAAAAAGCTAAACAAAAACATTGTTATAAACACAAACAGAGAAAAAAAATATGAACACATATATTATGAACAATTATACAAATATTCGAAAACTCTAACTGAGTTATGCTAAATAAACATCAGGTCAGAATACTTCATTAAAAACACCCTAATTATCCTTTAATCAACAAGCAGGGAGAATATGTCTTTGACGAATCCCAATTCCTTTGAGGGAATTGGTGCTTCTTCGTTTGCAGGGAACCCAAATTCATTATTTAATCCAGAAAAGAAATAAATAGTCTTTGTTGTCAACTTCAGCTGTTGAAAAATTCAGCCTGGGCTGATTATTCCCAGAGAGCTGGTGTCCAATGACAAACAACAGGAAGGTGGACGGCACAGGCTTTAAAGAGCTACTCCGATGAAAATCATCTTGTTGTAATCGAGAGGCAGCTGTCACGTTTTTACACGCCACACGATGGCTGGGGAGGTTTTAAGAAAAAGTCATTTTTATTTACTTGTTATATTTTATCTAGATTTTTAATTATTCTCACAAAAAAACTTAGTGGTAAAAAAAGAAGACGAGACAAAACGCCGCGGTCTGGGCTCAGACGAATAATAATACAATTAAGTGTTCTTGACCGGGAGGCGGCAGTCACAATTTTACACTCCGAGCGATGAAAAAGTGAAAGTTTTATGGAAAATAGACATCAGTCAGGGGCCACATTTCGAGGTCGTGCGGACGGGCAGAATATCCCACTTTTTATAAACCCCTAGGCTACCGGGGCAGTAGGCGGCACTTGTTACAGACGGCCGCCAGACGGAGGCATTTACACATCGTCCAATCAGAGCTGCCGCCGGCCGGCGATTTGGCTGCTACCGCCCTGTGGCTAACCAGCTGTCACCCGATTTAGCAATGACGTCATCCCCGCCTGGCTGCCACATGACTACATTCATGACCACACCAACGATTTTCCAAAAACTGGGCGGCAGCATCAAATCTGAAGGAATTAGGAGATTTCTCCCCATCACACAGTGGCGGTTGTATGTGTGTAGTCTAAAGGTGGCTTAATCATAACTAAAGGAGCACTGCTTTAAAAATAATTCGAAAGATGATCGGAGGGGGACTTCAACGTTGAATATGGAACAAGAGATTAGAGGAAAGTTACTTCTCTTTCATAGCTGCACCCAAATTCAAACATTAAGAAAAAAAAATAATTTCATAAAAGTGATCAGGTTTTTACTGTTTTTTTGTCGACATCACAGTCACATCATTTAGTTCATTTCTTTGCTAACAAACTTCATTGTGAAGACCAGAGCTGAGAAAGTCAAAAGAAAAAAAAAAGAATGGGCTGGAAGAGAAAGAGGGCCAGGGAGATCTGAATAAACATGAAAGCTTATTTCTCTTTCTCATTTCCACTTTAACTAGGTTTTCCCAGAGCAGTGAATGGAGGAGTGTGTCCGCTGCGTTTGTGTGTGTGCGTTGGGTGGCCACAAAGATCTGGGATCTCTTTCTCCCTCCGAAAGGCGGAGGGAGAAAGAGAGAAAGCACATGCAGGGACGAAACTCAGAAGGGTAGATAGCTGTCAGGCTGCGAGGAGGCAGCACAGAGACGACTTCGTCTTTTCTGGGAACACGTTGGGTCCTCTGCAGCTCTGAAACCCACACACAAACACACACAGATGGTGAGGTAGAGTGTGTGTGAGAGCTGCTCCTCCGGACTGTTTGAAGTGTTTTGGATTTGGCATCTTTGTGAGTTGGAATTACACTCTGAAAGGACCTGAACAGACCTAACCTGAATTCAAGACCTTGGACTGGTTTGGCTGAAGTTGTCAGCTTTAAGCTGCGTCTGTGGAGAAGATGTATTGGCTGGCGGCATCGGTCCTTCTAATCCAGCTGGGATCCACTCTGACGGGAGCGTGGAGAGCATCTCAGCCGAGACTGCAGTTCACGCACTCCGGTAAGAGCCACATGTGCATTCAGCATGCCTCTGACCGTCTACTACATCAGTCTTCTTGTCATGCTCCCCACACACGCCCACACACAGGTGGAATGACTCACACCATTCCCTTTAATCTTTTTTCTTTTCCTTCTTCACATATTTGACAGATTATGACAAAGTTTTTTCTTCTTTTTTCCCCCATGACTGACTAAATCATCCTTCAGCCACCTCCTCTATATACGTAGAAGCTTAGGCTGCAGCCCCACAACATCCCTTTTTTTGTCTTTGAGGCATTTGCAGACATGTCCACCCAACCTACCAACCCAAATTTATCATGGAAATTATGACCCCCTGCAAGAGTATTTATGCTCTTTTTTTAAAGGCGATTTAACACTTCAGAGACTGAAAAAACTGCCAAAATGGGCCAAAAACTATACAAGTTGCTGTCCATTTAACATTTGAAAGTTAACGCAAGGTGCAGCATTTAATGCAACCTGTGTGTGTAAAGATCAACCAGACAGAAGATGTTTTCTACAGAAACTTAAACTTACAATCATCAACGTTTTTGACTCAAAGACTGCATACATTAAATAAAGTTTACACAAAGACCCGTTCTTGCTGCTGCTGGTCAACATAAATTATAAATACAATTCTTTCCAATGTTTACGTGGGACCCTTTTTTTAATTTAAATCTATGTCTTCTTGCACTTTTTTTTTTAGGATCTTGGAAAAATTTAGCAATTATTTATCAAAACCAAAGACATCCTCCCTGTCATAAATTTACTCCTTGTTAGCACAACCCCCCCCCCCCCCAACCCCCCGCAGGATTTGAAGAAGTGTCTGTCTGTTGGATTATTTATGCCGTACAAAGAAATAATTATCAGATGGCAGAAATCCCAGAACCACATCACCACCATGTTAATTATTTCTTGGCCTGGGGCTGATCTGTTTACCTCTGTGAAATCCACGAGCTCCATGCTGGTTCATAAAACTGGAAAGGAACAGCAGAACCTCCCTTTGGAATAGAGAGGTGACCCCGGGTCTCCTAAATTTCAGCACAGAACTGCGTAAACAGGGAGTTGCACGAGGATAAACTGTGGAAGCAACGCGTTTGCGGCGAGCTCGGGCTCGGATACCGCAAACAGTCTGTTGAAGCTTGCATCAGCTGTCACCCGTACCGCCCTACGTCTGGTGGGAACATCAGAAGTGTTGGGTTGTCTTGACTGCAGAAGAGAGGGATTTGAACATGATGGATGGGTCACAGACAGGTCATTTGACGCTTTCAGAGTCAGGCTGTTCACACAAACAATGGCTGACTTAACACTTTGACCCATGTTGGTTGCTTGTTGTTTGCTGGTAACACCCACCACTGCGGAATGGAATGAGAAAGGGCTGCTTCTTGTAATTAAAACAGGATTTGATGGTTTGCCTACTAAACTCAGTTATTGGGGAATCCTCCTCAAATGATAGGGATTTATATTATTAATTAAGACAAAGTGAACTTAATTTCCAAAAATCGTAATTATTGGAGCCACAAAAAAGTGAGAAACAATTTGATTACATCTCTATGAAAACCATAGACAAAATGTGAAAAAAGAATCAACTTTTCTTAGTTCCGTGTGAGGTTTCGAAGCATATAGATCATATATCCTCCGTGTGTGTGGTTTGTTGCTTGGACTTGTTTGTCAAAAGCACATCTGTCCATAAACAGACCCGCTTGGTTTTCAGAACCGCTGCCCACGTTGTTCGTCTCTCACAAAGCTGAAGCATCAAGTGTTCAAGCAGCAGAGGTGTCTGCAGGAGCCAGAATCTGTGGAGACGGGAGAAAAATGGTTAGATGTGCCAAAAGTGAGAGATGTCTGCCATGATGCCAGCATTTGTCCTCTCTATGGGAGCTCTATATGCCGGCCACTTCCCTTCTCATCTCCACCGAGGTTTTCCTCAGACAGAGGGCGGAGATATTTTCAAAGGATGTTGCTGTAATTACAAAAGGATTTCAGCTCCACTTAATCACTTAATGTGAGGTTGTTTGTCTATTAATTTGCATCTAGTTTGTTCTACATTTTTTTAGGTGTACCTAAAAACATTTTTTTAGGCTTTATTTAAATTATGAAAGCTGTGGACTAATTCAAAAATAAAAAAAAAGGTTCATTTGATTTGATTTTTTTGAAGTTGGAATAATACAGTTAAAAAAATTGCAAAACACTTACAGTATATCAAACCCAGTTCAAGGATCATGTGACACATTGATTAGAAAATATATAAAATAAAATGTTAGAAGAAGAGTCATCTTCATAACAGTGTAATTACTCATAATCATAAATAGACTTTTTGCAGTAATGCATACATTTCAAACACATGTCAAATTAGATTACTTAAATATAACGATTGTCAATTAAAGTCAAGTACAGTTTGATCTGTTAAAATTCTTCGTTATTAAAATTTCATTATGAAATATAACCACTATGTAAGTAGACCATGAAGGTGTTTTGTGCTTGCTGCACCTACTACTTACTTAGATGAAACCAAGTCAACTTTATTCACTTTGAACAAAGAAAACAAGCAAGATTTCCTCAACAAAAGAGTTTTTCAGCTCAGACTTATTGGTGTCACTTCTGGATAACGTCCTTAACTCACGTGCTGACAGCCAGCAGGTGTCTGGGAGTTGTAGGTCAGACATATTTTCTTTGTGTTCGTGTGCTGCTAGTCACCCTGGGTGGGAATTAAAGCAACAAAACCTGGCTTGGAGGACCGTTGTTGGAACCATTCAGGCAAGAAAATAATGAGAATGACGTGAACAGCAGGGGCAGAAACAGTAAAAGCACTGGTAACGTGTGACAGCAAGGACAGACGTTAAGAAGCATTAATGAAAAGTCCTCAAAACCAAACACGGTAAAAAAGTGACTTTGCTTAATTGGGAAAATGTTTTTAAGTTGACAAATGTGGATGAAACTCACCAACCGAATGCCCTTTAGTTCTGCTTAAAGACCCACTCCAATGGAAATGTTGTTTTTGATGTTTTATAATTGAGGACAGAGAAAAAAACAATAGCATTTTTAAATATTCTTTATTCAAATTGCCATGAAACAGGAGCAGATGAAAAAATGCCATTTGAAAAATTTGTATTTGTGATGTCGAAATACGCTTGGGGGGCCACAAGCTTCCTGCTTTGCTCCATTCTGATGCATTCACTTGAAAACAACGAGATCCATATAAGTCTTCATTTTCCTTGTCTGAGCTGGCATCTGGCTCAAAACTGTATACGGCTGGATGGCTCCAATATTGCTCGCTAATTTTCTTTTTGCAGCGGTATGAGGGGCTGTAAGCTAGTGGGAGAGCGTGTAAACAGTCGGGTGACGGGAAGTGGGGACGGGTTTACTCTTTGCCAACAGTCCCACCCACAACTCAGAAGCAAATTTCTAATGAATTACTGCCGCTCTGCAGAAAGTATGTCCCAGAGAATGTTTGGCTAAAAACGGCGTAATCATAACTAAAAGACCACTGGAGACAATTAAAATGGCTCAAAAGATCATCGGTGTGCGTTCTGAAGAGTTTAATTTCATGGCTCTCCTAATATGTTAGTTCATGCTCGTGCATTGAAAATTGATGCCAGAGAACGACACTGAAGCAAAGCAGAGATGTTGGCATCGTCAATAACCGCGACTTGACTGCAACTGAAACCAGATGGTGCAAATGCAGACGGCTCTCTGGGCCAAATCAGAGCCTGTGCTTCTATAATTGTATTAAATAAAAGTGTTGAATTATTCAGTGGAAACATGGAGTTTGTCGTGTTCATGGGTGTTGCCCTCTGGGTCTTAATCAAAAGCAAAACATGGAAAGCACAGAAATCCCCCTTTATTATATTAGATTTACGACTGCAGCTACTGAGGTCACAACAGGTCAATGGCAGAGAGTCAACCAACACACAAACAAACAAATCACAATAGTCATCTACAAATACAAAAAAGAGCAAAATCTTGCAGGCACTTGAATTGTCCTTTTTTGGAAGAGTTCGTTTAAGTTTTTGGTTTCTTTTATGGCGAATATCCGCAGCCTAGCAAGACAGCAAACTGATGAAAGTGAATGAATGTTTTCTTGCATCAAGGTTTTTTTTTATTTTTACTTTATGACTTTTATTCCTCGAGTGTGAACTTCCCAATATGTGTTTGCATTTGTATTGTGCAAACTATAAAAGTCTGGGTTTGTGGTTTCGTTCAGCAATGCAACATTTTCCAGCTGTTTTTTGACATTTGCAAATAATTTTCTGCTATGTCATATAGACACTATGAGCCATAAATGCAAATGTATATATTTCATTAAATCAGTGTACTATAAGACTTTTTGTTCAGTTGGAATACACTGAAATGTATAGATAGGCTCCTGCTTCACATTTGTACACACAAGCGAACACTCTCAAACCCACAATTCCTGGCTAATAGGAGGCCAGGGCCTCATCCATTACTGAAGCATTTATTATGAAAGCCTCAATTCAATTTCAATTCAATTTTATTTATATAAAATTCACAACAATGGTCGTCTCAATGGGCAGTCCAGAAATCAAAAAGATAAAAACAAAAAAGGAAGGTGGAAAATCCAGAGGGCAAAGATGACAACAGCAGACAGAACAAAAATATTGAAACTATTTAATGAAAAAATTGACCTAATAAAGCACTTAGCAGTGAGTTTTACCTCTGAATTATTAGCACAGCAAGCTGTTTATATGCTACATTTTGTCACCTTTGTTAGCCCTGACTTCAAAATAAAACCTAGTATTTTCTTCCAAAGCCTTTTTTGAAACTTTTATCATTCATTGTTATACATCTGTTTATATGTTTATTTTTATTGTATTCGTTTGAAACAAATTAAAGCAAAGAAACCCCTGTACTACACCGTTATAAAACATGAATGCTCATTGTTACACTTTTGTGACCTTGAATTATTTATTGTTGTATATTTATTGAATTGTCTTTCATACTCAGTCACGTAACTTTCATTATTTTTCATAATTACTGCTCTTAGCCTGTAGGACAGTCATGCAAAACATTTCCTGCATATTATACTATGAGTATATGACAAATGAAATATGAATTTACAATGTCAGATACAGGATGTACGTTGTACTCAATCTTCTGTTTATTTGTTGGTCAAAAGGATGTGTGGGAAGTTTGAGCTAATTCTAAAGCTGATTGCACAGGTTAAATGTCCAAAACCCTGGAATGTGAAAGAATTGGAAGATTTTTCTGACCAAGGTCTTTGTTTAACCTCATAACATTACAGGTTTATGCTATATAAATAAACAGAAAGGGAGACAGAAAATATAAAATATTGAGCCGTTTTACCCTCTTACAGTGAAGCACCTCCTTATGGCTAAGTATTACCAGTGAATCCCTAACTTCTTGGATAAAAACACGTGCACACTCCTCAGAGTAATGACTCCATTTTCCCACCCATTCGCTAAATGGAATTGTGATTTTCTTGATGATAGAAGGCAGCTGGAGATAGCATCTTTCTACCGCACGCAGAATGAGGCACACAAATGTAAAGCTTCAGTTAAATGGATGCACAAGGCTAGAAATGCATACATGTGCAGGGTAAAGTCCATCAGCGCTATCTTTGAAATCCATTATGATATAATCATCAGCTTGGTGAAATGCCAAAACTCTGTGCCTGTTTTAGTAAGTCATTTTGGCTGTTAACCCACACAGGGGCAGAGTCATGTCTAATTCATGAAGCATCCACTTTGTGAATGAGTTTGCTAGACATTTCGTGTTAATCAGTCACTGGAGAAGGCTGACTTATAAGGTGACTGTGAGATGGTAAAGTTACCCCACTGCGTCCTGCTGGACAAACGGACAAATTATAATGTAAACGTGAGGCATGGCTGCTGTTGCATGGAAATTGATTGGTTCACATATGTTGTATTAGTTATAATAGTATTTTTCTTTTTCTTTTTTACATATCTGCTTGCTTTTCTATGGCCGAGTTTTAGGGCCACGGGGAAAAAAAAAGTAAAATTATGAGATTTGTAGTTGTAAATTTACGACTTTTTTCTCATAAATTTACATGTTTTAAAGTCGCAAATTTACAACGCATAGATTTAAGAGAAAAAAAGTCATCAAGTTATTTTTGTATGACTATTAAAGTCATAAATATACGACTTCATTCTACTAATTTCACAGTTATGACTTTTTTTGCATAAATTTACGACTTTAAAGTCGCAATTTAAAAAAAAAAAATTTTGTTGGTAAACTGGCCCCAAAACTCATAGATTTCCTCTGGTTTTATGTTTACATTTCTTAAAAGGAAAATTTAATTAAATAAAAATGTCCATGTATTATGATATGTTGTGCAGATATTTTTACTCAGGATTTTTCAGTACGGAATGTGTAACAATGTATAAACTTCAATAACTGTCAACTAAAGGGCTGGGTATCACTGTCAAAAAGCCACCCTAACCATTTTTTGAGCCATTTTAAACGCATTCCCAGTGGTCTTTTTATTATCATGGTGTTTTTAACCAAAAACTTAAAAAAAACTGAGTCGTTTTCTAAGACTTAGTTTCTGCAGAGTGGCAGTAATTCATTAGAAATTCACCTATTGAGTTGTGGATGGGATCGTTGGTGTGGAGCAACCACTTTCCCTCCCCTTTGCTGAGAGCTCTTTGTTTACATGTTGTCCCACTACACACCAAATTTACATGCAGTGCAACAAAAATGGGGGTTAGTATTGGAGCTATCCAGCTGGGCGGTTTTGAGCTAGATATCAGCTTGGAGGAGGAAGACGGAGACGTACACAATAGTCATCCTCAAGTGGATGAATCAGAATGGAGCAAAGCAGGGGGCGTGTGGCCCGCCCAGCATATTTTATACGTCACAAATGAGCTCTTTTTCAAACCGCTTTTTTTCATCTGTTCCCAATAAAGAAATACTCAGAAATGAACGACCCTGGGAGTATTTCAGGCAGGCAATTCCAGCAGTGCGTTTACCTGGTCACTCCTCCCTGCAGGCAGTTCAGCCTAATCAACTCACCTGTTCAGCAGCCTACTTAAGTTCCAGGTAAGCGGTCCAATCCCTATTCTTCCATTTCCGTAAGCTCTACATTCGTCACCCCACCCTCCTCCCCGGTTTCCACCTGTGAGCTCCGTTAAGTGTTAAGAGTTTCATACCCAAAGTTTTCTATGGAGATCTTTGTTTTATGTATCTGAACGGAGCCTTATGCCAAACTAAAAGAATTATGGAAACAAATTTTCTTTACTGCAAGAGTTGTCTGACTGAAATACAATTTTAAGCTTATTTTTCTTTATGTCCTCCATTATCAGAAAAATGCCACAAGATTATGTTAAAAACACCAAAAACATGATTTTCATTGGAGTTGGTCTTTAAATATTTGAATGTATTTGATTTGATCTACAAGGTAACTGCTCAATTTCAGATTCAGAAAGTTTTGATTAGATTCTCATTATGTTTATTCTTAAACTCATTTTACGTGGGTTTGAAACGGTTTTCACACACCCAGTGATCAAAGGGACAGAGGTGGAAACAATTAAATGAATTATTACATAAAACACTGAGAAACTGCTTTTTTTGCCCACAAATACACAATACATTGCTTAAAAGAAAACTGTTTGAGGGTTTCAAGAGTCAATACAACATTTTTATGCGAACATTGATTTGATTGATTGAAAACCATCCCCAGTCACCATCTGTGTCGACACATAAATTATTTTATACCTTAATTTTAATCACATTTTCTCCTGTCACGTGTCATGTTTCCCTGCTCTTTTCAGCCTCCCTTCTCTCTCTTTACTGCTTAATTTCTAAAATAATGCACAAAAACCTTCAGAGCCAAATTAAAAATAAATCCATACTTCTCTATTCAGTTATTCTTTCTGATCTCTTTCTATGTAGGCCAGTGCTTTCGAGGCTCTGGGCTGGATGTGTAGCCGAGGTTTCACTCAGACATTTATCTGGCACAGGATCACGATACTCTCTGTCATTAATTTTAATTCAGCCGGTCCCCAGCCGTAAAACCTCCAAAACTTGTTACTCTTCAACTCAAACAGCAACTGATTGCTCAGTTCACATTTCAGAAAGATTTCAACTAAATCGGCCTTTTTCTCCAGAGGACGTCTTTAAGTGGGGGGAGTCGTTTGCAGACAAATTTGGCAAAATGCAAAGGATCACCATCATCACAATGCCTTTTAAAGCCATTAACCCATATTGCTATTTCATTATTTTTTTTCCCCTGAAATACTTAAGGACCATGTTTAGTGTCTTTGAAAACAAACTGAGGTAGTTACCAAGCCATTAAAAACCATGAATGAAGAGTTTGAAACTTGAGGGTTTTCTCAGGAGTCTAATTGCAACCACGCTTTGGCAACAACAAATGCTGACAACAGTGGACATGCAAAAACTTTACTCCTGAGAAATGTCTAGCCTCAAGCCTGGTATTAAGGAAAAACCCACAAGCTTCTTCCATTTCCCCTAAGTATTAATTTGCTTGACTCTGACCTCCCATCAGTGATCTGCAGCTGTGGGGCTTTCTGCTCCTTCATGGGTCTTGCTAACTCCAGATTTTTTTTTTTAGAATATTGTATTAAACAAATGAAAAAAAAAAAAAGTTTGCTCTAAAAGCCAATAGGGAATTTAAATTTATGCCACTGTCCTCTGAAGTAAGAAGGCCATAATAAAGGGTGGGGAATGTTTCCACCCTTCTTAAGTGAGCAGAAACAAGAGTGTAAATTGATGATTATTTCATGAATGCGCAGCATTTTACTAACCCCAATGTGTCGTTTACGGCCCTCATTTCAGCAAAGCGCAGATGTATATTTCTCACAGCATTCCTTTCACTTTAGAGGCGTTAGGGAGTTAAATCCACAAAGGTACACTTAACCTGTTGGCCAGCGGGAAACCAGGAGCAGATGGTATCACCAGTCCTGGACTTACTCTGACCAAAGCTTTACCTCATTAGCTGTAGACTGAGGTGAACTGCAGATGCAGGATGTCTGAGGGTGTGCTGGTGGAGCAGATACTCAGGGGTTGGGTGGAAATTGCCCCACGCTGGTCCAAATTTCAGTCTTAAAACAAAGAAACCTATTTTCCAAAAAGAATTCCATTGTAGGTGCAGATGATGTCTTGTTTCAGATTTCTTGCACTACTACCAGAGCAAAAATATCTGATTTGTTTGCTTTGATGTTAGCGAGCTGATGTTCCCGTGGGTGATTACAGAAGAAGAAACCACAATAATCTGATTCTGTCTGTTATTTAAGTGATGGACTTTTGCCACAAAAGGTTGAAAGTTGGACTTCCTTTTCCTGTTTAAAAGTCCAGAGGATGTAGAGTAACTGATAGGCGGCTTTATCATCTGGACTCTAAAATGGAGATTCTTCATAAAATTGATCCTCAAAGTTGATTGTAAATCACAGAAGACATGATGATTATCCCTAACTTCCACAGAAGAACTGCTTCTCTCATGCCTCTGTTTATAAAATACTGGAATACTTTTATTACTTGTCTTCCTAAGTAGCACTGTGTGTGCATGCAGCTTTGAAGCAGAGCCAAGAAGTAGGAGCCAAAGGGAAATAGAAGACTGCAGCAGTCTTTCACTTGGGTGTGGACATTTGTAAGACCTTGCAGAAAGTTGACTTATTTCTCTTTTGCTGCAGTCAGAGCTCAAAGAGGAAACAGTGCAACGACTTCAGAGTCCCCAGTCCAGGGAACCGTGATTGTTTCCTGGCGAGAGTCGACCTCAAAGTCATAAACCCGGCCTTTACTGCAGACCGAGGAGATTAAACTAAGAGAAAATTTAAGTGATATTTAAAAAAAAAAGTTTTTTTATTCTCCAGAAATGAGAAAACTCCACGATGCAGATGCCGGAAGGGAAATTATTACAAGCTTGTACGTTTTTTTCTCTCAGCAAAAGGTGTTTGAAGTGCCTGAAACAAGCTGATCTTCAGCCTCATGATCGACAATTTCTATTAAAATAATCTCAAATTTAAAAGAATCTATAAATGAGTTTTGATGCCACATTCTGTGAAGCTAATCCTTAAATCTATGTTGCCACCTAAATACTTTGAATTTAATGACTATTTTTTAAAGTTATTTAGCATAAGGTCACTTTTACGTTTGTATTGACAAAATGACCTTTTTTTCTTAAAAGTATACCAAAACGTTTTATTGGTTACAAAAGCAAAGAGTGCTTAGTGTATTGTTGGATCAATCAGGAAACATCTGTGAGTAAGTTAGTGAAAGACCCACTCCAATAAAAAGGTTTTTAACTGAAGAAAATTGGGTTTTAAAACTGCATTTCTGAGTATTTCTTCATTCAAAATGTGGTGAGTCAAGAGGAGACAAACAAAGGACTCTTTTGTGGCGTAGCAGGTCAATGGGTGGGACAAAGTCTCCTTGCTCCACTCCACGAAAATGAAAATGAAACAGGTTTTTGATTCTGCCTAAATACGGCAAAATCCTAATTAAAAGACAACTGGGAACATAAAACATAAAAATAAGTTTGGAGTTGGACTTTAAAGACCCTCTCCAATCATCTTTTCACCTATTGTAAAAGCGTTCCCAGAGGTCTTTTAATGATCATCATGTCATTTTTAGTTCTTTGGAGTTCTTCGGAGAAGAACTTCGTTTTTAGTTCTTTGGACTTCTTTAGAAATTTCCTTCCGAGTCGTGGATAGGACTGTTGGCACGCAGTAACCCTCATCACCTCCCCTTCTCTGTTGCTGAGAGCTCTCTGTTTACATGCTCTCCCACTGGCTCACAGCCCTGGACACCTCCAACCTAACATTACTGGTGGAATAAAAAAATGACATACAGGTTTGAGCCAGACGCCAGCTTACATGTACATGCATCTAATTGTCTACAAGTGGATGCATCAGAATGGAGCGGAGCAGGGAGCTTGTGGCCCTCCCAGTTTATTTTCTAGAAAACAAATAAGCTCTTTTTCCAACCGCATTTTTTATCTGCTCATGATTCACAATGATTTGAATAAAGAAATACTCAGAAAGGCAAATTTGAGCTTAATTTTTGTCCTCCGTTGTCAGGAAAAACGTACCAAGAACATGTTAAAAGCACCAAAAAAACTGTTTTCATCCCAGCGGGTCTTTAACTATAAATGCTGTCCCTATCTGTGACATTTTTAGCTTCCGTTTTCTCTGAAAAATGAAAGATCAAATGAGTGGAAAAAACCTGCCACGGCCGCCTACTGAAAGAATTTATCTACCAGCAAAGCAAGTCAACACGACCTCACATTTAAAGTACATGTTACTGTGTGAATGTAAAAGTTCAGCCTTCTTTTTGACAAATTTTTTTTTTATTCAGATTAAACTTTGAATGGGCTTTATTGTGTGTGTTTCTCAGCATGGTGACCCAAACCCAACTGTCTGATTATGATGAATATTCATTTGTCTAAAGGTTGAAGGTCGGGCTGTGCATGTGCTCTGGTCTGTAGGTGACACAGTCCAGACGTGCTGTGTCTGTGTGTTTAGCTATAATTCTGCTGTGGTATGTTTGTGCGTGCACGTGTGAGTCCTAGCAGAACAGAAACTAGATGGTTAATAAGTATTGGGGGGGGGCACTCCACACATGAGCAGCTTCAAACCTGACCACAAAAAATCATCAGTTTGACAGGCAGGAAAAGTATTCACATTGCCAAAAACAAAAACTTTTCCTTCTGTAAAATGAATGCAAATGCCACACTCGGAGAGCAGATATTAGAATCGGAATGCCTTTTTGAGCCGTGTATGAAAAACATTTCCATCCATCCATCCATCCATCCATCCATTCATCACGGGGCCACAGGAACTAATCCAGCTGCAACCACTCGTAGACAAATAGATCCACATACGTCTTCCTTTTCCTCATCCGAGCTGGCTTTTGGCTCAAAACTTTACGGCTGAATAGCATTAATATTGCACCAGTAATGCTAGGTTGGGGTTGTTAGGGGCTGTAAGCTAGTGGGAGAGAGTGTAAACAAAGGGATGATGGGAAGTAAAGGCAGGGTCGCTCAACGCCAACGGTCCCGCCCGCAATTCAAAGGCGAATTCCTAATTAACTACTGCTGCTCTGCAGAAAGTATGTTCTGGAAAATGAAACAGATTTTTGGAATTGGGCTAAAATGGCATAAAAGACCACCGGCAACACTTTTAGAATAGATCAAAAGATGATCAGAATCAGACTTTAAGTGTAAGTAAAGCAAGTATACTAGAGACCATGTATGAGTAGTGTAGGACGTATACTAACAGAAAACTTCTTTAGACAAAATTGGAACATTTTAAGTTTACAGTATTTGTATAGTATATAAAAAGTAAAGTTCAAGTAAACTGCCTAACTTTTAGTATAGTCTAAGGATACTTGTAGTGCATTTAAATAGAACACTTTTGCATAGTGAATCCATAACACTCATGGACTTCTCTGTGCATGAAGTCTGTTTTCTCTCAGGACCCCCTTCTTAGCTGTCTCAGCTGATCAAATTCTGCTTCGACCATACATAAAACTGCTGAACAATAGTATAATTATACAAAAAAATTATACTCAGAATAGTATTTGGAGTCCCTTTTCTTGAAGGTCTTCTCTATTTCGTGTTCTGTAGTAGTAATACTTCAGCCAGCAGAATCTGCCAATATCATCTTCTGTTTTTTAGTTTGCTCATAGCAAGTAAAAACGTCCAACATCTTACTAAGAACAAGTGATGCTACCTCAGTGAAATGTTCCTGTTGCGTCAACGCATCTCACGTCAAGTGGAACAAGTTAACTTGACTGGAAATAGGACATGTATTTTTGGTAAGATGTAGGGCTTTGCAGTGTGGAGTCTAAAACGTATGCTTTGAGGATGCAGCAGACGGATAATCTCCTTCATCTGGAGAAACTTGAGCCCCGGTGTGAAGACGACTCTGTTGCTCGGTCGCAGCAGGAGGTGACATCAGAGACATTCACTACAACACTGTCAGACACTTTTATCAAAAAAGCAGCGGCACAACACGTGGCTTAGCATTACAAACAGTCTGTGAGTTTTGAGGGTGTTACAGCAAATGTGCGTGCAAAAGCATCTCTCCCTACGAGTGCCCATCTGTGAGCCTATGGGCTTCTTTCCCAGGCTTCTGCGGGCTTCCCACTGTAATTGTAACAGTAATTGGTGAAGTGATAACCCCATTTCCACAGGAAATGTGCCCTGGTTTCCTCATGCTGCCCCCCTGAAACATAGCCCCCGCCTCTGGTGGTGCAGCCAACACAGTTGTCCCTTTGGGGACGCTGCACCAGACAGCTGAAGCTCCCTGGGGCTCTTTGAGCAGACAAACAGACGGACAAAGGCAGATGCTTTTGCAGAGACAGAACAAGAGTGAACACACGTGTGGAGGTTCCTGAAGCTTTTAGATGGACAATGCTTCACAACTTTGAAGGAGAATACTATTCAAAGCAAGGCCAGCTTGTATATTTGTGCAGCAAATTAAATGTGGAAATCAATGTTTCCAAAAGCTTTTGCAAGGCTTACGAAGAAACTTCGTCATAAAAGCATCCTCCCTTTTTCCCCTTAATTCAGTTCACACAGTGTAGAACAATCCATCATCAACCATCTTACCAGCCCTTCAGTTTACATTTCATTTCAGCCCTAATGTACGGTGGCCCTGATGTGCAAATAACTCAATGCAAAACAAATTAAAGATCATAAGAAAGATAATTATAAAGTAGATGTTATGGGACGTCAATGGACATCAGTGATTGGAGGATGGCGTTTGTTCCCCTTTTCAACAGGAAGTTATTTAGCATGACAGAGGATATTTTTTTCCGCTTCTGACCACATCAGCCACTGCAAAAGTTCAACGACTGTTCAATCAGTTTTTTACCAAAGTTCAGCTAAGACATCCTTCTTCAAAACCCAAACGTCATCGTCCAATCAGGGATGTCTTACCTTTTCTGGTTTCTTAAGCCTCGTTTCCACTTTGCGGTACGGTTAGGTACGGTCCAGTATGGTTTAGAATGGTCCAAGCAATTCAAGCACACTCAAAGTTGGACCATCATGGCCCATGCAGGGTGTAGACCGATTTGCGTAGCTTTGCAACTAGAGCAAAAGTGAAGCTATCAACAACAGTGGAGGTCATCCAGCAGCTCTATGTACAAGTCCTTTAATGTTGTATGAGAGAAGATTGCGAGGAATACATTGGAGCTGGTTTGGCGCTTTCTTTTGTAGTAATGACCTTCCGCCAATCAACGGGTTTATGGTTTGTGTGGAGCGATTTGTTGATGTGATTTGAACTTCAGGGCCACCGTACTGATACGGTCTGGTGTTGCTAATGTGGAAAAGCTTAACTGATGTTCACTGCCTTCAATTGGACTTCTTCCTGTCGGATTCCTCCCTTCTTTTGCTGCTCTTCTTGTTTTGAGCCTCTTTTGTTTTTTTTTGGTTACTTCATTTCTGCACAAATAACAAGAATGATGCACCAAACCATCAGAGCACAACATGTTCAAAAGTACAAAGTGCTGTGACACTTCCATTTACTCTAATGAGGACGCTTGTACAGCATTACAGACCGGTTCAGCCCGGCTGAACGCACTTCATTGTGCAAAACGGCGCCTGCTGGAATCAAAATTTTATGGTTTCTTAAAACTTAAAACAGTCTGAGCGCTCATTGCAGGTGAGAGTCCAGTCGGAGGGATGAGATCATTATTATTTTTAAACTTGATGGAAAGGTGGAGCAGCGGAAAAGGGAGGAAACCCTAAGATTTTCCAGAGCACTTTCTTTTAAATACAAAAAAGAAGTGCGCCCTGGTTCTGGCAGTCAGTGAGAATCACATGGAGCAGCTGAGTAAACGCTTGCCAGCTGATCAGAAACAATTCCTGCACATTCTTTATGCTTTTCTGAATATTTTTACACTAAAACTTTGGTCTAAAGATCTGCGGCAGATATCAAAATGAGACATAATGAAAAGCTGCGGTGGAATTTTTGGGCCTTTATTTGGAAGCCAGTAACGCATTAAGCTGAAAAAAAAATACATTAAAAAAGTTAAATCTGTGAGTCCAAACTTGCTCAGAAGCTCTGCTTTTATTTTTATCAGTAAAACTAAAAAGGAAACGTAAGTGTTTAACAAATTTACTGCCAGTACTTCATTTGGATAAAGATGGATTTAACAACTGATTTATCAGCTTGAGTGTCCAAAATTGAATCTCCACCCATGAATACTTTCCTGCCTCGTTCCATGGATTCCTTCAGACTCGTGTGCATTTGTCTTTGTTCACGGCTCCATCAGCACACAGATGTAAGAAGTCTGTGCGTGCATGTGCATGCGTGTGTGTGTGAGTCAATGTTGCACAATACAGGAATGTTCTCAGCCGCATCACACGCCACACATTTGCTCTAATCACGCCGAGGTCCAGCAGAGCTCCCATGACCTGCTGCCTTTAATCTGATGTTCACTGCGGATAAAAATATCAGCCCACTGACGAGAACACTCACTCATTCTCGCGCATAAAAGAGCATTATCTAAACAGAACACCTAAACAGAAAAATTTGAGATAAAGGAGCCATTCATGCACGGATATTCTCTGCATGTGTGCATGCATGTGTGCATGCGTGGAGCCATAGGATTATGTCCTAGTGTGTCCGCTCCTTTACTTCGTAACTTTTTCCGTCTTTGATTCCTAGTGACAGAAGTCAGAGGCCAATTGGTTCCAATCAGAGGTCAAGGCCCTCTTTGACCCGCCTGCCAGCTCAATGTTGATAAAAGCGGCTCGGGCATGTGTGAACATATCGGGCTGCTTTCACTGACCCGCACAAGAAAATTGTTTTTCTGCCTGTTAACCTTCTCGCTAATTTTATCTGTTCTCACATATCTCAAAAATCTCATGAAGGCGATGACAGGGTTTGATAATGCCAGACGAGGCTTTGCTTCCTGTAAGAGGACCACTTCACGGTTGCAATGATGCATGAGCAACATGTCTGCAGTTTATCACAAGGGTGAAGTACACTTCTGGTGACAATCGGCTAAAGCCTGCAGGTTTGCTCGTTAGAGCAAAACTAGATCTCAACTTCAAGTATCATAATTCTTTAAAATTGGTATGAAGACGGCCATAATATAACCACTTAACAAAATAAAGGAAAACAAGCAGTTTGAGAAGGATGTGATTAAAAGACAAAAAAACCGAAAGGCAATCTTTCTTCTTTAACCCTTGTGCTATCCTAGGCACTTTAACATTGGGAGTTGGGTCATCTAGACCCACTAGACAATGCGCTGAACCTTTTTTCTTCAATGACTTGTGTAGACAGTACAAGGAAAAAATCAAGTCATTACAGAAATAATAAAATGCATTGATTAAAAATAAAAACAAAACATTTTCTGATGTATCCTCCTCCTGTCTGATACAGAACAAAGCTGTAGTCAACCTGACCTTAAGGGTGAAAACGGGCTTTCTGTGAGTAGAATAAGGGTAAACCCGTACAGGGCACGCAGACGGTCTGCGCTCCGTGAGCCAGTAGAACTAAAAATCTTCACGCACCTTTCTACAGGTAAGATGGAAGGGCCCCTTTAGTAAACATGTAAGTGTAAGTAGGGCCGAAGTAGGTGAGATACAGGTGTGTCGTGCGTAATTTCCTTTTTTCTAACCCACCAAATCCTGCAAAATAAGTGCTGTTCAGTTGACTAGTACTGTCCTTGCAGTGCAGCCTGACTGTTAGAGATGAGACAATCAGAGTGCAGTTTGTGTGGACATCCTAAGGATGTCCTACAGGCGCTTATGTATTGTGTGCCCACCCTGTGTGTGTGGTATTTGCACGCAGTCAGTAGGGGGGGGGCAGTATTTTCAGCGTACTAATGACTAGAGTGTGGCGTAAGGAAAACGTCCTGTAGACGGCCGTCTGAATACAGTCCAACTGCAAGATTCAGGACTTAATCCGGACCAAGTTAAGCGGACCAACGGACTTTTCCAGTCTAAAGACTGTCTTTTGGTCATAGGAGCTCTGCTGTAAATGCAATTTCCCCCTGGGATAAATAAAGTTTTCTGGTTCTGATTGAATAGTCCCTAATCACTAAATGCTGAAGCTTGCACTCACTTATTTTATCACAACTTCTGAAAGCACTCATTTAGAAGTTTTAGCTGGGGTTCCCAGCAGCATTTAGTCAACATCTGAAGGATCTTTGTTGTCGTGCATGTGTGTTAACAGCCTTTAAATACAGATGAAATATATTCTGAAATATGTGCATGTATAGAGACCCCCCCCCCCTCGGCTAAAGAGCTTTGATGTGTTGTTTTCGTGTTGCGTTCTTCCTGCTGCGTCTGTCTTGATGGTTGGTTTTCTCCAAATCAATCATGTGTCTGTTTGCGTGTTTGTGAGTGGAGGGTGAGGAAGTAACCTCTACTCCCCTTCTACTCCCCTTCTACTCCACCCTCCTTCACCCAAATTATGTCGGCATGGTTGCTGTAACCAAGGCAACCGTCCCAAGGGTTAGGGTGGAGTGGGTGCAGCTGGGTTTTCATGGGCGCGTAAGAAGTGTGTGTGAGTGCTTCATAAAGAAAAGATTTTTTTTTCTGTCACTAAACAAGAGCCATTCATCTCTGTGAGGGTAAAGTGGGACACAACTGATTCCTGAGTTCTTGAGAAACTCATGCATTTCTGCACAATTTAGGGAGCAAAACAGACGTTTAATTACATATTACTATGCGCAAATGAAAATTTTTGTCTTGAATATCTTTTTTTTTTATCTTTTGACAACTACTTCCCTTAAATTCGTTTTTTTGAGTGTCCCAAAGCAAAAGATCCCTTAGAGCAGTTATTGTGTTTGTTTCTTCCATAATTCTGACTTAATGAGTTTGTGAAGTGCATCTTCTGACACAATGGGCACCCATGATGCTGCCAGATGCTGAATATTGTTGGATTTCTTCACTGCAGAGGTGGTTTCAGTTTCAATTAAGCAGTTTTTCCCCTTAAATTGAATCAAACAAGGTCATGCTGCTCCTGCGGGGCACAAGCTGTTATTGTGGTGAAGTTCTGGCTGTTGGAGTAGGCAGAGGAAGGCAATTTCCTGTCAAGAGCGCAGCTCTCAAAAAACATCCTTCCCTCAGTAGGAAGATTGAATATAAAATTAAAGCACATGTCTGATACTTCTGCAGTAATAGCGCCAGCATAAGAGAAGAAAAATGAACATACATGTGAGAAGAAGCGCGTAAAACTATTAGAAAAAAAGTCAAATTTTTATGACGATAAAGTTGGACAATTCTGAACAAAAAGTTCAAAACTTTACTAGACTAAAGTTGTCAATTTCTTCTTCAAAAAAGTCATAATTATACAATAAAAATTATGCTTTCTTTTTCGAAAATAAAATGTTACCTTTAGCTTTTAAAATTAAGAGAAATTTAAAAGAACTCAGATGAATGTGACACTCCTCAGGGATCTCTCTGAAAATCCTTTACTTTATTTTGCAAATGTACAAATTCATTATCATGAAATCACAACTTTACTTCTTAAAAAAGCAAGGCTTCTTCCTTGTAAAATGAAGACTTTCCTTAAATTTACGATTGTATTCTCATAAAATGGTGATTTAAAAAATAATAATTGTACAACTTTATTTTTTTCTTCAAATTTTGACTTTTTGTCTCATAATTGTACCACATATTTCTCACATATATTTATTTGATTTTCTTTTTCATGGTGATCTAGTACGCATAAACATAAACGTGATGAGCAATTTTGGTCTATTTAATCTGTGGCTAAATTAATGATATACATTAAAATCCTCCAGTTTTGCATTCCTGGATTGTTTAAAATAAAGCTGCTTTTCTTCTTTATGCAACTATAACTAAATACATAAAATAGAAAAACCTTGGCCCTGCTTTGGCTGCTGTTTCTGTACATTTTACTTCCCTGACGCTTTGCTGAATAATAAACGAACACAGCAACATTTCATGCTGAGCCAAGCACAACTTTCTGCTTTCTACCTTTTTTGTGCAAAACCATTTCTCTCCAACTGTGATCATTTTTCTGGCAAAAATTATTTCAATGAGTTCTTTTTCTTTTTTGCTCGTCCATCTTTTTTTTTTTGCTTCTCTTGAATGTCAGCATATTGTGATTAACTTCTGTCTTCAGCATCAATCTTACTTTCTGTATTCATCCTCTCCTTCTGCTGCTTTTTGAAATTTTCTTTTTTCGTCTTTTTCTTCTCCCACCGACAGCCTGTCACCCGGCTCTTTCCCCAACTCATCACTTATCTCATCATCGTTTTTCATCTTGTCCTCAAACTGTTGTTGCTTCCTCCCATATAACCATTTGCTTCTTTTTTTCCGCTGCCCTTTTAGCCCATTTTCTCCTCCAATATCCTCCAATCTATCCGTCACCTTTTGTTCTGTTTTTCTGATTTCCCATCGTGCTTGCGGCTCCTCTTCCCCAGCTTTTTCATCTGACTTTGCTTCACCTTCACTTCAGCCTCATGTCCATCATTTACCCTGCAGTGTCACCCAAACATGATTTCAATGCATCTTCCCTCACCTTTACCCCCATCCACCTATCACACTCAATCTTCCTCTGCTTTTCCCTTATCCCTCGTCTTCCCACTGACCCTCATCCATTATCATTTATTCATCTCTTCTATCAGAATTCTTTTGGTCTGTTCACCTCCATTTGCCCCTTCATTTCCCTCACTTTCACATCTGCCCATCATCAAGTGGGGTTTTGACACTTTTTTTTCCATTTTCATAACTAATCTGCCTTCACCCCATCAGCTGAATTCACCTTAACATCCCTTTGCTAGATCATTTTCACATCCTCCTGTCCACCTCTTCTTCTCTGTAAGATTTTTGCCTTCTGCTGTTTTACAAGGTTATATTTTACTTACAGTAAAATGTGCTCAAATCTAAGATGGTGCAACACTTAACCTTAGAATAGCCTGAAAACGATTTCATTTTGACCCGAATAAATATGTTTCCAAACTCATGACCTGATGAAAGGATATTCTTGCACATTAAAGGTTACCTTTGCTATAGATATGATTACATACTGTACACTATGATACCAGCAGCTCTATATTTATTTTGATAGATTTACATATTTAAAATTGCATCATGACAGGGTTTTAGCACAGACATTTCAAACAGAGCTTGAATCAAGCTCTATTTGCACTACGACTAACCTGTTTTTATCTGACAGGTATGTCCGATAAAAATGGCATTTAAAACATTCCTCAACAAACACAGGAAAAGTAACGGCAAAGGGTCTTGTAACTAAAGTATTAAGTCATATTTCATATACTAATAAAGGTCCATTTTAGATGGCTTAAAAAATCAAGTCAAATCAAATTAAACTTTATTTATAAAAAGCGCTTATTTGTGCAGCTCAGAGCTTTACACTTATGAAAAACACAGAGGGACAGTAATAAAAAAACAGCCCCTCCATTAACATATACATCCCATGACCCCACCCACAATGATTACTTTATAAAAGAAACTTATAACCTATGACTTGGGTGAAATTAAAGTAAAATAGACTTAGGTTTGAAAGACTTGTTTTTATTTATTATTTTGCTATTTAATTACAACAGCGATGAATAGAAGCGTAACCATACTTTTAGTTTTTGTTGTTTTGGACACTGCAAAAGCTGATTTGTAAAATAGTACTTATTATTTATTTGTTTTATGTCTTGCAAGAAAAATACTCTCATCGAGAAAACTTTTCAGTTGCGAAATAATTTCAGTTTGACAAAACTACATTTTATTTTAATTAAGAATTTTAGCACAGTGGGAGATTTTTATTTTGCTCTTTTGAAGATAGTTTGCTAATGGGGTAAGAATTTTTGACTTGTATTTAAGGGTCCTGTATGTTATGGTCAGATTTTTTTTGTCTGATTTTTAAAAAAATCCTTTTTTTTAATACAGAATCAATTACAGTAAAGGTTGGTGTAATATTCCGTACATTTTAACATGCATATCAAAAAGTTCACCCCATATTTAGTTTTCCACATGACTGCATGGTACATATCAACCAAGAAATGTAAAGAAAAGTCACATGAGCTCACAGCGTGAAACTTCTTAATTGGGTTTAGTTGTGGCAACCTGTCAAACCTTAATTCTGATGAACCTGGCAACAACAAAAGGACATCAGTTTCAAAGTTCTTCACTGAAGCATCACAGACTTCTGCCCTGCCTCATTTGTCTGTCCATAAAGGCAACTGAAGATGAACGTCAGTGTGTCTAAATCACTGCAGAGGAAAAATCTAAAACCTGCTTGATGTTTTTTTTTCTTCAGCTAACAGCAGGAAAAAAAACATAATACTAGTGGCTGAGGTTTGCAGTTTACTGAAATGAACGGAGCCACGCTCCAGGCCCTGCATTGATATTCAAATCTTTTGTTTTTGTAAACGAAGCTATTCCGTTTTTTTCACCTTATTTGGGGGGGGGGGGGGGGGGGGTCACGGGGCTGCCGGAGCCTATCCCGGCCACTTGTGGGCGAAGCGAACAGAATAGAAAATGAATGAATGCGTGAATAAACGAGGCTGCAAAGACAAACTGTGAAAACAAGAACACGTTCCCAACAAGCCATAGGAAACTTTTACCACTGGAGGGAGGGGTCTTGGTTTTTTTAAAATCCTCTTTTGTTCATTTGTGCTCAGTAAGAAAAATGATATTTCAAAAATGTGCTTGCCTCGACCTTGGATCCGGGCGCCCTCCAAGCGGTGGTAGTCGGAGGGCAAGTCAGTTCATCCAAATACATCTTTCAGCTTTTCCCAAGTGCAGAGGTGTTTCAGATCTGAATGACTTTAGAATGTTTTGATTTTAGCCACAGTTTCTTACCTTCTGTACTAGTTACATAAAGAATCGATCCATAAATGAATGTATAATGGATTTTGGTCCTTTACTTGAAATGCAACAAATAGTAGGGGTGTCTATTTATTTTGAGCTTTATTGTTCCGTTTTTGTTCTGGTACATCGCTACAGACCTTCTGGTAGTTAGATTACACGGACTGTCAGACAATAAAATTAAACTGTAGCATCAAACTGATTTTCTGCTGAGGAGAACGGGGCCGTACCGACAGATCAGAACGGCTGAACAAACAGCTTTCAGCTCAGGCTTTTCGTCACCTCTACAAACAAATGTTCACTTGAGCTGCTCCAAATATTCTTCAGCTGATGGCCTTTCTCTCACCTCAGTCTGCTGCTTGGCGTGCCTGTTTCTGTCCTTGCATATTATGCACAATCTGTCATTGATTCACAGTCTTTTCACGCAAAGCATCACACTTTTCCTGGTGTTTGGCAGTTTTGTCCTTTTTTTTTCACATTCCCTCTTTTCGTCTGTCCTTGCTTTTCTTTAGTTCTTGTCCTTTGAAGTCGCACTCCAAATTATGACAGAAATAACTTGACTTCTCTATGCTGTGCTGACTCACTGCTAGGATTTTCTTATCATTTTCTCAATCGTTTTATTTAGGCATCCACCGAACAGCAAATAGCGTTACCTCCATAGAAAGCATGGGGATTGAAGATGTTTCAGAGCCTAACTTAATGCATCGATAAAGACAAGTTTGTCAGCAACCGTCTGTACAAACCAAAAATACAGTTAAATAACAACAGATCTTAAAGTCAAGTCACACGGCCACTTTTTTGTGGATTTTTCTCGAATGGAATATCTATCTTTCGTGATACATGCGTGATATACATCATTTATAAGTGTCTCCTATGTTAGTTATTTGTCAATATGTGCAGATGTCCGTCGACGGCTCTTTACGTGAATTCAATTTTGAGTACTTCAAATTTTTAGTAGGTGAGAATTAGGCAGTTTGTGCGTATTTTACGTAGTTTTGTGCAATTAATACATAAATCTTATGCAAGATGCATATCCAAATTGTGGTTTTCCACAATCGTACCACATATCTCTAACAGACTTTTCATGCACGTAACACTGATGTATAACTTTTATATCGCATATATATCAAGTTAAATTACGTAATTAATGGACCATTTTCTGAAGAATTGCACATAAACATCGCAATAATCACAGTTCATGTTCTTTGATTTCGTTTATGATTTATGTTTTCTTTGCGTGGTTTACTTGTGGTTTTGTGGTGGTTCATTTGTGAGACATTTGTAAAAAATACAGGTAAAGAACAAAACATTTCCCACTTTTTCCACGTATATTCACGTATGTACAATTTTAATCTGTGCATTATATGCAAAATGTATGTAGTAAAATAAACAACAAAAAAAGAACATTTAAAAAACTGTAATGATACAAAAAGATGTGCAAAAAAAAGGGAATTTTCTTTGGCAGTCAGGTTCTGGGCCGATGATGTGTTGTGTGGGATGAGCTCAGACCTTAGATGAATAAGCCCCAGAGCCTGATGGCGGTCAACCCTTTAACACCGGAGATGTCACTGTCAACATCTAAACAACACATACAGTACTGTGTAACCCTTGTGCTATCATAGGCACTTTAACATTGGGAGTTGGGTCATCTAGATCAGTGTTTTTCAACCTTTTTTGAGTCACGGCACACTTTAACCTTGACAAAACTCCCGCGGCACACCAGCATTAAAAAAAGAAAGGATAAAAAAAACAGTCTGTATTGATCCACAGTCCCTCCATGATCTCACATGCATTTTTTTGATAATTGTGGCAGAAAAAGTTGGAAGTTGCAGCTGTTTTTTCTAATAGATGTAATAAAAGCTAAGTTAGAAGATTTAAAAACTTTTTGATTTGTGTTCGCTGTTGTTTCAAGACATTAAGAGGAGAGACTCGTTGTGCGCCGACACGCTCCCGCTGTCACTTTTAACCCAATGCATCATGGGAGATGTAGTTCAATAATCCGCCGAACGCAGAAAGACTAGCGTCTTTGAGCTTCATTGTTTTGTTCAATTGTTCCACAGTCCGACACCGGATTCTGTGGAAAACTACACCGCTAAAGACGAGCTTTAGCTGGTATTTTTCTTAGAACTGAATGACTTTTTTAGCAGAATTCAGAACAAGGAAGTGAAAACTTTAACCACTTCTTATTGGTCAGACTAATGACATGTAATTAAGATCCCAAGAATGATTGGTGGAGACAGTTAAAGGGGCGGAACTTTTCCTAATGCAGCTGAAGCTGCGGCTAAATCGTGGTATCGTCATTCTTATCAAAATGTATTTAATAGAATCAAATAAACACAAAGAAAAAAGTATTTTACGATCTTTCATATTCCCAATTTCTTAGTGTTTTATCAGGGCCTGTAGGGATGAACAAAGAACTGAAATCCTGGAGATGGAAAATGTTGTTAAATCAGTTAATGAGGGCAATTTCCCACGGCACACTTGACCATCTCCCACGGCACACTAGTGTGCCGCGGCACACTGGTTGAAAAACACTGATCTAGACCCACTAGACAGTGCGCTGAACCTTTTTTCTTCAATGATTTGTGATCTTCACTGGTGTCCATGGATTACATGAAATCTTTCCACCTTTATCCACCTTTGTCATGGTAGGAAGAACACGTCAAAGTAAGGGTGGGGTCATCTAAGATAGCACAAGGGTTAATATACTGATACATAATGACTCAGATAAAAGCTGATTTTCCTGATGTCTTTGCACCGATATGCAACACATTGTTAACCTAAAGTGTTGCATAACGACGCAAAGACACTTTTTTCTTTGACAGAATCAGCTGATTTAATTGATTGTGAAAACACTTCACTACTGTAAAGTGTTGCCTATCAGCGCAAAGCTGCTTTTCTCTGCTCCAGAGTCAGATTTACGTTAATTGTGTAAATAGTTAAAGAGTTACGGTAGAACAACAACACCAGAGGTAAAGTTCCAGTGCTGGAGGGTTAATGCCCAAACCATGACATAGCATTGTTCCTTGCAAAGAACTGGGTGGAGGACGGGTTGGCGAACCGTCTAGCATACAGAGAGATAAACATCCATGCGCTTAAAAATGAAATTATGATTGTGATTGAAAGAGAAGCAAGGGTGGACAATTTTGCTTTTGTTTCACAGTGAAGGCTTAAGTAATGAGTGTTCTATGGAGAGACGTAAAGCCAGTATACCCAGAAGTGAGATCAATCTTCCCGGTTGAAATTGCGTCAAAGCTTCACTGTGATAAACATTTCCAAGACCTTAGATACATATGGGAAATTTTAGTTTGAATAAATCTGTTTAAATTGAGCATTTTTAGGAGCTAATCTACATTTTTGTATCTATACTTGTATTGGTGTAACAGAGCAGAATTATCTGCTGCAGTGACACATTTCTAGTTAAACATATTTTCAAATCAGGGCTGAAATTTTACAAATATTGCAATTCTACATGAGGACTTTAAACAAATTCAAACTTGAATTGAAAGTGTTTCCATATTTTAACTTGGTTCAGTGTAATATACTAACCCTCTGGATGATTTTGTTTTCTTCTAAATTTCCATGATGTTTTCTATGCTCTTTGTACTTCATGCTGCTATAAAGATTTGCCAATCTGTTAAGCCATTCCTGCAGCTTTGTTCCCTTTTCAAGCAAGGCCAAATTCAACATTCAACATTTAAAACCTTTGAAAAAACGAATTAGTTGTTTTTTGCTCAGACATCGGACAATCTTTGGCACCATAGTTCTCATAGTTTACACGATGTATCAGACTAACCAATAATCTCTGCAGTCATTCATTCATTCATGTAGTTTGAAAATCTTGTTATCAAGAGAGAAGATACCTCACGCACAGTGTCTACACTCGTTTGTTTATTCACAAATGTTACATTACGGTTTGTGTGTGTGATGCAAGTGAGACGCCTGATAAGACAGTAAGGCATGAGACTAACAATTGCCACTGCTATAGACACTGAAGGTGTAGGAAAGCTTGTTCTTTTGTTTGATAAATCCGGTTACACCAGTAATGATTAATCAGTTAAGGTAATATTTTACGTCAAAACCATCCCGTGTTTCATTTTTATAAGGATGTAAGCTATGTTTTTGGATTTAGTGCTATTTTATATTCCTTTCTAAAGTGCAACTAAAACTGTGTTTATACAGAAAAAAGCAAGTCACTCTGCTACAAATCTGACTGAGTAACCCCAATCTTTACTTTTGCCCTTTTCTCCCCCGTTGTAGAGCTCATCCAGAACGGTCGGCTGCTGACGCTGCCCCTGGTGGCCGGAGACCTGCACTCCCTGCTGCTTGACGAAGGCGGGAAGCGTTTGTATGTGGCCATGAAAGATAGCCTTCTGTCCACCAGCTTAGATGATATAACGCAGAACCCACGAAAGGTTAGAGGTGTATGATGCAAACACACACACACAAACACACTCATTGTCTGTGGTTCTGTGCAGTATAGGTCGAGCGGTCAACCTCTGATCGGAAGATCTCAGGTTCCGTTCTTGCCTTATGTCGAAGTGCCCTTGGGCTAGACACTTACTTTTGTTTCTGCTTTATTTACCTAAAAAACTGTAGGCTATTTTAAATGAAAGGAATGCATCAAGTGCTACTTTCAGATTATATGAGGAAAAAATATATTTCTTTCTATTCTTATTATCATTATCATTTTTATTACTAAGGTGGTAGTCAAAATCTGTGAAACCTACCAAAGTGAAAGTACTGAAAGCATCAATATCTGACGCAGAGGGGGTCCACATGACGAGTTGGGGTGAAAATGTGTTGCTATGAAAGTATGCGCCATTGACAATTTACAGGCACTAAATATCACCGGGACATTGATGGGGTTCAGGCCTGAAATATGATTTAAAAGTGATTAAAAGATGGCCCAATTTCTCTACAGTACCTATGTTTGTAACTTTTTAAAATTGTGTCCTTGTGTACTAAAACAGTGTACTTTTGTTACGGTTTTACTGCTCTTGAAAGCACAAACCATTTCAGTAAGACATTTCAATAGGTCCCCTCAGAGATAAATAAAAATCCTTATAATTTGAAAAGTTTTCTTTGAATAACCACAAACAGGGTAAGAAAAAATGGTCTTTCCAAAACAACAGATATTAAACAAGCCAGCGTCTCCAGAGTTTCCTACTTTCTATGACCTGAAAGAAACATTTGTTGTTTGAAATTTTGCGACTTGCCAAAATCGACAAACAGAGTTTAACATAATGTGCTCCAGACAGACAACGAATACATTTTATTCCCATTTTTTGCATTCTGACTTTGTATTTACTGCAGAGCTGCATCAGCTCTGGGTTGTCAGCAGTGAAGAGGCGTTAGTCCTCAAATAAAATCTGAAATCTGTTTGGAGTTATGAACACCACATCAGATGTGCTCCACATTTTTAAAGGTTATGTTTTATTCTGTAATTTATTGACATAACAACAGAAATTCTGCAAATAAATCTTTTCCACCAGGAATCAACAATATTTAAGTTCCTTTGTCCCCCAAATCTTTACCAGGTTGTCCAACACTACATGTTTTGAAGTTATTGTGACGAGGCAGCTTTTGTATTTTTTGTAACATTTTGTGTTTTATGAATCTTAAAGTCCAGATTTAGTTTTTGCACTGCCAGATTTCCCTATTTGTGAGGCAGGTCCTATTCTTCATCACATGTCTGCAGTAGGACATGAAAAAACTGGTAGGTTCAAATCGAGACAGGCTGGAAAACAACTCAACTGGGAAGCTTCTGCTGGTTTGAGTGCTTTTGTCACAGCTTCCTGTTTTCACTGACGCCTGAGACGTTAACGGCTGACTGAGTTGGAGGTCACAGCAAAGACAGTGACTGTGCCGCCTTCTCATATCTACGGCCTGTCAGATTAAATCAATAATCTCATCAGTCAAACGAGGTTGCAAAGCGGCAAGACAGCCAAGCAGGTAAAAGAGAGCAGACAGGCACCAATCATGCCAGCCACCCACTCCGCCAGGCAGTCAGCCAGCTAAGAGAGATTGTCAACTTGTAACTCAGGTTTGTGCGGGGTGTCAGGTTATGTAATTACACAACCTGTATTCACAGTCTGTTTGTGCCACAATGACTTGTGGGCAGTACTTTTCCTGCTGCAGTGAAATCACTCAGTGCGATTTACTCCACACAACTTTTTTGGATCAACATTTGTAGGAAATTTTACAGAACTTTCTGCTGGAATTTTGATATGCAACTTATATCCTTCTTATAAAATTTCCTGAAACTCAAGACACAACCAGTCCCTCGCTTAAAAAAGGTATTAAGCTGTGAAGTACAACTTTTAGTAACATTTTTGTCAATAAAGTAATCCTACAGGTTGTTCTTTTTCAACCATAAGGCTTTGTCCGAATTAACTCACTACTCCCTAATAGAATGTTTAGTGTAGGACTAATGAAGGCGCTGGGTTTTAATGTAATTTGGACACATGTTCATTACTTTTATTTTGAAACACCAAAGCTGAGGTCACTCATTTGCTGAAGTAAAAACTAAATAAATATGAACATTTTACGAATTTAGGATTCCACTATGTATTGATGACTCTAATGACTGATAAAACATAAATTTGCATACATTTTTTTCAAAAGATAAATCATAAAACGCAATGCACTGTGGTCTATTCTAGCCAATCTAGAGCACATCAATGCACGCAGTTTTTATTGCGAAAAGCTCTGGAAATTCCAAAGGACTGCATTTTGGAATTGTAAATTCGCACACCCAGTAAAAAATGGTGAATGTTGTACGGTGGCCCTGACGTCCAAATCACAACAACAAATCACTCAATGCAAAAAAAAAAAAAAGAAACTAAAGATCACGACAACAATTAAAAATGGAAAACAAATTTTTTACAAAAATTATTGTATTTTAGAAAGCAAAACATTTCAGAAACCAATACGTAAAAAAAAAAAAAAAAAAAAATCTGAAAAGTAATTCCCAGAAAACAAAATGAAATGTTTGAAAACAAAACACAGTGAGAAACTGGAAAAGGTAAGTACTGTGGGACATCGCTGATAGGAACATATCCAGAATTGCTTCATGTCAAATAACTTTATATAATAATCCAATCAGCGATGTCCTAAATTACCCTGCTCTGATTTCTGTAAAAAAGAAAAAAACTTTTCGGAAAGCTAAAGTAATTTACAGAATCCAGGATGAAATGTTAAAAAAGAAAACCCAACATAAACAGATTATTTTTTTGGGCAATTTTTTCAGTATTTTTTCAGTATTTCTTTAACAATGCACTATGTTTTGCGTCCTGATTGTCTGTGGACCAATGTCAATCAATCTCATTTGTGCCATATGTCCTGTACAGTACGCAGTCAGTTCGCCAAACTTAAATACATCTTCTTTGCAAGCCAATTTGTGTTTTCTTTCTACAAAATTGGACTTATTTTTCTATGAAGGTTTGAACTTAAACAAGAGAGACAAGTGTGAAAATGTTCATGTCTATCTTATAAAAGTGTATGAAGTTTACAATGTATACTTACTTCGCAGGTTTCACCAATTGCAGATTATTTTTAGGAAGTAATCCCTGCGATAAACAATAAAACAATGTACCTTCTGCTTTATTTCTGACATGATTTTACATTTGTATATTTTTATCAGATTGATACAGCTGAGACGGCTGCCACAGCTTACATGGAAGATTGAATTCACACAGAAACAGACTGTACCTGGTGTCACTTCTTTAGTGGTGGTCCCAGTTTCTGTCAGTGTGTGGTATTAGTAGATTAGGGGACCTGCGGTCTCTAATCTCATCTGATTGTCTCAGCATGTGCTCCGGGCTCTAAGGAAAAGACTGGATCAGGGAACAATTACAAGGCATCGAGATAAAGTTTCCCTTAAACTCCAACATTAATCACTTCATCTCAGTTACTTTTACAGATTTTTAAATTAAGAGCAACAGCAGTAGTTGTTTTCCTTTCAGACCACCATAGTTTCCCAAGTGAATCTTAATTCTTTTTTTTTTTTTTTTTTGTTAAATGCACATTTTTTTCAGTTTTTCTTTTATTTAGGGTTCATTAGCTTCTATTGTTTTCTCCAGAACTCTGCAGACTTTGTGGTATGTAATGATAATGCGTATCCATTCCATCTTGGCCTCGCCACTCTGTTGTCTGAGTGGAGAAGTGACTCAGAGAAACAGTTAGATTAGTCATGTGGCTGGTATTCAGCAGCAAGCCTCACCTCTCCCTCGTGGACATTATCTGCACCTCAGCTATTTCCTTCCTTGTTGAATTTACATAATGGCATTAAAAATGTTTGAGGTTAAGTTTCTTCCACTTCAGGGGGAAAAGTTTCAAGATTCATGTTGATGTGATTAGGTTAGTTTCTTCTAATTTATTTTTTAATTTTTTGTGCTCTCATATTTCTTCATTACATCTGGGTTGATGTTGATTTATACTCAGAGGTGAACACAATTTGAGCCAGATTATATTCAAAATGCTTCAGTAAATAAATAATTACAAAACATATAAGAAAAAGCTTTTATCTGAAACCATTCCAAAAAAAATTTTGCGCAAAAGCCAACCATTACCTGTTAGTCTTCAGTCTAAACTGCATTATAAACTGACACATCAATTCAGTAATATAGATTTAAGAGTACATTGAAAAAGGCTACCATTTTACTGGGTCAGAACCATTGACTGTATCTGAGAACTGGACCAGGTGACCCCTTCTCTCTGGCTTTCCAGACAGGAAGTGCCCACTGGTCCCAAGAAGCCAAAATCCCATAAACTTCTATAGAGAAATAAACATCAATTACTCATTTATTATATGTGTGTGAATAACCATTCACACAATGCTCTGCTTCTTGTTTTTAAAATTTTTCTGTAATTTAAGTTATAAAGTGACCAATCAGATGCTTCAATAAAAGTATTTGCTCTAACATCCAACATTTGAAATGCTTGACAGATTTTTCTGAGCCCGCTGTAAAGGTGGTAGGGGTGTGGCCGTCCAACAAGCTAACTCCTGATTGGAAAGAGTGGCTGCTGATAACTCAGACTGACTCAGACTGATCACTGCCTCCTGACAATTTCTGGTTTCAACATGCCGTGAAAAAATGGTGACTGAATTGATTTCATTTGGTTAGAGCCAGAAGTAAATCATGTACGGGTGATGTCACACTCTACCCAGTTCTGATTTACAGTCTGTGCAAAACCGCAAGCGGTTTCTGTTCTCTGGACAGAAACACGTCCATGTTCTCTGGTTCTGAGCTCATACCAGATGGACTCAGAGTTCCTGGATGATATATTAAGGTAAACTTCAGGTTCAGTGTTTTATGGATAGATTCTGTTTGTTTAATTGAAGGGCTTATACCATGCTATTCTTAGGCAGTGAACAATATTCATGATAATATATTACCTGTGTCCCACAAAAGAACAAATTTTAATTAAATATTAGTTATTTTCCTAAGTTCTTTTTCAACCCCAAAGTAAATTGATCTAATCTTTGAGGCACTGACTTGAAATGGGTGCCGCCCATTTCATGATGTCATCGGCCTTGGCAGCGTCTTTCATTTCGCCCACAAAAAAAAACAACATCTAAACTTTTGCAAACATGGATGTGCATATAAAAATGAAAGCGTTTTTGACGATCGCCGCTTGCCCCGCAGGGAAAGTGGGTGTTTGTGTTAGCTTGGGGGCGGTGCTCGCCGTTTAGACTCCTCCTGGAAGCGGAGGACCTGCTTGTTTTTGCGGATTGGAAGGGGCTCGGGCTTAGATCGCAGGTTTTTACAGGAATACTCAGAAATGCATGCCTGTTTAGCTCGTGCTGGTTTGTGGCGCCTTTGGTCCGTGAAACCAGGGTTCGAATCCGGGCGGCTCCCTGTTCCCTTCTCTACTTCTGTGCCGGTCCCAAGCCCCGTTGCTTTGAGAGGGTTGCGTCAGGAAGGGCATCCGGCGTGAAACATTGCCAAGTTTACCATGCGACTCGTTCGCTGTGGCGACCCCTAATGGGAAAAGCCGAAAGAGAAAGAAGACTCAGAAATGCATGAACTGATCAAAGTAATGCTTTGTTTGTTTTTTTTTGTGAGGAATGAAAATTAAAATGCACCTAAAAGCTCAAATAAAGGATTTTGCATGAAATAGGCCCTTTGAACATTTAAATGTTCAAGTCAAGATTTGGTAGATTTATGCACATGTATACAAATATATTCCTAAATAGCATTTTTGTTTTGTTTATTTACACTAAGTGGAACCACTGTTCTGAGTGAGGGCTTCCTTTTAACTCTGCTGGTGCAGATAAGTTGTTGATGCTCTGGAGTCTAGCAGTTTTGCACATTAATTAATAAGATTCTGTGATCCTGACAGTTTGTCTTTAAATACTCTTCACTGAAGCTCCATCGCAGAAGAGATGTTTTCACCACCCAGATTGGTCATATTTGTTCTCTGCTTGGATTTTTACAGACCATGTACCATTCCCAAAGCTTCTTATCAGGGAAAACATAAAAACAGACACAAAAAGTCTTTAAACTGTGCTTGTCTGACTTTATTTTCTTTCCTTCTCATCACCTTTAGCTGTACTGGCCCGCCAACCCGGACCGGGTCCAAGAATGTCTTATGGCTGGAAAAGACCCAGAGGTAACTGAAGTCACGCAAATGCTCACACAAAACAACAACATCTGTGACTGCAAAGACAGAAAAACAGTCCTCTAAAGCTCCTCAAAAAGGCGGCGAGGTGAAACAGAAAACTGCTTATCAATAGCTTTTAGGTCAGGCAGTGTCCACTTTTCAAAGGTCTCCAAAATGTCCTGGAACACGAGTTTGGAAAAGTTACATGAGAGATGACAATCTGTGGTGAATCAATGTGATTAAGATTTGTGACTTAAAAGAACAGACAAACTTGTTGCTGCTGGAAGAAAAAAAAAACCAGAATTAGGTTAGGAAAGTACTAGACTCACTGAAAACCCTGGTGTATCTTCCAAGAAAATGACACATTAAGAAGCTAAGGACACCTACATGAGCTTTTCTCTGTTTTCCTCTTCTGCCTTGTCCTCTCTCTGACCAGTTGGAGTGTGCTAACTTCCTGCGAGTTCTGCAGCATTTCAATCAGACTCATTTGTATGTATGCGGCACCGGAGCATTCAACCCCCGCTGCTCCTTTATTCCTACCAGCATCTTCCTTCAGGTAATGCAAGACAAATGTGCACGTAGACCTGAACTCAAGCTTTTTATTTACACCCACACCTATTCTTTGTGCTTCATTCACACCAACAGCACTGCAATGCACGGATATGTACCGGTTTATAACAGGAAAATAATGACTGTACAAGCACATATAGATTTGACCTCTTACCATCATATGAGTGTTTTTAGCCTCCTAGCCCCTATACCTATGTATAAGAGCAGCTGAGATTTCAAAAGCAGTTTCTGCCCCTATGCCCATATACCCGTCAGAATTCTTACTTTGCATGTCAGTAATTTATTGAGGTTTCCATTATTCATTGAGGCTGCAATGTGGGGCCCACCCAACACCTTAGATTTATTTGACATTTCTCAGTCAAGTACAAAGTAATTCTAGAAAACAAGAATGTCCTCTATTTAGGTTAGTGATGCCGGATATCTTTTAGGAGTCATGGGAATGTGACTGAGTGGTTTTGTGTGCAGTTCAAACCTCAAGCAGACATGTTGGTTTAGGAGTGAGTGTGGTTTATATGTAGGTGCGTTCCTGCATGCGTGTTGTCTTTGCATGTGTGTCTCTCGCTGCACAATGCACATATGTTTAAGCCTGTGTGTCTGAGAGCAGCCAGCTGCTAATTCCATGAAAGCAGAGGTGGGATCAAAGCAGAGGATCAGACATGGTTCTTAGAGAAGCTGGTGGTGCCGAGTGGTTTAAGACTGGACTTCACACATTTGGAAAATGCCTCCATTTAGCCCGATTACTGTCAGTTAGCTATTCAGTCTGTGTGGCAGAGTGGTTCAGCTCATACATTCCCTCAGCTCATTTTCTCCTATCACATAATGCATGATATTTATGAATATAAATTGGATTTAAATATTAATAGGTTTTTATTTCTGATCGACGTGTCTCTCGTGGTTTTATGTTTTGCCAGAGCAGATTTCCTTCCACCTTGATGTCTGTGTTTTTTCTGCTTTTCTAGTCGGAGCACCAGACTCTCCTCTACAGCCAGACAGAGTGTGGCAAAGGCAAATGCCCTTATGACCCGTTCCAGAAAACAGCATCTGCTGTTGTTGGTAAGAATGTCTTTTTTTCCTAAGAAACCAGCACAAATAAGATAAGGAGTGTGAAGAGCATGGCTGCAGTGTCCTTGTGCATGATCAGCACCACAGTTTCTCATGAGGAACAAGCTGCAGACGAGGTCACCAACAAAGCATTAAAAGGAGATTCTAAATACAGTAAACTGAAACTTGTCAGCGGGTTACATCAGATGATCTTCCATGAGTAATTGGCTGTGTTTTTCTTGTTGAGTCACAGCAAAAAAGTTTTTTTTCCACCTTGTTTCTGTAAATTGTTTTTGAAGGCTTGGTATTTTTGTGCAGATGGAGAGCTGTATGCTGGCATCACCTCAGACTTCATGAGTCGGGACTCTGCTTTCTTCCGCAGTCTTGGCAGCAGACACGTCATCCGCACTGAACAGTATGACTCCACCTGGCTGCAGGGTAAGTGCAAAAAAAAAAAAAAAGTTTGAATTACAGAAATAAACTGGAAGACTGCACATTTAACAGATTCTGTTCTTTCATGTTGACCATAAGTAGAATGGATAGGGAGTCCACTTTGTTTGTAAAAAGTGGGAAAGTTCACCTTTGCACTGGTTTGGACCAAACTTGTGAATGTCGGTCCTCTGAAAAACAAACCCTAATGTGAGTTATAAGCATACAATAAAGCAGAAATAAACCATAAAAAGGGAGAAGCATAAAGACATTTACAAATCCAAAGGAGCAAACATTTTTCTTAGTGTGAAGCACTGAGGATGTGAAGCCATTTATTAACCCTTTAACACCAGAGCTTGAAAGCCAATTCACACTGCCGCCACGTACATTTTGCACATGTTGCATACATGACGGTTAGGTCTTTCGTGATAAATGTGTGATATACATGTTTGTCCGTTGAGGGTTTCTGCGTTAGTACTCAAGTTAGTCTTTATGTGAATTCGGTTTTAAGCTATCCAAAAATTTGGGTCAGTTGAGAATTAGTCAGTTTATGCATATTTTACATAGTCTATATGTAATTATTGCAAAAATATTACACAATTGTGAGGGAAATTTGCAAAATGCATACCTACGTCAGCTCGTGAGAACCTTCTGGCTTTTGCTGGTTGGGAGGCACTGGTGTTCAGCGCGCAGGTTATTTGAGGAATGCAAATAAAACATGCATGAACGGATCAAAATACCGCTTTGGAGGTTTTTTTGTGACCAATGAAGATTATAAAAGCTCAAAAAATAGATTTTTCATGGTATTAATACTTTAAGTTTTTGCTGTTTTGTCTTTTAGAGCAATTTCTCCATCACTTAGGTTTCTGAAAAATGTCAGGTCTATTAGATTGTTTTCAGTTTTACAAGGTGAGGCATGACTCACTTTCCTCTGTGATTTTGGCTAAACTAAAAGAAAAGCTGAATATAATCTGCTGAATTCAGCTGATGTGTCCAGCCGCTGTTTTTATCAGGCCTGTGTTTCAACGTCAGCTGCTGAAAGCAAGATAAATGTTGATTTATCTTTTCCATAAAAACTCTGCTCCACCTTAATCATCCTGTCTCTCTATCCACCCTCCTTGTGTGCTCTTTGCATGCATATCTGCCTTTTAGTGCAGTTGCACAGCCTCATTTTTTGTGTGTTTGTTTCCAGATGCCCAATTTGTGCGGGTAGCGCCACTGTCTGAAACTGATAACCCAGAGGATGATAAAGTATACGTGTTCTTCACTGAGCGCGCTCAGGAGGCGGAGGGGGCTGCTGGAAAGGTGCTCTACTCAAGAGTGGCACGAGTGTGCAAGGTACGGGGAGTGTTTGTCAGATAGTGAACAGGTTCACATCTCCACTTGTCTGTTTATGTAAACATGTTTGGCTGTGCACCAGAGTGTGTACGTGCCCATCAGTGTGTGTATCTGTTCCTGCTGAGATGAGTTTGCTGCATGTTCTTGCTGCTTTGCTTGGAGAAGGAGTGTATTGTCTCATTGTGTTAAACAGATTTACATTTGGTTTAGCATCATTTACGTCACAGAGGAGTTATGCAATGCGGAAAAAAAATTGTTTGTTTTGGTTTTGGAACCTTCAAGTATTCATTTAGGTGGTTTGACCTCCTGATGTGTTCGTTCGAAACATTCCCTGTTTCTTTGTCTTTTTGTTAAGAATGACATTGGAGGCCAGAGGAGTTTAGTCAATAAGTGGAGCACCTTCCAGAAGGCTCGCATGGTATGTTCAGTTCCAGGACCAGATGGCCTACAGACACATTTCGACCAGCTGCGTGAGTACACACTCAATTGCCAAACACATTACATGCCTAATCACACCTCAGCTGCAGCTGGAGCTTTGCCACCATCATAGGGAAGGAACTGAACCAGCACTTTCAGATGCTTTAGCATGCAGAGGTGTTTCTTGTCTGAGGTGATGCACACACCGAGGAAACTTCAAGATGATCAACCGCAGCGTACGTCTGCATAGCTCCGCTGTTACCACGGTGACCAACAGCCAGTGGGTCACCTTGGGTTTGTCTTTATGCTTAAGCCTGGGTTGCCGTAGCAACTGGCCTCAACATTGTGTTGCGCTCATTATGGAGGATTCACACCAATGTCATGCTGGCATCTGTGAATGTGTCTGTTGGAACATGTTTAGTGACAGGTCCCTGCTCCTGTAGAGTTCAGTGTGTAAATGAGGAAGTGTCAGGTTTGCTTCAGCAAAACAATTTTGAAATGTTTAAAGGTTTTAAAATTGTGATTAAAATGTTTTTCAAAAATTCCAAAATTTTTAGGTCCAGAATTTAAAATTCTTTATAATAATTTCATTGAAAAGAAAGCAACCCAAATTAAAAAAAAATATGTTTGCAGCAGCTTAACTGAAGAAAAAAAAACAGGTTTTTCTTTACACTGAGTAGGCTGGCTTTGAAGTCCCACATGGAAAATAGGAAAAACACTGAGCTGATGTGGAATCCAAACATCCATTTGGCTCTTTTGCCTTTTTGTTAACCCCACACGATCGTCACGAGCTGCCAATCATAAACTGTAAACATAGTTGCAGGACAAATGGACCATGAAATGTGGATTTTTAGGTTAATAACAAGTTTGGATTTGGTGCCACATTGACGTTTCATTTGAAATGAAATAGAGAAATTATAAAACATCATTTTTGTTTCATTTACTATTATTGAGCACACTTGAAAAACACAACTGAAACATTTTAGCATAAAAACTGTAGAAGACTGAACAGAAAAACAAAGAGCAGAAGTTTTTGTTTTAAAGTTGAGCAAAGAAACTGAGCATTAACATTTAAAATTAGGCAACAAAGATTTGACAATAATATATAAGAACAGGGACTCCATAACTTTGTTGATTTATTTCTTGTTTTAATTGCTTTTGATTGTTTTTATGAAAGGAGCTCTGAAAAACTCGGAGCAATTACAGGGAAACCCTCAATCATAAAGATCCTTTCCATACAGTCTGTCTTCCTAAGGAAGTTTTCTTTCCTGCTGACACTTACACCAAACATCTTTTGGAAGATATGTAAAAATATGTAAGCATCATCTGTAGGTACGGAACTGCGGAGTAGATCTGCAAGTAAAAAATCTAAAATGTGTGGTTGAATGACTCTTCTTGCTTTTTTTTTGCTTCTTTCTGCTTCTGCACAACTGATCCAGCATGCATCTGCCGCTTGCTTTCAATGTCCTGTCTGCAATACATCCCATAATTTAGGATACACAAAGAAAAGTCATAAGAGTCATTAAATATTTATGAAAGTGGCGAAACGTTCCTTTAGTGGTTTAGGGCTGAAAGTAAAAAATCATTTTATCAAATAAACTTTATTTATAACGTTTTTTCCATACTACAGTCATGCAAAGGGATTTACAAAACCATTTGATAATGAAATTATAAAACACACAGAATAGCCTCCCCACCCACTGCACCGAACATACAAATAAAACATAAATAGAAATAAATAGAAACCAAAGTGAAAATGCATAGAGGAACTAGATGCACGTCAACTGATTGATTAGTTTAGAACTCTTTAGCTAAATAAATGGGTAAACAAAAAAAAAATGCAATTTACGTTTTTGTTTTTTTGTTTTGATACAGATGACAAATTATACAGAGGAAGTAATTTATCGTAAAAAAAATGTATCCATGCAGATTCTATAACTCCTGTCCAAAACAAGCCTGCAGATTAAAATCAAGCCCACTCTTCTCTTTTATTGTGTCAGACTGCCTACACAAAAACGTGTGCAGGCAGCTCGAGCTGCGTTTTTCTCCATGTTCATTTAGCATCTTTAACCTCTAAGCTTTAAAGCAGTTATCCTCTACAGAAGCACATGCTTCTGTATCTGTGGTTATGGAAGAGATTTGCATTATAAATGTTTAGGTTTGGTTGATAATTTTATGCAAAGTGTGTTGCAATAAGAGATGACACCTATGCAGAGAAAGGTTAAATTTACACAAAATCCCATTTATTTCTATTGACACTAAGTTTATGAAGCTGCAGGCCAGTCCTGTAGCAATGGATGTGTCTTGTGAAAATCTGAAAAATCAGGGATGAGTAGAGAAACTGTCCAGCAAATCTTAAGCACTCTCTTATCTCAGCTCTTCATGTAAACAGAAGGCTTTTAAACCAAATGACAAGAGTCCCTCATCGAACTTGAGTTTTTGGACGCAGTACAAATCACGTAATGAAGACTGGAAGCTCTTTGATGTTGTCCAACTCTGACTAACTCTAATGCAACAAAAAATAAACATTTTAAAGCACGCGTGCACAGACACACAAACACACTTTAAAACAGACAGTTGTTGACACACCCATACACGTGCCTGGACCTGACTGTGTACACAAAACCGCTTAGACTTGATGAGAGCGTAAACATTTCTACCCTACAGGCTCGGGGCCATCTTTTTTACACATCTGATAAGAGCCCATCCAAATTTGTTTGTAGCTAAATGCTTACAACCAAACCCACAAATACAGAAGATAAAACCATCAGGTAAAAAGTAGTTGTATGTTGTTTTTAGACCACTAAAACACCACTTAAGCCTTTAGCTGTTTGTAGGTTAGTTATTGCAGGGCAGTGCTAATGTCTGCCTTTTAGTATTCAGAAAAAATGTGAAAATGACTGGTGCTCACTCCTCTCCCATCTTCTTTGATCTATTTTCAAAGCATTTCCAGAGGTCTATTAATTATGATTATGCTGATTTTAGCTAAAAAAAAAAAAAAAGAAAGGTGTGGTTTTTTTTTTTTTGGACACCATTTCTGCAGTGGCAGAACTTCATCTGAAATTTGCCTCTAAGTTATGGGAGGCCCAGCTGCCACGGAGCGGCTCTCCCCCCATGTTCCTGTCACCTGTAACTTTAATCTTTTTACACACTCTCCTGCTAGCTTACAGCCCCTCACACCTCTTACCTAACATTACTTGTGCAACCTAAAGGCGAGCAATATTGGAGATATCCAGCGGTGCAATTTTGAGCCAGATGCCAGCTTGGACAAGGAAAAGAAAGACGTACATGGATCTATTAGTGGAAATGCAAGAAATGCTCAGAAATGCAATTTTAAACCAAATCTTTTCTGCATATGTCCTTCGAACATGTCTTTAGATTGTTCTAAAGAACAATTTAAAATTGTCATCGAAGTGGGTCTTTAAACTTTGGCATTTTTTTCAAAATAAGATGACCATAACAACAAAAATAAACTTTCATGAGATTTAAGTAAATGAACACGACAAAAGAAACAGGGAGGTTTTATGAGGAAACCAGAACAGATGAATGCATCTGTTTAAAATTACTTATTTTATCCTTGGCTAAACTTGAAGGGTTTTGTTTTCAGTCATAAATGGAAGTCGGCTACTCCACTGTAATTGCAACAATTAAAAAAATAGGAGTGATTTGTACAAAGTAGGAGATCAGAGCAGAAATCGTCCCTTTGTTGTTCTACAGAACAGCTATATATATACGTATATATATTCATACATTTGTTTTATCCAAATTCTGTCATTGTAGGTCTTTACTTACGTAATCCAAATTTAAATGTTTCCTGTCTGACTTTGTTTTACGCAAGACTTTGATCTGCAGCGACCGCAGGATGTGATTCACAGGACAGGACTGCTTTGAGTCTATTGTTTAGCTGTTTTAAAGTCTGTGGCACTTTAACGTATGTCTTATTGTCAAATGTTTTGGTCGAAGTTGTTGACTCTGGAAGCATGGAAAAGGTTAGCCATTGGAGAGAGACTTCGGACAATGGAGTGAGAGCATAGACTCTGGTTTTTGCTGCCTTGTTGTGGTTCTTATTATGGATTAGAGTTATGCTTTGAGGTCTTAGACAAAGACACAGAAAGCTCATTGTGGCTAGGACTAGTGTCCTCATGGTAAAGACACTAAGGCCCTTCAGTCATGTTTGGAATGTATTTTTATATGGGTGTGTAACATTTTGGGTTTCAGACATAGGATGTCACCAAATCCTTCTAGACTTGGAAAAAAACAAAACTTGGGGAAAAAAGTTGCTGAGGGTTTCAGCCTTAGTCACAACTGCCCTTATTGGTGGATACGAGGTGTCTGCGGGTAAAATAAATGAGCAAACCTGTAGGAGACACACAGGTGTCCCTCTGGAAAAAGCGTGATCAGAGACTAGAGCAAGAATGTTCATGCACATTATTTTCTATGAATATGCTGCAAGTGACAGGTCGTAGCAAACGCTTAACATGTAAGGGTAAGTAAGGGTAAAGTGGGTGAGATGCAGGCGTGTCGACGGATTTGTCTTTTTGTTTTTAACTCCTCAAAATCTCACGCACTGGACAAGGAGACTGTAAATGATGCTCACGTGACAACTATGAGGTCTTTACACGCTACTTACTTGCAGCCTGTTAGAATTGAGGAAATTAGATAATCAGAGCTTAGCTTGTGTGGACATCCGTCCTATGGGGGCACTCATGTATCACCTGCACACACCATACCATGTGTGCAGCGTTTGTGCATGCTCAGTTTAGTGTTGTGACGAATTGTAGTGTATTATTTTGTGTTGTGTTGCGAAATCTAAAGTGTTGTGTTGTGACCCTTTTGGGCCACCGTAGTAAAGGGCCTGAATCGTTACCTTACTAATAACTAGAGTGTGGCTTGTGTGTGCTGCACGACAGCGTCTTACTTACTTACTTTGGCCTTACAAATGCTTCACCATAAGCTTATCACATGCAGGACAATGGTATGTTCCATTTTCAATGACGTCTCTTGAGGTGGCCATATGGACCTCAAGACAACTTCAACATGCATCTCTCTACAACCCTCCACAGGCCTGGACAACCCGAAAACCTGCAGCATCTGCATGTATCAACCCCCCATACGGTGCTTGTGACTACTGCTCAAGCAGCAAAATATAGGTGAACCATAGACAATATGTGTGTCCTATTTGGGTTCTTTTAATAAAGAGTTAAACTTATCTGTAAGTAATAAATTGAAAATCTCTAACATTTTTTGAAAGAGTGTTGGTACTGGTAAAGTGAATTACATCAACAAGAATTCTAAATAGTGATGTATTCTGTAAAATTTAAAAATAAAAAACACACTATAAAACAACCAAAGAGCTTTGCAACTCTCTTAAAAAAAAAGAAAAATAAACCACTTTACCAAATACTATCAATAATGAAAAGTATTGAGTCATTTATAAAGTTACCTCCAGTACCATGGGAACAAATTTGGATTAAATGGAAAAGGCATTTGAAAGACAAATGGAAAACAAATGTGTGAAACATTAAAGTTTGAGAACATAACGCGAACCTGTAGTTCCGCCGTGCAGCTCAGGGCAAATATTTTGCCTACAACTCACGCAATACTCTCTGGGATTTTAGACCTTGTTCCTAAACTGGATGAAATAAATGGAAATAACAGAAAATAATTAACATTTCTTAAGTATGGCTAAAAGGTATTTTAAACTTTTGAAGTTACACTTTGAGTCACAACTTATTGCCATGACAAGCCTTCAGAGTTGAATTGGAATAATAAAAGCTGATTGGCTAAATAAATTTAAAACAAGGGAAAAGGAGCATTTAAAATTAAAGTTACTTGTGTGAAAGAAAGAAAAAACAAAACTAGAGAGGATTATTTGGGGGATCTACACGAGACTAAGGCTACTGTCAGTCAGAAAAAGCAAAGGAATAATTGTATGTTTCTGTATTTTCACTCAAGATCTAGTCATTGATTAAATATTTGTTATTTTAAAAAAGCGATGAAATGAGGAGTTTCTCCTAAATCTTTGTCATATTGAAATCATGAAGAAGTTGAGAGACAGATCAAATTGAAGACGAGACCAGAGGCCGGTGGAGGGAAAACGTGTCACGGAGAACAATAGGAATACAAAAGAATTAGGGCCAATAGCCTCAGGGGCCAAAGGAGCAGACAAGATGGAGTCAGAGGTATTATTAGCGAATTACTGTAAGACGGCGTTTGAACAAAAAGGTGACGAAGAGGAGGAGGAGGAAGCAGTGAGACGTGGATGTTTACATTCAGGGATGGCTGGATAGAAAGGGAGGGAAAGAAAGGTGAAGAAATGAGGAGAATAGGGGTGTTTGCTGGGGGGGTCAAGCCAGACAATTAGTATGAGAAGGAGGAGGAATAGGGGAAAGATAAGGGCTGGGGCTGCAGGGTAGACGGGACCATCTTTCCTCAGGGGAAACAGCCTTGTTTTGTTTAGAGAAGAAGAAACAAGAACAATCCCTCTCAGAAAATAGGCCAGACAGATGGATGGACTAGAGATGAAGAAAAATAGACAAAGCAGGAGGGAGGTATGGAGACTGGAAAGGACAGGGTAGTGAAAAACAACAAAAAAAAGGAGATGCCCTGAGGAACCCTGGGAAATTTAGAAATGACTGAGAAGTGATACAGACAGAACACCTGATGAGAAAATTAAAAAAGATGCAAAGAAAAGGAAAGCATGAAGACAAAGGAACTCATCCACGTCTGCGAGTCAGAGGACTATTGAAATGTTACAACATCATTAAAAACATTTTTCATCAATTCTCATTAAAGTACCTGGTCTTTCTGTCAGGACACAGCGTACAGAAGCAGCCCAGCCTCATACTCTGTCCGATAAACGTTTCAACGAGTTGTATTTTTTTTTAATCTCTACTGTTAATGATTAATGGCGATAAAGTCCCTACAGTTTTGTAAATCAGGCAGCAGAGATCTGTGGTGAGGCTAAATCAGATGTGATTTAAACTTGTCATGGAGCGATAAGATTGAGCGCTTGCTGGGCTGCGCCATAAATAACTGAGGCGTCTTCTTCAAAGTGTGTGAAAAGAAAAATGTTGTGCTGACTGTGTTCTCTAACCTTTAACAACGTTCTCATCTGGAGATGAATGCTCACAGAAAAAGCAACATTTCAGTTTAGTCTTTAAGTAATTTTTCAATTAAATTTACCCAGTACGTTCTTCATTTTGGAATAAGTCTGCTGAAGAAAACCATTTTCATTTTTTTTACAAGAAAGGTCACTTTTTGGGGGTCTCATAGTATTTGCTGTAAGTTTTCAGATTGTTTTGGGAAATTTTGTGATAGAAGAGCAGCTGTGTTGATGGGAGTGTCAAGTTTGGTATTGCTATGAATTTTTTTTTACAGGCTTTCATGATTAGGAATGAAAAAAAACATCTAGAGACTGATAATGGATAGATCTACTTTTTTATCCAGTTGATACTCAACAAATTACTCGTACTTGTGTGACCTCTATATTTGCCACTATTCAAATTTGCACATTTTTCCTGCAGTGTGTTTGAACAACTACATATGTTCAATTAGAAGTGTAAAAATTGTAAAGAAAATAATTAATTTTGGAAAGAAGGCTCTACCTCACCTCTAAATTAAAATAAGTACAATAAATGAAGGTATTCATGTGAATCTTACTGTAAACAGAAGACATTTCTGATGTACTTAGATGCAGAATCATTCATCATTCAATGCTTTTTTGTGCGGCACACAGATATTGGACCCTCGCGGGTGACTTCACGCTCGCAGATTGCTCTTTATTAATATTAGCAAGTTAATTAAACAAATAAATCAAAAACTTAAAACACATGATAATGTCTATAAGGAAAAAATAGAGAATAAAAAAAACAAATCACAAACAAAAACTGTCAGCTAATAAATGCTTATATGCTTGAGTTCATTAACGAACCAGCTAACTGAGAATCTAAAATCAGAAAAAAAGAGTCAGTTTGTGTTAACACCTTTAAACAGACAAAAGTCACATGTTCACACACATGTTAACTTATAAAAATGCACAAGTAATAAAATAACGAATTTGTCTACTAATCAAAGAAAGCAAAAGTAAGTTTGTATTTAACCCTTTAACAGCAGAGATGTTGCTGGCGACAACTAAATAACACATTTTCTTTGAACTATCATAACAGTTTGTTTACATAATTGATGCAATTCCAACTGATTCTGATGATGAGGATGCAGCTATCTAGTAGACAGATGTGATATTTCACTACTAGCAACAATAATGCACTGCTTTCCTCTGCTTAAGAACCCACTGGGATTACAATAATTGCGGAAACAGTTGAAGAGTTACGGTAGTCGGAACAAATAAAGTTTTTTTTTTACTCGTTTTGTTTTGTCCAACAGCTGAGCAAGCACATCAGAGCTGAAGGCCTCTTGTGTTAGACATATTTTACTGTTTCAATCGGGATTCATGGATCTTCAGACAAACGGAGTGTATATTTTTATGGACAACTTTTGTATTTGAGGCTAAGCTTTATTTGTGATACGAATATTTTTAAGTGTTCCTTGTTGGACCGGATGGAAGAAAAGAAGAGACAGTAAGATTAAGTGGGATGTTAGAGATGGGGATTAGGGGTTAGAATGGGGGATATGAGGTGGCAGTCGATAATACAATGAAAAAACACAAGAGTGTCATGTTAATTGCATGATTTAGTTTACACAACAACAAACAGTCTGCACACAACTATTAACAGGTTGGAAGTAAATTCATACATTAATGATGGAAAGATTTATCTCACAGGACTTATGCACACAAACAGGTACACACAAGATTTACATTACAAATATTCTTGAAGAGTGGGTAAAAATAGTTAAAGGTTCATACTTAGCTCATAGCGCCACTAGATCCCAAAAAGACTAATAGATGGACGTGTGAAAGCATTGTGGCATGTTGATTCTTGGAGCACCTGCTGACAACATGCAACAGGACAGACAGCATCTGAGAGTACAAGAAGCTCAAGACACAAAAGCCAATGGCTACACCATTATAAGCTGTTTGGCAAATTACTATCAAATAATCCTGCAAACAAGGGCTTGACAGGTTAATAGTCTTGTCTCACAGTGAGATGGCACTGGTTTGAATCCCAGCTGGAACCCAATAATGTGAAAGTTTGCATGTTCCCCCTGTCCATGTGTGGATTTTCTCCATGCGTGGCCTTTGCCACAGATTGGTGATCTGTTCAGGATGTAACCTGCATTTGCCCAACAGTTACTGGGACAGGCTCCAGCAACCCTGTGACCCTGAAAGATATTCAGCTGCTTCTAAAAACGGATGGAGGAATAATCTACCAAACACCAATGTCTGTACTTTTGTGCTAACTTTTAAAGTACGTCAGGAAGCCAAAAAGAATGTCCAAATAGGGCGATTGAGAGTCAGTTCACTTTCCTGTAACAAGCGTTTTCTATTTACTGTTTTCCTTTCATTTAGCAAAACACCACATTCCACACGTCTTCCTGAAGCAGACCATTATGGATCCATTCCACCTCAGTTTTTCAGCTCTGACTAACATGTAGTTGCCCATCCATCTGGATGCACAGGTTTTATCAGCTGTCTCCTCTTGCCACCATTTAATCATTACTTCCATCAGGTTTAATGAGACACCAGCTGCAGCAGCACTTCACTAATCTTCTGTCAGGCTGATTGTGCAGCTATAAAACTCACTTCTGTAACTATAAATCTCACCAAAGATCCTGTTGTCATGGTGCCTCTTACCTTCCTTCACAAAACTTTAAATACAACAACGGGGCACTGAACCTATACATCATCCAGAGTTATAAAGCAAACATAATAAAACCTTTAAGGTAAGTGGAGGGGGAGAAACACGAAAGAAGAGATAATAAAAGTTTGATTAACTGAAGGAGTTGAGGAGTGGGGGGGCCATTCTTTGGGAGATGTGAACCGGAAAGACAACTTTCTGCAAATAATGTTCGGGAGTAAAAAAAAAGATCTTAAGAAAAGAGAAATTATAAAAATGGAAGCAAAGGAAAAAAACGCAAAGAAGACAAAATTTATGAAGCTAAAAGCCAAAAACTGATAAAAGTTGTAAAGAATAAGTGAGTGATACGAAGGAATGCGGCTCCCTCCCTCCTGAGTGTTTGTGGACCTACAGGCAGTTCATTAGTGTGAGAGTTTACTTGCTGCCGTGCAGTTGGCGATGGTGTGTGCACAAATGTGGCTGGACGTGTTTGTGTTTCTGTCATTGTTGTGTGCGCACCCCTGAATCTGTCACTGTGTGTGGCGAACGGGATTGTGATGAGATGAGATCGGCCCTCCTGCGAGCCCCCGTTTCACGGTGGCCACTTGAAGCAGCAGGAACGACAAGAATGTGGGAACGGGGATACGCTTGGGCATCTCCGTCACCACAACAACTTCTCCGCCTCAGACTGGGAGAGGAGGCTTGTTGTAAACATCCATTTATAACCTGTAAAGCTGCAAAGTCTGTGTCTGAAACTTTCATCTGTGAGTTTCCTAAAAACTTTTACAGTAACTTACCAAACGCCCCCATAGCCGAACCATGTATTTCTACTTTATCACAACATGCCGCCAAGAAAAAACAATACGCTGTTCTCTGCTGTTGTGATGGGAAGATAAAACGTTCCCAGGTCTTATCTGGGACTGCTGGGCCAAACAGAAGACAAAAGCCTTTGAGTGAGTATGAATTAAATAAACTGAGAGAGACAAAGCAGACTCCAGGCTGTAACAGCCAAAGAAGAACATTATGCAACAAGGTGCACGGCAAAAATAATTGGAAGATGCATGTTAGAAAAAAAAATAATCGTTTCCGATCCAAATTTAGAAAATCATCCCCAAAGACATCCAAGTGCATAAATATCTAAATTGTTCAATTTAGGGTTGGGCTTCTGTTTAGGTCCATTGTTTAAGATTCTGCTCTGCAGTCACATAATTCTCACAATGCATAATATGCATTAAAAGTAGATATTAACTATCAAATGGGGTATTAAATCATAAGTCAGCGCAAATTTATAGTCCTATAAACAGACAATACTCAACGATGTGCATTATCTGTGCAATCTATATTAATATTGATTTATGGGTTATTTTTGGTTTGTCTTTTAATTTTTTGAGTTAGGCTATAAGTTTACAATTTTAGACTGAAATCTTTTGTTGTTGTTTTTTGAGTAGTGCTACATGCTTTAAAGTAGTTCATTTATTCCTAACCAGCAATGGATAAACATAAACTTTGATCAATTCTTGATAATCTTTCAACTTTTCTGATTAGTTCACCGAGCATCGGCTAAAAAGATTTCTATAATAATAATAATAATAATACTAATAATAAAAATAATAATAAAGATTTGCAATAGGAGCACGTAGCTTCATATAGCTTTATCCCAATAGAGTGTTTAAACAGCCTGATTCATCACCAGACTGTTGGAGTGTACGCAAGTTATTCTTTTATCAGGTTTTTGCAGAACTTCTTTTCTGTTATAACTTCAAACATGCTGCTGTTACACAATAAAACACATGAAGGACAGCAGGGGCTTTGTTAATTTAAAAAGAAAAACACTACGCAATCTTCCCAAAGACATTTCAGAGATTTCTTAAATAAAAATAGAAATAAATGTTTAGACATGCTTTGAAAATGATTTACCAAAAAATATAAACAGTGCAGCGTGTTTACAAGACAAGCCTGTTCCTCCCTGTGTAATGTTGGTTTGCTTGTGTGCTTGAGCCAACGCCAGCTCAAACTTGTCTGCTGACAATTTTCCAACAACTCTACCTTAATTTCAGAGCTACCTAGAATTAGATTTGCAACAGGTGGAATATAACTTTTTAAATTAAAATGTTTCTTCTAACATTACCTTGTCAATGTATACGGCATTTTCTCCCCTTGAATTACTTTACTACCAAATGTAGATGTTTTTGCTGTTCCTAACAACTTTTCTAAAATTCCAAATAGCAACAATGGAATTACAAAGTGATTCTCAATGTTACTGTATATTTCAAAGGAGGATATGTATAAAGTAAATTAAGCGTAACCTTTGTGCTATCTTAGATGACTCCACCCTCACATTGACGTGTTCTCCCTACCATGACAAAGGTGGAAAAAGGTGGAGAAGATTTCATGTAATCCATGGACACCAGTGAAGATTACAAATTATTGAAGAAAAAAGGTTCAGCGCCCTGTCTAGTGGGTCTAGGTGACCCAACTCCCAATGTTAAAGTGCCTGGGATAGCACAAGGGTTCAAATTGCATTTCTGAGTATTTTTCTTTACTCAAATCAGTGTGAATCAGGAGCAGACAAAAAAAAGTTGTTTGAAAAAGATTGTTATGTTACTATGTAACATGTTGGTTGTAAAATGGACATTGGTTGTAAAATGGACACATTTGAATCTGTGATGGAGAGGAGGACTTTAAATAAGCTGGTATCCATCATGGATAATCCTGAGCACCCTCTCCATCCTGTACTTGATGGTCAGCGGAGCTCCTTCTCCAACAAGCTAAGGCAGCTTCGCTGTCACACAAACCGCTTCAGGAGATCTTTCATACCTCACTCCATTGGACTCTATAACTTGTCATCCATGTGCAATAGATAAAGTCATTTATGGTCTGTCTGTTTTTCTCTCCTGATGTGGCACGCAATACAACTGTTCTTTTTCACTGATGTTTCTTTCTGATTGATTGTTCTGGTTCTCTGTTGTCGTCTATTGTGTGTATGTTTGTATCTTGAGCCTAACGCCGACGCTGCAACAACTGAATTTCCCAAGCTGGGATCAATAAAGTATCTTTATCCTATCTTATCTTATCTTATCTTATCTTATCTTATCTTATCTTATCTTATCTTATCTTATCTTATGTAGAAAATACATAGAAAATATGCTGTGTGGGCCACAAGCTTGCTGCTTCACTCCATTCTGATGCACATGCTTACAAACAGATAAATGTATGTCTTTGTTTTTCCCGTCCAAGCTTACATCTGGCTCCAAACTGTATGCCTGTGTGTGAATGTGTGTGTGCATGGGTGAATGGGTCTGTGACTGTAAAGCGCTTTGGGCCTTCGAAAGAAGGTAGAAAGCACTATATTAGTGTACGCCATTTACCATTTGCCTGAGTGGCTCCAATTTTGTTCCCCATTTATATATGTGCAGGTTGAGGGTGTGAGAAGCTGTAAGAATAGCATATAAACACAGAGCTTTCAGTAATTGGTGATGGGAAGGGGGGCGAGCTTAACTTTTTATATGCCAACCCAAGCCACCCACAACTCAGAGGCAGATTTCTAATGAACTCCTGCCACTCTACAGAAACTATAGAACATAACAGTTGTTATGATTTTGGCTGATAACCGCTTCATCACAATTAAAAGACCACTTGAAAATAGATTAAAAGATGATCAGAGTGGGTCTTTCATTTTTTATTTCTGCATTTTACTCTTTAAGGGTTCAAGTTTAAAGTAAAAAGACTTGCTTCACTAAAATGAATGAAGTTTAAATGGATGCCAAAGCAAATGATCAACTTTTAAATGTAAAATCATCAGAATCTCACTGACTGCATGAGCTGCATAAGGGGCCACAGATGGGCTGAAAACATGCGGCAGATGTAATAAAGTGCAGTGTTTTGAAATGCAGAATGATGACTGAGGCGCGATGGCGGCGCATGACAGCAGGAGTTGTTCTCCTGCAGCCGACTCAGCCCTCATCCCACCAACTGCAGCTTGTTATTAATGGCTACATGCTCACTGCAAGCAGCCATTCATCCGTGCAGTCATGATCAGTCAGGCTGACGGATGCATGCATGTAACACAGACGCACAGAGACATGCCTAATAAATATAAAGTACCTGCAAGCCCTGCACACCGCACTTGTACAGTCAGACAGGTACCAAGCAGGTATTGTTAGAATTTTATTTGAATGCCCTTCAACTGACATTTGTGTTTCTTCTCCACATTTTCCCCTTTGATCTTTTCCTTGCAGAGGACATCTTTATTCTCAACGGAAAAGACAAGAAGAATCCTCTCATCTATGGCCTGTTTACCACTTCAAGGTATTTTCCCCTTGTAATACAGAAAAGGTTTAGAACAAAGTTTTGTGTAGTTTGTTTGCATCATTGCTTGTGTGTTTAAAAATGTAGTGAAAGAAAGAGACGGCCTTTAATTTGAAATCCTTCCTTCTTAGAGGTTTTTTCGGTTGGTTTGAATGTTTTTATCTGCTGCTTTAAATTTAGATTGGGCGTTTGCCGATGCTACAGTTCAGGGGAGTGAAGCTTTAAGCGTCAAGTGAAGGGAAAAGAACATATACTGCCACAAAAATATATATTAAGACGAGAAAAATGCACAAAGACTTCCTGCTGAGCTGGCAGGCCTCTCACGTGGGTGTGAAACCTTGTGAAAAATTATGACTAATTCAAATTCAACCCACTTTTATTTATATAGCACATTTCATAAAGTCAATAAAAAATGCTAAGTGATAATACATTACTTTTTAAATGAAACAAGATTGTTTAATTGCTAGAAATACAAAAAATTATACATTTTAGTTAAAAACAACAATTAGTCCACCAAAAATCTTTAACCTTTAAAACTATAAAAACTTTTGATTGTTAAGTTTTATCAAGTAATACTTGTTATTTTGGATGCCAAGATTTCATTACCTCTTTTACCACCATTTTAGAAATGTTTTTTCATAGTTTTCTACACATACTAAAAAAAATAGCTGTTTGGAACTGCTTTGCATAATAGTCATCTGTGATGAGACAACATATGAGCGTCTCGTGGGTCATTGTGATGTGGCACACACACACAAACACACTACTGTTACACTGAGAAACACAAAGCAGTGTGGTTTTGTGTCACTGTGACTCATGAATGGAATCCTTTCAGTTCATAATATGGGCTGCACCCCTACTTTAACACTGTAATGCCTTCATTATGAAACTGTCATGAAGGACAAGTGCAGTGCTGTGGGCTAAATGCAAAAAACTGTTGGACACTTACGGATTGCCAACAGAGTTCAACTTTACTGAGTACAGATGATAAAAAAGATTAAATATCAAAGACTGATGGTCAGAGAAACAGGGAAACATTGGATATATTGTAGAAAGTTGATTTGGTTCTGAAAAAGGTGCAGCCAGCAGGAAAAGCTAGAAAAGCCTGGATCTTCTTCACTTTTCAGCATATTCCTTGCCACAGCAGGTTTTTTTTTTTCAGGGAGTTTTACAGCGGATGCCCTTCCTGACGCAACCCTGTATTTTGTCTGTGCTGGAGACTGGCACAGGGAGACCCAGACTTGTGCCCCCTTGTGGCTACAGTAGTTTAAAGGGTCTTGTCCCAAGGACCCACACTGGAAAGATGTCATTGCGCCGGTCAGCCGCTTAGAAAACGCTTGGATAATAGTGATTAATATCCATCCATTATTTATCTATCCATTATTTATGTATCTGGTGATAAATTTCTAATGTTACTTTTTAATGTAACATATTCCTTTTGCATTAGTTGTAACTCAAGTGTTGGGATCCTTCACACCAGTGATGAAGCCTCCTCAGTAAATAGCGTCTTTACAGTGGGGTCTTCTGGGTCTGGCTCCTTGTGTTGATTGGGAGGGGTCCTGTGGTAGAGTCTTCTGTGAATATGAGTGGGGAGGTCGCTGGTGTTGACAATTTCCCCAAAAAATCTTTTCCCTACTCCAATATCAAATCAGATTACTACATTGCATGTTGTTCTTTGCATGTTTTTTGGTGAAGGTCTGAAATTGAAAAAATGTAACTATGTAGAGCACTTGGTGTTACTTTGTGTGCTTTACATACAAAGTTTTGATTGGATTTAAATAGATACCTATCAAAGTTCCTGTCGTTCACCAGGCTGATGTTGGCACACTAAGCAGGACGTCACAGTTGCCCCACAGCAGTATGACACATTTGTCGGGGCTGAGCAGGGTGTCGGTCCGTTTTCTGGAATTTGTGCCTGGAATCTCAGTGAAGACTGGACTCAAAATCCAAACCATCACTCAGGGTGGGGTCACGCCCGCAGAGGTGCAGGCTGCCGAGGGGTCATTCTCTCTGAATAGAAGCTTGTGTCTCTTTACAGTCATGATTATTCACACTCGATAGATTTTGAAGGCTGGACGAGTGTAAGCTGTCACTTTGCCATCTGCTCTAACTACTTCTGTTGCTTTTGTGCTCTTCCTCTTATTCTGTGAAGTTGTTTTCTATCTAGCACATTGAGACAACCTCAGTTGTAAGTTGGCTCTTTATAAATAAACAGAATTACATAAAGTTTGATTTTTTTTGTAAAACTGTAGCGGTGAATCTACTATCAAAAACATGTGTGCCACTAAAGTGAACCCAGAGAGACACAATGAATCATCAAGACTTGTGTCTGTTTTTACTAAACGCTTTGCAAGAAATCCTTCAGACTTCATCATGAGCGGCATTCGTTTTGTGGCACATTTAATGAAACACAAATAACTAGAGACCCACAATCATGCAATGTGGATTTTGAAAGGCTTCACATTAAGCTAATTCATGTCTTTCACATTACAAATTGAAATGAGTTGCATCTTTTTAGTCGGATCTTTGTCTGACACCTACGGCCTGAAGACCCAAAAGCATCTTATCAAAATATCAAAGGAGCTCTTAAATTGCATTGACTTTTCCAATACTAGTGCTTATGAGTAAAAGTGGAAGTAAAACTTGATGTTGGCTCCTCTGCTTTATTCACAGTGATATCCTGAATGGCTCAGCTGTTTGCGTTTATCGAATGGAGGATGTGGTCAGAGCTTTTAAAGGAAACTTCCTGCATAAAGAGGGGCCTCAGTATAAGTGGGCAGAGTTCACAGGAAAAGTGCCCTATCCACGCCCAGGAACCGTAAGTTCACACTCAAAAGTGTCTTCCCCCTCCCACTACTCACTAGTGCACAATATAGGGCGTTAGCCATTTTTTTGGGCTGTCCAAGTCGACTAACTTCTTGGGGTCTTCTCCAAATCTACTATTCCAAAATCCTGTACTTTGGAAATTCCCCAAAAGTAGGTATCGGCCCTCAGTAGTTGGCAAATATAGACCAACATGCATTGCGCGGAAGCAATTGGTCATATAAAAAAGATTTCTTCAAAAAATTTTTAATACGTTTTCATCATCGGAACACAGTGGATTCATAAAATAGTCTTCGTAAAATGTTCACATTTCTTATGTTTTTCTTCGACAAATGGGTGACGACCTCCATGTGAGCAAATCCGTATTACATTTATAAAGTTTATAATCTGAGATGTCGTCAGTGACACCCGAATGACACATGCTCTTTGACATAGCATCATCTTTTTAACCCTTTATGCGATTGACCTGAATCATCGGATTCTCTGGAAAAAGGTGACTTTTCAAATCGGTTTTACGCTGTTATGCAACACGTTACTAATAAAAAATATCATATCAGCGCAGAGCTGCTTTTCTCCGCGACGGAGTCAGCTGATTTACGTTGATTGACTACGACTACTGTCAAAAGCATGCTTTTCTTACATTCAGAATATGTTGTAATTCTTTATTCACTTGATATGTATTTGAATAGGGACAGTGCGCATTCTATAAATGTGCCAATGTTAGCTACCAGGGCAAGTTTTAGGTTTGCCATCAACAAACGCCAAAAACACGTAAAATCGACCAAAAAATTGGCAACAATACAAAATTCAGTAAGAGTTTGAATTTTAGAATAGAGTTGTCTCTGCACAGTTTATCATGAAATACATCAATTGATGAATTTTATTATAATGAAACCATTTAAACCAGTGGTGTCAAACTCATTTTCACTGAGGGCCACAGCAGCATAGTGGTTGTCACCAAAGGGCCAAATATAATGTATACATGTAACTAAATGTAATGAAAAATAAATATACCTACTCTTCAATGTTAAATAACTAATTATTTATGTATTATAACTTTTTAAAGTGACAATTACAGTTGCATGGAAAACATAGTTTTGCTTGTTACCAGAGCATAAATCCTTTTAAATTTGATTCTGTCAGGTTAGGTTATGTGGGCAGTGTTTAAGCCCAATCTGATATTTCAAGTCAGATCCCCCCTAGATATGAATAAATACACACCAATTATTATTTTAATAAATTAAAAACCTTTATGCTCTCGGGGGCCACATTAAATGACATGGCGGGCCACATTTGGCCCGCGGGCCTTGAGTTTCACACATGTGATTTAAACAGTCAAAATGTGATATGTGTCCAGATTTAAAGTTGCTTCTTAAATGTAAGAATAGTTGGACATGAGGTAAAGTGTTCCAGATGTTACAGGCCATAACAGAGAGAACAGTTTGTCTCAAATTGGTACGTCTGTAAGGCACCACACACTCACCCCTAGCTGCAGACCTAGTGGGTGGACCAGCTCTAGAATTCAACTTGATATTTTCCATTAACGGAGCAGGCATTGTATAAACATAAACGTTGAAGAGTTAAGGTAGTCAAAATAATGTCAACACTGGAGCTTTACATAGGGTTAAAATCACTGGGCACTATATAGTCTTTTAAGGGCTAGGGGGGAATTTAACCATTATCTTCTCAACTGGACTCTTTACAGAAAAACCTTTAAAATAAAAAGAAGAGAGACCTTCCTCCCCCATATCAGACTTAATTTTGTCTTAGATTTAATAACAGATGTCATAAAAAGTTGTTTTTTATTTTGCTCCATAAAAGCAGTAAATTAAAAGCTTTATTACATCTTTTTATGTTCTTTTACCCACAGTGTCCCAGCAGCACATATGGAAGTTACAGCTCAACCAGAGAGTATCCTGACGACGTTATTTTCTTCAGCAGGACTCACCCGCTGCTGCAGGTTCAGCTGATCCTTTAATACATTCATTTAATTTAATCACACTGTGATGTATTTTCTCCCTGACCGAGTCATTCTTCTCTATTTCTGTACAAAGAACTTAATTATATTGAGGGATTGAATAAGTGAAGTCTCTGGGGACATGAAACCCTTGTCATTTTAGTTGAGAACAGCTTGGCTGACACTGTGGAAAAGCAATCATGTGGTGCAGTTTCCTAATGTTATTTACACTTTTATAGGAAAATGTGCTTCCACTGGGAGAGCGCCCCCTCTTGGTCAGAGTTGGCATCAACTACAAGTTCAGCAAACTGTTGGTGGACAGAGTGGAGGCGGTGGATAGCACTTATGACGTCTTGTTCATCGGAACAGGTGGGTTTTGTAAAAACACAGAACCCATTTAAATCATAAGCCTGAAGATGAGACTGAAAATGTTTTTTTCTTCTTTCTAAGACTCTGGTCTTGTGCTGAAGGCCATCCATCTGCCCAGAGAACACGGACAGGGTCAGGAGGTCACTCTGGAGCAAATGCAGGTTTTTCAGGTACAAAAAACTGACTTGGTATTATACAAAGTGTCACATTGATTTTTACATTTTTTAAACATATAAAACAAAAATATGACATATTACAAGAAACTTGGAGTGATAGGGGTGCGGATAACCATAATAAGGGGTTCTGGTTGACTCTTAGTAAACTTTTTCTACTATAGTATGAAAAGTAGTGATGCCATTTAGTGAGCAAAGATTTAACGAGGGCAAGAAACAGTACTGAACTTCAATGCAATCTTGTCAACAAATTAAATCAACTATCTTTTTACAATAAAGTACACATTTACCACACATTTTATCCGCGCACCATCTGAAACTGCCTTTCTTGAGCATTTCTGTATTTGCTGTTTTCTTTCTGTCATCTTAGCACAATTCTTAGTGCCACAAGCAATAAAATGGCTTTTTTTTCTTGAGCAGGAAAATGGTGGATCGACTGAATAATGCTGGTGTTACATAAAACGTTTTAATTCACCCAACACGACAATGAATAGACGACACAGAAGCCTGAAGCGTCTGTCGCAAAGCGGAGCACAGTTAAAGGGAAAGGGCAATCTTTCAAAGTATCAAAAATAATTTAATTAGGGTTGCCTTCAATTGACAGCAGCCAATCAGAATCGAGTATTCACCCAAACCGTGGTATAAGTAGTATAAGATAAAACAAGTAGGTTTAATAAAACCCCATCACAACTGACACAAAACATAAAGCAATTGTGTCAAAGTTACCCAATACTATTATATCAATTCTACAATAGAAGTCTAATCTTTTTTCAGTTTATATGGTTGGATTGATTAAAAGAAGTGAACCATAAATTCTGAACACCACTTCTGTCCCTCGATGGCTAAGCCATCTCCTTATTCAAGTGGTATGAAAATGGTTTACAGCTCATTGTGACAAAATTAACTTCTAATGGTTCAATGCATAAATCACAGGAATGAGTTTATTTATGGATGTCTAATTATAGATTGAATTTAAAATGATTTTAAATGGAGTCACAGAAGTGTCAAAGCTTTAGAGCAAAGCTTTAAAAACATAAACTAAAAAACTTTCATTTGGTTTCAACTTTGTATGTGACCAGAACCCAGGGTTGATTAACTTTCCTTTTTTTTTTTTTTTTGAAAAGAATGTTCCATGAAAACACTCACTCAAATGAAATGAAGACATTTCTTTTTACCACCATCTTTTGTCTAATTAATTAATTGTTCCAAATCTTAAATTGTTAAATAGTAGCTGTCCTGTGTCTGTGTATAGCACCTTCATATTCTAGTCTTTGCAGTATAAAATTACAATGTTCCCCTTTTTTTTGTGTCTCACAGCACCGAGCGCCAGTGACAGCAATGGAACTTTCAAAGAAGAAGGTAAATGATGAGAGGAACTCCCTGTCAAACTTCCAAACTCCCCTGCTGACACACACGAGCTCACACAACATCACACGTATCACTCATCTCCCCACCATGTGTCTCCAAGGACAACTTCATCACCAGTTGCTATGGTTACACCTCAGTCAGAGCATTGATGAAGAGATCCCACACACACGCAGACACACACATACATTATTAAAATAGTCTGTGCTCTAAGAGAAAGAAAATCCACAGCAATCTCACTCCACCAAGCATGGTTGATGAAAACAGAAGCATCGACACATTTCTCATTCCCACACACAAACATGACCCCCCCATGACCCCTTGCTGTCAGTATCCTATGGGAGTTGCGTGGACGTCTTAGGGAAATAAGAGTTTTGTTTCGCCGCTGATCCTCTGCATCGAAACTAATTCCCTCTTTCTGCTCTCTCCCTTTCTTTTTCTTGACGGTCCTTCATTCTGCCCCCTCCTGAATCCACCCCTTTTCAGCAGTGGTTGTTTGTGGGCTCCAAGGAGGGCGTGTCCCAGCTGGCTCTGTACCAGTGTGAGCTGTACGGCCAGGCCTGTGCTGAGTGCTGCCTGGCCAGAGATCCCTACTGCACCTGGGACGGACATGCCTGCAGCCCCTACATGCCCTCCGTGCGCCGGTGCGCAAGAAAATTCGATAGTTGATAAGATAACACAGTGTAATGGGAATCTCCCATAATATGTGTTGAACTCCTTCACTGAGGTCTGAATGTGAATGGAATAAATGTGGCATTAATCTTCTAAAAATTAAATTTAAACCACATATGTTGATACTATCAAATGTGGTTCAAATTACGTCTCAGTTTAGATCTATTTGATCGCATTTTAAACATTTTTCTAGTGATTAAAGACGTTCTTGATGCTAATGTGTTTGCTGGAATGCTGACTTTCTCTGCAGCATGTTTAGAAGCAAATCAATGCCAGAGACAGCATTATTCCTTTAATTTCAATTAGACTGAAGTCATTCTCTTTAACACCACCATTAGACAGATTCTATAAAATAAGCTTACTGTGTGAGATGATATAGTTATTGTTTTCGCTGTGCAGTGTCTTACTGGGATTTTTGTGTCTCTTCAGGAGAAACGCTCGTCACTTAGGAGAAGACGAAGATCCACTGACTCAGTGTGTCCGACAGGGAGGTGAGAAGAAAATTCACTTCCTGTCAGGGGATTTTTTAACAGTCATGACAGTCATTAACAGTCATCCAACTATATTTTCAAAATTTTGTCCAAGCTTAACCACATACCTATCTGTCTGATTAGCAAAACCTAAGTTTGGATGTAGAATTTTTTCCAAAAATGTAGAACTTCAAATGCAAAGTTAAGGTTCAGATGAAAAATTTTTGCTAAAGTTTTGGTCTCAAAACATTTTAAACTTTTGTGTATGTTTAAAAAGTATTTAACCTTGGAAAATCCACCGAATTAAATATGGACCCCCTATTTTGTTTATTTTTTTTTATGTAAGTCTTTTCTGTTTTTATTTTTATTTTTTGGCTGCTGTTAATTGCTGCTTCCCAAAATGAACAAACAAGAAACAAAGGTGTTTCATTAACTTTAAAGCCCTGAACACAATTGTTGGGTTCTCCAGGGTTAAGTTGATTTATTTGGGTTTCCAGCTTAAAAAAAACATCTAAACATTATATGACAATATTAAAATGATGATTTCATCTGAAACACATGTTATCTTCCTGTGTTTCAGCTGGGCTGCAGGTAGAGGCAGAGCAGAGAGTGATGCTGGTTGCCGAGGGTAACAGCACCTACCTGGAGTGTCTTCCTCGATCCAGACATGCTGCAGTTACTTGGTACAAACAAGCAGGAGAGAACAGTCCCGAACTCAATCAGGTATCTGCACACCTTTTGGTAATCTCATTCATGTCATTAAAATGTAAGCCTTTTAAAATGTATTTGCCTATTTAGTCAAAATATCTGGCATAAATAAAAACACGCCCATTTTCCCCAGGTGGTAACAGGTGAACAGCTGGTGGTGATTGAGCGGGGCGTCCTTATTAGGCGAGCTGAGCTGTCTCACGGCGGCGTTTACCACTGTCAGGTGGAGGAGCACGGCTATCACTGGACGGCGGTCACGGTCCGCCTTGCTGTTTGGAGCTCCTCCGCTAACAGAGTCCATGGTTCGCTCTCTGGCTCCTCCTATCAGGGAGCGGGAACCCTGCCCTGGTATGAGGATGTGATGGCCCTGATACACCCAGGAAACTTAGGCCAGCACTGCAGGGCTCTAGGGTACCGCCCCCCACGCAACCACCGTCGCCATGGCAACATCATGATGAAGAGGGAGAAGGGAGACAAGCAAAAGCATGGGGCAGGAAGAGGAGGAGGAGGACGTGCAGCAGGGAGGAAGAGCAGGAGCAAACCACAGCAAAGGGCACCTAGGAGCGCTTAAAAGGAGATAGTCATAGACTGAAACACATACACAGTTTGTGTAATACACACACACACACACACACACACCCCGAACTCAGACACTGAGGCACACACACACATGCTGTTTGTACAGACTAATTCATGCGCATGCACTTGTATACAAACAAAAAAGGCAACTTCTGGTGAGAACATTCAGGATGAGGCCACTTCAGTTTCTGAAGTCTGAACAGGAGGATTTGGACCGGAGGAGACCGCTGCACTCAGACAAATGACTCTGTGAATAATATAGAGTAGCTGTGGGGCAAAGCATGCTGAATGAAGGATGAATGGCATGGCCAGACAGCTTTGACAGCTAAAGGGTGTTTTAGAAAGAAATTTTGTTTTGTTCTCCTGAATAATAATCAGCATTTGAAAAATGTTCCTGACATTTTTTAAATAATTGCTGCCTTCAGGAATCCCACACTGATGCCTATTTTGGTAGATATTGGCATAAATTACTTTATAATCTGACAAAGAAAACATTGAATAGAGGTTGTTAACTATGAACAACTTTGAAAAACAAATTGGATCAATTATAAATGGCACTAATGGTTTCACCCAGTAGGCATGGGACTTCCATTAGAGGACAATCCCTCACACAGCTCAGCCACATGTGGAGATTCGTCATTTTCTTCGAAAGGTGTGGTTCAACCACGAAATGACAGACTGTGGTGAAGCAGATGAAAGGCAGAGAAAGAGCAGGAGGGATGGCTTTGATGGGTTTGCAGATCAACATTCCCATCACTGGAGAGCTCTACACTGGAGCTGACAGACAGACTGTTCAGTTCACAGGTTTTCTCTTGGTTTGCCTCCTTAGAGTGGAGCTGGTAATTTCGTGGTACGAGCACCAAATTACTCCAACTTAGGATCCCCTCTTTCAGAAAAGTATGTTAGCCATGGAAAAAATCCAAGATTTATAAATACATAAAACAGGATACACATGCAATAGTATTCTGTAGGTACCCCTCAACTGCATTTCAGGCATTAACAGCCCACATTGTTGACACATTAGATATTTTTGTAACAATTGTGTGTGCATGGCTGCCATCTTTACAAATGGCAATTTTGGATTTTTCTTGAGGCTAACGCTCTTTTCTGAAACAGGAGATCCTACATCCATGCAGAATTTGGTGTTTTAACCACAAAATGCACCATTTATCTGAAATAGAACTCTAATTGGCTCCGCTGGTAAAATGTTTCAGCAATAATTTTTTGCCATAACAAAAACAACAAGAAAAGATGCTTAATTTTCTATTATGTTTTGGTTTATTAGTATTATTCTTTTTTAGGCTTTCTTTCTTTGTATTGACAATACCTGTTAAAGTTAAAACCTTTCTAATAACATCCAGACTGAATGTATTTTTAAAAGGCTTTAATGAGAGCAGTCATTCTTAAAATCCAGAAATATTTTGGAAGAACATTGGATATTTAATAGATTTACTTGAGACCTTAATATAAGTAAAAAACAAGATCAGTAAAAGGAGAATTGGTTTTTACTTGGCCTTTGAAAAATGAGAATTTGAATGCCACAAAATGCATTGAAAGTATTTTCACTTAACTTAAAAACCACAAAAAAAGAAAACCACATCAGAGGAAACCTGAAGTGGCGGCATATTCAGTCCAAAAATGTCCATTTTTACGGCCGGTAAAAGCAGTGCCACCATAGAATACTAAAACAGGCCAAGTGTACAATAAAGATGTGTTTATTAAAAAAAGATCTAAAGGTATTTTGTGATTTCATTGACTTTGCAAGGAAGTAATTTGTCTGAAATGTTACTATGTAAAACCAACAATACCAGTGTAGCTTTATTTATTATTCTAATATAGATTGAAGTAGTTTAAGGTGTAAAATATGCTCTCCCTGTGGTCACATGTTTATCAATAACATCATTTTGTTGGGTCTAAATTTGTGTAAATATCTCATTTGTATTTGGATGCACCTTTCCTTTTTCCCACATGGAATCTTACTTTTTATTTTTATATTTTACAGAGTTACTTTGCTCATCCCGTTGGAATTTTAAAGTAAAAGGAGTTGGATGTAAAAACAAAACTAGATGTCTCTCTTATTTTCCATTTCTTTTATACAAAGTATTGGCTGAAAAATGAACCAGAACAGTAAACCAGATTTGCCATTAAAGCTGCAGAAAAACATTGCGTTAAAAAATGGAAATGTTCAAGCCATGCAGAGGACAAAGTTTGGGTCAAAAAAACAAAGCAAATAAAACCTGATCTTTAATTTGTGTGGTCTGCTTTAAAGCAAGGTTGAATAATAACTGACTTGTGTCGATATTTCATCCTACATGCAACAGAGTAAACAGCATAGCCTGTAAAAGATGGTATTTTAGGTTCTGGAGAACCTCAGTACCTGCTCCCCTGTCTGTCTGCGTGTGTTTCTGTTTAGTACAAAGTACAGAGTTTTTTGTGAGTTTCGCATTCTGAGTGAGAGGACCTCAAAGCATAGTTCAAACAGACAGCGCCACTAAATCTGCCCAATTGGGATTACAGCAATGGATTGGAAAAACTTTTGATGCTTCAGGAAAAATAAACCACGACTTCTGGAAGCAGAGAGGAAAGAAAATTGATGTGAGCTGGACTTTTGGCTTCTTGGCTTTCCCCTCTTGGCTGCAGCCACATGAAAGAACCCACAGGACGTGAGCTTCTTCTGCTGTTTAACAAGGATGTGTAAAAGTCAGAGGGACACATATTTAACAGTGTGTGTGCTTGTGAATAGGATGGTTGAATGCTGAAATATATTCAGCTTTGACTTGTTCTCTCCAGTAAAGCATTTCTTCCACTTCCTTCTGACTGAGCATGGCTTATGCTCTCCTTCCGTCTAGTAAGAATATTTGAGCAATACTGAGTGAACATCCCTTTTTTGACTGATGTACTTTTAAAGAATTTAAAATGTCATTCTTGCTGCAACTCAGCTTAGTGCAGTTGTAATAATGGATGATTAGTCTAAAGGGAAAGGCTAAGTGTACAATGTTCTTAGCTGCAGATTACAGGTACCAAATACATTTACAAAAACATATTTCATATCTTAAACTTCATTGACTATAAAGACCCACTCCAATGAAAATCGTGTTTTTAACATATTCTTGTGGCATTTCCTGATGACGGAGGACTTATATTAGGAAAATTAAGCTCAAAATGACATTTCTGAGTATTTATTTAAATCATTCTGAATCGCTGGACAGGCCACATGCTCCCTGCTCCACTCTATTCTGATGCATCTGCATACAGACAATTAGATCCATACGTCTTTGTTTTCCTCGTCTGAGCTGGAATCTGGCTCACAACTGTAGGGATGGATAACTCCGATGTTGCTCGCCATTTTTGTTGCACCTGTAATGTTAGGTTGGGGGTGTGAGGAGCTGTAAGCTAGCGGGAGAGCGTGTAAAAGATAGCTCTCGACTATGGGGGACAGGAAGGGAGTCTTGGTTTTCTCTGTGCCAACAGTCCTGCCCACACTTTAGAGGTGAATTCCTGCCGCTCTGCAGAAATGATGTCCTTGAAAACGACACAGGTATTCTTATTCTGGCTAAACACTGAATTATCATAAGTAAATCCTTGGAATGCTTTTAAAATAGTTTAAAAGATGGTCAGAGTGGGTCTTTAAAAATGACTTATTTATGCAGTATTTGACAAGAGACGTCAAATCGTCTTCCAATAACACAGTAATTAATAATCCAGTGATCTGAAGGGTTGAAAATACGGCTGGGAATCACTGGGTACCTCACGATATGATACGATTTGCGATACATTGCTCACGATAACGATAACCACATATGGCGATAATGCGATAATCGATATATCTCGTCTCTAACAACTCACGATATATCAAACTTTAAGAAAGAAGAACTTTAAAAACAGCCTTTTGGAAAATATTTCCCCATTTATTTTTTAAACACCATGATAATAAACAACTTGTGTCCTATTTGGTGTAATGAATAACAGACTTTTGTGTAACATTGCTGAAATCAGTAATACTCTGTCTTTGACAAACAATGACAATTTTCATTTGGAAATATCTGTAAAATTCAGTTTAAACAATAGTGAACATCAACAGCAGTGTCATTATTTAGTACAAAATTGCTGTAAACAGGATAAAAAATGAATAAGTCAAGTAGCTGCCAGGCACATTGTTATTAACTTTTGAAAAACAAACCCATAGCCATTGCTTGATTAAAAAAATACGGCTGTGAATCAGATATTAATTCTGTGAACAAATTATAGTGTCTTTGTTAAAAATAAATGACACCATTTAGCGCAAATGTGGTGTAAACAAAAATATATTCCCACAGAAAAATAAAAATCAAGTAGCTAGGAACTTTCCTTAAGTTTTTAAGACATAAACTGCTTTCAAAATAAATTACCAGGGATAAAATACATAAAAAACTTGAAGTGCATCTAAAAGTTAATGTCTTTGTGAACAAAACCTTTGGAGAAAAGCTGCATGTGATGTATGTTTATGTTCATGTTCATGTTTTTCTGGAGAGAAAAAAGTATCTTCTGGAAATAAGTATCCGCGTCGGGCTGTGTCGGCTTCAGGCAGCAGCAGCCACAGCTTTCTCACACAACTCCGGGTGATGCAGCTTCAATACTGCCGGCGCGTCTTTAAACTTGCTGCCGTCGCTTCTCATTGTTTTCCCGCTCCGCCATCTTTGTTTGAATGTGTGTTCTTCTTCGTCCGCCCGCAACAACCAATCTCGCAACGAGCGCCCCCTATCGACCCTCCAAGGAATTGTCTTACCAAAGGATGGTTAATATAACGTTTTACAGGGTTTTAAAACGTAAATAAAAGGTCGATACTTGATGAAGACGTATCGATAATTGATCGCGGGACTAAAGATCGCGATATATCACCATATCGATATTTTGGCACACCCCTAGTTGAAAAGGTCGTTCCTAAGTTACCTGAGCGGTGATAATGCTACGGTCACAAATACAACTGCCACCGCACAATGGGAAGGCATTGGCAGAATCTTTAAGATTCCACGAAAGCGCCTGATTATTTCTTTTTTTTTTCTTGTGGGCGTGGCCATGAATGTAAATGGCTGTCAGGCGTCAGTCAGTCAGGCGGGGGATGATGCCATTACAAAACTGGGCGACAGCAGGGCGAAAGCCAGGCGGCCACAGGGCGGTGGCAGCCAGATTGTCGTCTGGCAGCAGCTCTGAATGAACAATGTGCAAATGTCTGCGCCCATTTCAAGTTCCACTGGCCCCCAGCCGGCCGGTAGCCCGGGGGTATATTAAAAGTGGGCCATTCTGCCTGTCCCTGGACAGCCACCGCTCAACTTCAAAGTGTACCCCTGCAGCCATTGACCGATGTCAACATTTACAGAAAATCGCCATAAAGTTTGAACTTTTCTTATAACGTCCCTGGCCTTGGCACGCTGTGTACAAATGCGACTCCTGCCTCCTAATAACAAATGCACCTGCGCGGCCACCTGTCAAATTTGTTAAAAAACGTGCATTTAGGTCGCTACGCCGTGGCATTTTGGGATATGTGACCATAGCATAAACAGGACACAACTCCAGCTCCTATGCATCAGCCACAGTACAGACTTTCACACTGGCAGTGCTTTTAAAACCTGTTGGTTGGTTAGCACCTAAATGAAGTAAAAAAGCTGGTGTTTTGTCACCATGTCACCATGTTACTAGCTGTAGGCTCCTCCCATTTTGGTTCTGCAGACAGTGGTGTGAACTCAGCTGTTCACCAGGAAACAGTGATGATCTGGGTATCAGGTTCTGAGAATCAGAAGTGTCTGCCAGAAAACAGATACTGTGATAAAATGTGAAAAGAATTCTTCTGTTACACAACTCTCAGTTTTTACTAGTAACAGCAGTTTATACACGAAAAAAAAAACTTTAATTCCTTTGGGGAGCACTTCATGTGTGAACTCATGTAAAAAATGTGGGTATTTGTTAAAGCGAACATGTGGAAGCTGAGATTTCTAAAAGAAAACGTGTTTTTACAGTATGTTGAAGTATTCTTTCATAAAAATATGATGTTGTGCTGCTCTGTTATTTTCTATGACCTTGTGTTTTCCTCTCTGCTCTCCTCTTCCTTTATGTCAGTACCAATGTTCTCCTGTGATTTTCCCAAATATCCTCTCTAAGGTCCTAACAGCCTGTTGATCTTTAATTTTGTAAATATGTATAAAGTTCTGCTTTAAAAGGAAAAATGTCTTTTTTATTCACTCATGGACATGTAAATATGGTCACCTATATTTAGTTTTTTTGTTTTTTCTTTTTTTTCACTGAAGCTGAGTTATTTTGTCAAAGATTTACCTGATTCCAGCCAAACTCTTGAGGCTCTCTCCCAGTATATACTAAAGTCTTACTTTACCAAAACTCAACAATTTTTAGAAATGTTGTTCACTTGAGACAAGTTAATTCATTCCAAGCATACTGCTTCTCGATTTCAATTTTTATAACAGTTGTCACTCAAAAGCAGAATCTAACCACAGAACCCAAAAACGCCTGACTGGTTCTGCCATAGTGACCACTAAAGTACTTTATTATTGGGTTTCAAACGACTGGTATGTACTGTGCAATCAGAGGGTCAAACCATTGGTTCCAGTTCCAGTCACGCCAGACATGGAGCGCCGTTCACTTTGTAGGATTTACTGCTAGAAATCAACTAGGTCAGGAATAGTACACTTTTTTCAGATCATTAGGTTGTGAGTGAACTACAACGGCCTCCAAATTTGTTCTGTCCTTCATCAAACAGAAACTTCTGTAAGATTAAATACAGAATATAAAAGCTCCATTATTACCATTTAAATGACATTTTTTGATAGACTGATTTAGTTAGAAAATGAAGATAACAAATATATATATCAAATCTACTTGAGGTAATAATTTATAAATTGATTAAAAAATATAGAAATTAATGCCATCTACTTGACATAATTATAAATTGATATACTTGCACTTATACATACAGTGGGGCAAAAAAGTATTTAGTCAGCCATGAATTGTGCAAGTTCTTTCACTTAAAAAGATGAGAGAGGCCTGTAATTTTCATAACCTTAAACCTCAACTATGAGTAACAAAATGAAGGAAAAAACGTCTGTACAGCACATGCACACATGAGCCATTAAATGTAATGATTTTCACATAGAGTTTGATTAATGGTTTGACAGGCAGTGAGAAAAAGTGAATTCTCATGGTAAAATGGTGCATACTTGTATAGCGCTATTCTCCTTCCTTGAAGGCCCAAAGCGCTTTACAGTCCCAGTTCCATTCACCCATTAACACACACACTCATTAGCCAATTCACAATCAGTTGTTTTTTAAAGACATCACACACCACCACCTGATGACGACCCTGATGAAGGTGGAAGACATTCCACCGAAACATGTCGGTACGTTTTAGAAAACAAACCAGTGTCTGATAAAAAATAAATTAAATACGCAACACTCATTAACCGATGGCGGCTTTGCTGCCAAACACTGGAGCCAACTTTCAACCAGAGGTAAGGTGCGGTTTAGTGTCTTGCACAAAGACACTTCCACATATGTGCGGGCAAGGCAGGAATCCAACCTGCAATCTTCCAATCAGAGGTCGACTGAGTTTTTTCCCCCTCTAATACTTTGAAACTCCTGCTGCAACACGATGCACCAGAAATCAGGAAACACGTGATTCAATAAATAACGATGTAAATAGAGAATTCAAATCAAGGTTTAGGTATAAAGTACTTTTCATACACATGAAACACAAAGTGCTTTACACAGTAAAAACATTTTACAACTTAAAAATCAAAGGTGATCACAACAACCTTAAAAAACAAACAAGAATTCCAAATGCATAATCCCCCCCCCCCGACTGCCACGCAACATAATGAAGCATTAACCCTTGTGCTATCTTAGATGACTCCACCCTTACATTGACGTGTTCTCCCTACCATGACAAAGGTGGAAAGATTTCATGTAATCCATGGACACCAGTGAAGATCACAAATCATTGAAGAAAAAAGGTTCAGAGCTCTGTCTATTGGGTCTAGATCAAACTCGCAATACTAAAGTGCCTAGGATAGCACAAGGGTTACAGGGTTTATAAATAGGATGCAAAGTAGAAATAACCACTTTAAAAAGATCAAACTCATCAAAAATTATTATATTATACATATATCTAAACGTAGAAATATAATTTGTGATTTTGTGTGGGATTTAAAGTACAAGCAGTCTTTTGATGAACACAAAACATGAGAGAACAAAAACTTGTTGCTTTTCTTAAATCCAAATCATACAGCCTTAAGCTGTTTTATTTAAGAGTTAAAGTAACATAACACTAACAGAAAAATGTGAAAATACTTCACATTCTTGTACACCTATTTTGTTTTAAAGATATATTTCACATTTCTAATTCCAACAACCACATCACCTTTGTGAGCAGACTGAAAGAAGGAGGCAGTTTATCGTTCAGCAAACCTCAGATGAATATTGGCAAAAACTCCTGGATTTCTGTCCAAGAAAAATAAACAGCATCCAACATTTCCTGGTATGAAAATGCTTCAGGAATGAGAGACTAGTCCACCATTCTTTACTTATCACAGAAAACTTCTTTTGGACATCAGAATTAACTACAAGGGTTCTTATATCACTTTTTCCTGGACAGCACCACAGATTCTGGTGAATATCACTGTCTGACTATACCTACTGTGGACTATTCCAATTTCCTGTGGCCTATTTGGCTTATCACGTTTGACTTTTTCTAACATCAGGGGCTCAGAATGTTCTCCAAATGAAACCTACCTGTTTAAAATAAAAGTAAAGTAAGAGAAGCTGCTGCAAGTCTGGCTCAGAAGCATGGTCAACTAATATTTTGACCTTTGGATCATATTAATTCTAAATATAATTCATCATCCACGCATTATCCAATGACTTTTCGGCCTGGTTAGGGTCACAAGGCCTTCTGGGGGCCTACTCCAGGGTCAAGGTCACCAAGCCATCACAGGGTCACATACAGACACGTAACCTCACGCCGACACACCCTTAAACATTTTCCTCAGAAAAAATTTTGGATCCACAATTAGCCCTTAAATCACGCATTTTGGTCAGGAATTCCAGAGAAAGTCCTGCCAAAAGAAAACCTTCACAAGCATCGAAGTGACACTTATACTCTGTAAAGAAAGAACAAGGCCAGGATTCTGACCAAGACCTTCTCACTGTTAAGGAATAGTGCCAGACACCATGCCATCAAACCACAAATAAATAATGGAATACATCCCTGGAGGTTTTTAATGTTGTTACTGACAGTTTTACAGCAATTTACAATGAGCAGAAAGGAGGTCCACAGCTCAGCTGATAAAGCAAGTTGTCTTGTATTCAAAGCTGGTGGTTCACTAAATTGCTTCCAAATGACATGGCCCTTGTCCCAGTATATGAAAGACTGAATGAAAAGCTCACTGTGCAATATAAATGCATTCAAATGGCTTCTATAGTGCAACAGGCATAGATATATATCTTGACTAACAGCCAGTATTATTAGAAATGCATGAAGGTTAGCCGCTACAGCAACAAGGTATCCCGAAAGAGGCTTAATGAAACCACAAGGAAGAAAAAAAAACAAGGAAACCAACAAAAAAGTTTGTGTTTTTTAAGAAGCTCTTTGTCAAGACTCGGTTATGGCTTTCTCCTGCCTGCTGAGTCAACCGCAATGACTCCTTTTTGCAGTCTTGCTCACAAAAGTGACTTTTAGTTGTAGTCAGAGGTTTTCTACACGTCACTTCGGTTACTTTAAAGCTTTTAAGCTGAATAAAACTGTCTGCCTCCCTCCACCAGAACCAGGTTCTCTGCCAGCTGCCTTGCAGAGTTTCACTGGACTTTGACATATTCCACTAACAATTTTGTTATCATCATGAAAAGACAGGGATTTCTTGGCATTTAATTAATATGCCTTTTATTCTGTAATTGTTATACTTTCCTATTTTATTTTTCTTTAAAATATATTTGAAAATCTTTAACAAAACCACCAAACCTTTGACTGACAGTAAAGCGGTTTTGCTGAAACGTTTTGATAATGCTTTTAACAGAAACTGTCTTTGAAAAATCTAAAAAAATGATTAACACCTAATGACTTTTTTAATCAATGAAAAATGTGATAACAATCAAACAATTAGTAAACAAAGTAAGCCTCCAGACTAAGAAATGTTAGGTTGAAAATGCACTAATGCTTTGCCAAAACAGATTTAGTGTTAGGAAAAAAAAAGGTTAAATGATGACGGGATTTTTACACTGTTGAAAAATTTAAAAACTCCTGAAACTGTAATAGAATGACAGAAAAGCAGCTGAACTGAGTCTCTCTACGGGATTCAATCATTTAAATGGGTAACTCAGTCAAAGACACAGCTTTTTTCCTTTCTGGCTTGCCAATTTGGCACAATAATACTTTACTTCAGTGCATGTTTTTTTTTTTTTAAATCAAAAGTGACTTGCAAATGAAGAACACATTGGGACACATCTTGAATACAAATAGTAGCGGTAGATTAGAAGCCCCTGCAGTTATTAAAGACCACCAACGTCAAACGTCCCAACATGAATGAAATGGAGCAAAAAAATCTGCCAACACAGTCCTCTGTTTGGAAAAAAAATGTGCTTATGAAGCCTAATTGCTTCAGATATCAGACTTTGTGACTGACAGAGAGCAGATGGGATAAAGGCTAATATTCCACATAGACACGGTGCAGCCGGCCTGGATGGATGGATGAACAGGATTAGAAATCTTACAGGATTTTTAGATGTGATCACTGTTGGGTTGTTGAATACTTTCTCCTCTACTGCTGTGTTTGTCTTTAAACACCACATTAAAGGGGTTAGAAAACCACAGACAGAGGCTGAACTGACAGAAGTTATCAGGCTTTTTTATAAAGTTATTTCTCAGCAAACTCATTCAAATGTTGCAATTCAAAGTAATGTGTTAAAGTAAAAGTCTAAATTTGTTGCTAATTAAACCACAGCAGGCAAACTTTACAGGCTAAATGAGAATAACAGAATAAGGATTCTTGTTATCCTGTCTGTTTTAATAGATAAATCAAAATATTTTCCCAGTGAAGAAAGCAATGAGGAAAGAAACAGGGAAAAAATGAGAAAAAGACACATTTTAATGAAGGTGCATAACTTCTTAGAGTAAGTTTTTGTTTTATTTCCTTTAAAAAGTGAAAATAAAATTCTCTCTAGAAAATGTCTTGTGTTTTTCAAAACCATTAGAATAAAGAAGTTCCAACAGGCTAATTCTTGCCCTGAGTAGAGCATCTTGGTCTTTGTCTCCATCTGTTGTTGAAAAGGCAGATGTACATGCTAAATGAACCATTGGTTAGGTCAGTGGTTCCCAAACTGGGAGGCGCGCCCCCTGGGGGGGGGGCGCGGAGGTATTGCAGGGTGGGCGCGGTGGAGTTTTTTTTTTTTCATACTTTATTGACAAAAAACATAATACAATAACAATGTGAATGTCTCAGGGGGAATTGAAATGTGTACATATTGCAGAAAAATATAAGAAATAAAACAAAAAGTATATAAATATATACACATACATACACAACATAAGACAAAAAGAATTATTGCTTCAAAAGTCTTTGGGGTTTAATAAATTTTAAATCTTTCAAAAATTAAATTAGTTCGAATTGCTTTTTGGTTTTGCAGATGTTTGATAATGGTACATTACTTATTGATTTCACTCAAAAACTGCTGGAATTTAGGTTTGGAGTTTGACCATTTGGCTTTATGGATATGGAATTTTGCCAATAATAAAAACAATTGTGTAATTAAGATACAATCTTTGTCTACTTTGACATTAAGGTAACCCAGAATAATGTCTTTATCTAAAAATGTAACAGTTTGTTTAGTTATATTTCCTATATAGTTTCCCACTTCAATCCAAACCTTATTAGTATGTCTGCAGTCCACAAACAGATGATAAATAGTTTCCTCCTGAGTTCCACAGAATGAACAAAACAGGTCCATGTCCACAACAAATCTACTCAAAGTTTTGGTAGGATATATATAATGCAATATTTTGAAGGACACCTCTTTTATTTTGTTATTTAGTCAGTATTTATTACTAATAGTCCAAGCATAAGTCCATTTTATGTCCACAAATTTGGATTCCCAATAAAACCTCCCAGCAGGTAAGGTTGTGGTATGTAAAAGATTTCTTATTTGTTTATTGGAAACTGAATTAACACAAATATCCACATTGTCCAAAACAATTGTCTGGGTTCTTAATTGACTTGTGTTATAAATCCCTTTAAACAGTTGAAGTAGACTGGTTGGAACGGCATCTAACACTATTGCATATTCTCTGGGTGGAACAGGAATACCGAATTTTAAAAGAAATTCTTCATACGTCAGAAGATGTCCATGAGAATTGAAAAGTTGTCTGATTAAAACAATATCATTATCATACCATCTAGGAAAAAAGTGATTTATTCTTGTATTGTATATTACTGTTATTCCAAATACAACAAGTTGTTGGAGAGAAATTATGTTTATAAAGGAGTTTCCAGGCCAGCAGGGCTTCTTTGTAAAGTTTGAAAGTTTTGTGTGTAATTTTTCAATTTTACAATTACATTTTAGCAAGAATCGAATGCCTCCCATTGTGTCAAATATATATTTGGGAAATGCATTCCAGATATTGTCTTCCCCTTTCAATAAATTACTTTATTTTAAAAGAGTTGTTTAACGTTTTAAAGGTTAATACATCAATGCCCCCATGTTTTCTGGTGTTACACAAAACATTTTTCCTTAAGTAATGACATTTTTTCCTCCAAATAAAATCAAATAATGTTTTGTTTAATAGGTTACAGATGTGTTTTGGCATTTCTAAAGACAGAGACACATATACAGATCTAGAGATTCCTTCAGCTGTTGATAACAGAATTCTACCGTTCAGAGAACGATTTCTCATCAACCACATGTTATAAGGCGCGGTGGAGTTTAGAAACAAAGGATTTGTATGTTTGTGTCAGTATGGGGGGACTCGAAAATATTCTAATCTTCAGAAAGGGGGGCCCTGCAGAAAAAGTTTGGGAACCACTGGGTTAGGTAGACAGGAAAAAGTACTTTTTTATTTTGTCTGCTGATTGAGATGATTGTGAGGCTTAGAAGAAGACCAAAGAGGAGGTTTCATGGATGAAGGGACGGAGGTCAAAGGGGGGGTTGTAATGTAAATGAGGAGGACACTGAACTTCAGGTTAAAAGGAAGTGGATGATTTGCTGTGTGACACCTAAAGAATTAGCCGCAAAATTGACAGAGATATTATTAACTTAATTTCACAAAAATATGAGTTGTTTTTGGAAAGTCTAAGTCAGAATAAATTACTGACTTAGAGGTAAAAAAAAACGTAGCTATAAAACCAAAAATTTTTTAATTTATTTGTTGGAAAAAAAAATTGGTGAGGAAAACATCGCTTATAAAATAAATTAAATTAAAATAAAACACGCAGAAGATTTCAGTAGGTGGAACGCTTCTTTAAAGATTTGTGGGGGAAGGATATTTTCGTCGGACCCGACTGTTAGTTCCATCAACTGGTTTGAAACAGCCCCTCCTGTGAGTGTTTTCTCTTTTCTATCTTAACTTTAAATAGTAATTTAATGAGCCTTCTTTGTGCTGGAGATAAATGTCACATGTGAGCGTATTTCGCCGGAGAACATTGTCAGACATTTAAAAGGAACACGCGGAAGTTTAGTCCTCCAGAGGCCCGAAGCTACTTTAGCCGCGCTGAGCTCTCAGCAACACTGGCCGTGAACGAAGAACTAGCTAGGCAGCTAGAAATAAATAGATAAATAAAAACAGCTTTGCCACCACTTCCTTCATGCTTTCATGAAGTTATTTAATCTCTCCGCATAAAAAAATAATTTTTACGCGTTTCTTGACTACATAAATCCACCTGTCATGTGACACACAACCACTAGCTTAAGTGCGCTGATGTTACCATGACGTCATGTGGTTTTTGGGGCAAATAATTCGCTTTAATGTCACATTTTATGCCACTGCTGAGTGTTACAACGCAGAACGCTTGATGACACGAATACAAAATGATTTGGGGAAGTCAGGAGCGTTTATTCAGCTGTAAAGTCGGTCTAGGGTTGAATCAGTAATTCTCCTTTGTTGTGAAATGTTAAAAAGTAACGTAGAAATAAATACAGGAAAGACAAATAATTACTTGATAAAGAAAACATGGGCTATTGGTTACAAAAAATAAAAACAAAACACAACTTTATGGATACTGAGTAAAATTATTGAAAAAATAATGATGTGGAATTTTTTTGGCTTTATTCATATATTTAAAAAAACATTTTGGGCTTAATACATAAATAGATAAATTAATCAGTCAATTAATAAATAGAAGCTTTCCTTTCCACACACACTAAGGCTTTCACTGATGTGTAGAATAAAATGAGTGATACTGAATTCTACAAGTGTTTTTTTTTTTTGCTTTTGTGAGTCAATATTGATAATTTGTAACCCATGTATACATGTTGTCTTAGACTTTTTTTTAAATGATTTTCATTTGTTAAAGAGTTTTAAAATGTCCAACATGTTGAAATTGTTGCAGACTTTGCTTCTTTGTTGAAAAAAAAAAGCTTTTCGTGATGCAGAAAACGAATCATGTTCAGAAAGCGGAACATTCATTCATTCATTCATTCATTCATTCATTCATTCATTCATTCATTCATTCATTCATTCATTCATTCATTCATCTTCTACTGTTTATTCCCTTTCGGGGTCACGGGGCTGCTGGAGCCTATCCCGCCCACTTGTGGGCGAAGGCAGGGGACATCCTAAACAGGTCGCCAGTCTGTCGCAGGAAAGCGAAGCACTTCTTTTTAAAATTTACGGGGGGATATAGGTTGTTTGAACCATTTTGTGTTACTCTGCCAATACAGAAATTGGTTAGCAGTCATTCACATTACCCTCTCAGGAAGTTGTCAGCATTAAATCTAGTGTAAATCTGGATTGTTATTACATTCTCAGAGTTAATTTCCTTTCTTTTATATACTCTTCTCTTCCAGGCAATCTTTTGTAAACAATGTTTGAGCCTCAAATGTTTTATTGTATACCTAGAAGTTTATGATCAGCTTAATGATTCTATATTGCCAATTTCCTGTGGCAGCAAAGCAAGTCCAAGTTGTAACCTTTCCTCCACGGAGCTTGATATTGTTGGTGTGTTGATCGGATGCATCATGGCAGACATCCTGACTTTATTCACATAAATCCTGTTAAACATTGCAGTTCTTTCAGACAAACCCCACAGTAGTTTTTTGATTGCACTATCATGAACTTTTAAACATCATATCTACAGTGAGTAAAGTTTACAACATACCTTTATTTTTTCTCAGCGTTGATGTGCCTGTGGAGAATCTCTCCATCCATTATTTTGCTTTTGTTCTGGGTCAAAGGGACACAATTCTCGGAAGATCTTCAGGTTTTAATCTCTCTGGACTTTCTTGGAAGAAAATAAAGGCCTTTCTAATCCTTTCAACCTTCAACTTCATAATGTAGATGTAGAGCAGCTGCCATCCAAGACCAGGGAAGCCCCTGCTACCCTGTGACAAAAACTCACATCCAGAGTGTGGGAGGTTTTAAAGAAATTTACAACCCACACTCACTGCCATCTGTGAGAGTCGGAACATGGAATGAAGGAAAATCGAGAGTTTTGTTTTCAGCTTCAGATCTCTATACACTACAGCTGACCAGTACAAAGCCTGCATTTTTCAAATGCTTTTACGATCTGCCGCTTCTCACTCAACTGCGAGATGTTCCAGAGAGCCGACGGTTGAGGCTTAGGGAAGTCAGTAAGACCATGTCTTCTGATAACAGGATGTCCGAGTTCCGAAAGATGAACTCTTTCCCCGTGACGGGGGGCAGTTATTTCTGAAATCTTTTGCTTCAGTTATCTCTACAAAAACGGATTTTCTGTAAGTAACTTTCTGGCTGTTTGTCTTTTTTTTTAGCAGGTGGAGGGATGAGTTTCTCCCCTGTCCCTGGCACTGAAGTGCCACAAACAGCAAATGGAGTCACAACACCCGTTGGCTTTGAGAACGGCCCTCATTTGTCTGTGAAATGTGGGAGCAGCTCAGCAACCGGATCAGCGGAAGCGTCGGCGGAGGGAAACTCTGAGAATTTGGTTGACGTGGAAAGCGAAGGCCCAGACCGTGAACACCTCTCTGACGCAGAGACTGACATTAATGGGAGAACATGCAGTTTATCAATAAATAGCCCTCAGACAGCAGACTCCTCCTTCACTGCTGGGAACACGTTACATTCAGAGCCCGGATCCAGAGACACAGAAGCTCCTGAGTCCTCCGAGACTGCGGATGAAGTTCTCATGTGGAAATTAGGCCTCTGCGCAGAGCCCAAACACTCAAATGAACATGGAGGCCCTGTGACTGCAGACAGGCTGCAGACACCCTCAGGGAGAGCAGAGGGCGGTGCTGCCAGCCAAGACAAAGAGGATGGAGAGAAGGAGAAACAAGATGAGGAGGAGGATGAGAAGGACGAAAGCACCTGGAGTTACCAGCATCCCGGAAGAACGAAGGACACCGAGGTCAGTGACCTTTAAATGTCTTTTTTTTATTTATTTAATCTTGAGCTTCATGGGAGAGAGGGAAGAAAACACTGACTTTTACGTCAGCTACTGGGATTTAAGCAACACAAGCTAACTTTAAAAACTCCAGCAGGAGCATTATCAATCCTGCAAGATTTGTATCTTTCTTCTGCTCATTCTGCATCTCTTTCTGCATCCATCACCTCACTTCCAGCTTTCACGGCACTACTCTTCCTCAGCCCCTGGTCCTAGTACATCCTCCTCTTCCTCTCCTCCTGCTCTCCTCCCCTCGGATGAAACCCCGTATCCCCCACACGTCATGGCCCAGGTTTGGGTTCGTAATGTCCGGGGGATGCAGGACAGCAAGAGCCTGGATGAACTCAGTCAAGCATGTGGAGGTAAGCTTCTTCCATATTCCATATTCCATATTGTTTTGAGTCCCACAATATATCAAATTATATATTTATTAGGCCTGAACAATTAATCGCAAATGTATCGTTATCCCAATATCTCTTGCAATATGGCGATAAAAGGTTACCTTAAATGTGCCAAAACAATCTTATGGCAGCTTGAAGTATTTAACGATACAAATTTATGCATTTGACCAATCGGATGGAGCCCTTCATGTTGTTGACCAATCGGATGGAGCCCTTCTATGTTAGATGTAGATGAGTCATTTGGAGTATAATCCAGATCTAGACTTAAAACATTTCTGTTTAGCCGTGTATATGACTGAAAGGTCCTATCTGCACTTTTCTTTCCTTTCCTTCCTTTATTTTTAAATCAATTTTCAAATTTTTTCTTTTCTTTTAAAGTAAATTTGACGTTGATTATTTCTATGATGTATTGTGATTTTGATGTATTTCTCTGTTTTGTGAAGCACCTTGAATTACTTTGTGTACGAATTGTGCTTTACAAATAAACGTGCCTTGCCTAATTTAAGGTATGTTGACTTATTTAAATTAAATTGTTGCAGTGAAATGGAAATTATGTTTCTGGTTGTTTTGCTATTTGTTCATGTATCGCAAGTTATATCGTCATCGCAATGTTGATCACTAAATATCGCAAATTGCGAGTTTTCCTCATCGTGCAGCCCTAATATTTATATAATGCAATAAACTAAAGTCATTTTAGTCACAGTTCCGATCGTGTTGTTATTTGTAGTATTTGTTGGTAGTTTTTCTGACTGTCTGGGGGTTTCTCTTCACAGGTGGGTCAGGAGTTCGAAGTGGGGGCAGAGGAGGGCAGTCGGAGGGTAGACGGGCAACAATCTCTTCAGCTCTGGAACTAGAGGGTACTGTAAGCCAGGAAGGAGACCTGACCAACTTTATCACCAAGAATCTAGAGCAGAAGATCAAAATGAGCTCCAAGCCCAGTCTGGACTGCAGTGATTGTACGTGAACACCTGGGGCAGTCTGTGTTCTAGCTAAAATATAACTCTCCTGTTGTTGTTGTTGTTTTTGACCTGTTTTCTATCTGGCAAAGAAAAAAACTGCTGCCCCTGCAGTTAGCTTCAGTGGAAGACCAGGAGGAAAAGAATTAAAAAGAATAAAAGTTTTTAAATCAAGTAACAAAAGCAGGGACAAAGTAAAATGTATTAAGCTGTTTTCAAATAAATAAGTGTCTCCAGCCTTTTTGAGACTCGACATAATTTAGTTTTCCCATTAGCAGGCATCGCTCTTATCTGATTTTTCAGTGGCGAGATGCCGACACTCCGCCCTTCACTTTCCAACCTTTCCCAACGAGGATGTCAGCCGAGCTAGCCGCTGGATTTAAAGGCAGCCACGCCGTCAATATGCCCTCTGTGGCAGCTCATTACCTCCACCGGCTGATTCAATTAAGATGGATGACTCACGCTGTTTGGACTGCAAGAATTTAATACTGAGCTCCTGCTGCTGCCTCGCAGGGAAGCTTTTCCGATGTAGAGAATTTGAGTTGAACCACACGTCTTCTGGGTTTGGCAGATTTGTTGACCTGTGGTGTTTTATTTTCTTTGTAAAAAAATTTCCTCAAGTTGAGTTTTATTTTTCCTTCTGTCATCCTGCTTTTTGTTATTATTTGTGTGTTTGTAGTTTATGTTATAACTGAGATAAATGTACTTTTCCTCGAATACAATTCGAACTCACAATATTATGTCTTAAAAATAATTTTAAGCTAACTGCTGATCTGGCTGCAGTTTTACTCGCCCTACGTACATTTGTTGTCACCGTGATTCATCGTTTCTGTAATGTCACTGTCCTCGTTATCAGTCGGCCTAATTCCGTTCTCCTTCCTTTCCAGCCGACTGTTCGGGTCCCATCTACAGAAGCCGGGGGTTGTCACGGCGACCAGCTGATATCCCGCCCATTGACGCCACGGTTTTGTTGGACCTTCAGAAACACGTCCAGGACGTGGCGCACAGCGTGGAGCTGATGATGCGGAGCCTCAATGGAACCATCCAGAATGTGAGCTTCAAACTTTGTGTTATTCACTCAGCTGTGGGGTTTTATATGAGTCTGGTACAAGCAGACATTCCATGTTTGCAGCGAATTAGCATTAAGTTATGCTCTAAATGTCCTTCAACTTCTGAGTTTAAATGAGTTCTTGTCCTCTGGAGTCTGACCTCTCTGTCCGTTCATCCAGATGACTGCTCTGAGCGTGGGCTACATCCAAACCTACAGGGACTCCGTCGATAGCCTGGGGGAGTCTGTAGATATGAGCATAAAGGTAAACGGTCTGTCAATGTGGTTCTTTAAAATGATAAAGCGCCTGCTGGTTCTTAAAGACCCACTCCGATCATCTCTTGATCTATTTTAAAAGCATCCCCAGTCATCTTCTAATCATGATTATGGCTTTTTTTAAAATAAAAATATAAAGTGTTGTTTTCTAGGACATAGATTCTGCAGAGCAACAGGAGCTAATTAGAAATTCACCCCTGAATTGTGAGAAAGAACTGTTGGCGCAGAGTAAGCCCTCCCCAACTTTCCATCGTCCATCGCTCTCCTAATAGCTTACAGTCCTCCAAACCCACAACCTAACATTACCAGTGCAAAAAAAAACTGGTGAGAAATATTGAAGCTATACATCTGTCCAGTTTTGTGCCAGATTCCAGCTTGGATGAGGAAAACAAAGGCGGACGTGGATCTATTTACCTACAAGTGGAGGAATGGATCAGAGCAGGGAGCGTGTGGCCCGCCCAGCAGATGTTCTACGTCACTACAAGCTTTTCCAGATGCTGCTTGTTCACAACAATTTGAAGAAAGAAATACTTAGAAATGCAATTTTGAGCTCAATTGTTTTATAAAAGTCCTCCATCAGAAAAAAAGCCAGAAGAATATTTAAAAACACGATTTTCATCTGAGTGCGTCTTTCAGTGTTTTGATTATTACAGACCAAATAATATCAGCTTGATAGTATCAATACTGTCCTTTTGATAGTTTTTTGAGAATTTATTGTCCTAGCCACTATAAAATTCAACAAATACAGTTTAAACTGCGAGTTTTTACTCATGTCATATCAGGGAGCTACACAAAACCGCTTAACCAAAGTGAATCTGTTTTATTAGGAAACAAAGCAGCTCAGTGATTGGTCAACCTCTCCTAACATCTTGGAGTTGTGTTGAAAAGTTGTTCATCTGTGTGTATTGTTGTTCCCACAGGGAATGTACACCTTAATGGCTCGCTGTGAGGAGCTGGATCGTTCCATGCAGCCCATTCACGTCCTGGCTGCACAGATCCGGGACATTAAACGCACTCTGGACGCTCTAGAGGCGATCTGCAAGTAGCGCCGTCCCTTTGGTCCATACGAAAGTTTCAACATCATCTCCAAGGAGGATGCTGGGTAAAAAACAAAACTCAGCCCCTCACCTGTAGAGCTGGAGCCTGGGAAGCATCGCTGGTGATTGCAACTGGAGTGGGTCATGACCGTTTCTGTGTCGTTTACGTTTGCAGAGGGAAAGTGTAGGCCCGTGTCTCGGGGACGAGCCTTTTTCTTCCCGTTTTTTTCCCCCCTTAACGACGTTGTAATGAACTAAACCGAACCGACAAACAGATTCCTGAAGAGGACGGGATGAATGCGGTTTTCCCCCAGGAGTTTTTATCCGTCCTGCCTGCTTGGTTCAGATTGCACTAACCCCTTCTGGCCAGAGGGGGGCGTTATTTCTGTGTCTGCAGAGTGTAACATCAAACTTCTCACAGAAAAGGCTTTTGCACAGGAGCAGAAAGTCTATTTTTTTATCTTATGCAAAAACAGATCGACTGCACGCTGAGTTAGAGTAGACGACCGTCTGCCACTTTTAAGTGTTAATTTATTTCCTTTTGCTCAGCATGCACAAGTGCTCAATTGTGGAAACGAATCAGATCATTACACACTGAAGTTCTTTTACATCACACTCTCAAAGCTAGCTGTTAACTTTCCAAACCGCTTTTCTGAGACAAAACCACTGACGGCAGCCTGGAAGGTTCTGCTGGAAGGGTTCTTGAGCGGTTCTGTAACCTAAACTGATAGAGAAACCCTCAGCTCTGTCTTGGAATATTTCATCAATAATAAACCATTAAGAATCTTCTGGTACTTAATTTTTTTCTCTGTTGTTTACATCACTGTTATTGTTGTTTTGATCACCTCTAGAGTTTTTGATGATTCATTTGCAGCCTTTTTTATTTTGTTTTAATTTTTTTTAGACATTTTGTGTTTCAAAGCAAATTCTTTCATGTTTGTGGGTTATTGTCTCATAAAAACGTCTCTTTTAGCACTTAATTCTATCTCAGGTGGTTCTAATTGTCTGCTTTGTTGCAGCTCGCCAATTATTTATTTTTTATTTGATCACACGCTTTGATTGTTGATCCTTACCTATGGTTTTGCTCTGTCAGTAGGTATACGGCCTCTTTATTAAGTTAAAATTCAATTAAAGTAAAGATTTGATGACAACTGCTTGTTGAATTAAGATACACTTGTCCTGGATAAATATTTATTTACAAAAATCAATCTGTTTATGAAAACATTCATTTTTTTTACATGAGACACTTGAAATCCTAAAAATGTCATTTTGCTGTTTTAAATATGATGCAAGGAAAATGATGGCATCGAGTTTGAGAAAATATGACGTAGTGACAAGAATTCTTGGTAAAACCATTTTTTTCCCATTGACAGCTTTATGCTTCTTTAAATAATCTGTCACTGGGGAAACAACCTTTGACTTATTTCTAACGGTCCTCTTTTATAGTTCGTTTGGAATACAAACGATGTAGAATTAAGATAAATTAGGATTTGCTGCCTGAAGTAATCTGTTCCATTTTTATTTTGGAAGTTTTTCTCTAACAAAGTATATTGAACATTTTTATGGTTTGAATACACAATTGAAATAGGAAGTCGTCTTTAGTTCTGTGTTCATAGTTGTGCTTATTTGAAGTAATGGCATCTCATAATGGAATGTGTCTGTCATTGCACTGGTATGAAGTTTTTTTTTGTTTGAACTTACAGTTATATGTAATATGACATAAATCCTATAAATGTTATATTTTGAATGCAAAAATGTGTTAGAGCAATATTGAAAACACGGCCGCCATACTTTTTTCATCTCTGACGTTATTTGGAGGTTTAGATTTCCGTCCTTCCTTCCCTAATGAACACATGGGTCACTTCCGCAGCGTGTTCACATCTCCACCCCCACGTACACATGCACGTGCACGTGCAGGCTGTCTCACTGCTTTGTCCCTCCTGCTGACCCACAGTGTATTGATGGACAGATATCTGCCCCTATGTGTCAGAATTTCGCTCTTGGATGTAACATTTGTCTTTCCAGCAGATCCAGCATAAACGTGAAGCTTAAAATAGTAACCTACTCAAAAGGGGTTTATACAAATATACACCTTGGCTATCAGAAGACGCACAACCCCTTATTGTAATAGTAAAACCTGTGGAACACAAAAGGCCATTGGCTGTTGTGTCAAAAACATCTAGCCCACTCGGGCAAATATTGGGTTTCCATAAACGTTTTCAGAAGTTTGTTTCCTAACAGGAAACTTGAAACAAGCTCTGCAAGTAAATGATTTAATTACATCACATAATTGATTATTTATTTGTCTTGAATGTGTATTTTATTGAAAAATATTAAATGTACATATATTAAAAAAAAACAAAATATCACTGCTTCAACGATAACAGGAAAGACAGACAATATTATTAACATTAATAACACATTGTGTACTGACACACATGCCAGAAGCAGTGAGGAAGTCAGAAATCTCCTAAACATGTAGGAACTTTTATTTTTACTTTTTATTAACATATTGTAGTTCCACCAGTAATACTGCAGGGGGAGACATAGAACTCCAAAACCTCCTCTGGTACAGAAAGGCAGAATCCAGTTTCACAAAATTACAGAGAAGCTGAAGTTCTCTTACATATCTGAATCATGAAACTTATGATTCATTAAGCATCTCAAAGCTTGTTTTTTTTTGCATTCACATTACCTAAAATAAAAATTCGGAGTATCTAAAATTATATTTCTTTAACGCCTTTGTGAATTTGCCCTTTAGAGTGAAGCAAGCCAGTGTTTGTACCTTCTGCATCTTGGCACATCCAATGTGATAAAGTCTATTACCAGCTCTAGAGATTGTTTGTCCTTTATTAAAAGAGGGAATCAAAAATGTATGGGAAATTACGTTTATTCGTTTTTTTTTTTTTTTTTTAGGAATTGAGCATCTTCTCAAGGACACTTCAGAAAGGGCCACAGTCACAGCTCAGACCTGAAGTCTGAGTGAAAAGTCAACATAAAGGTCCCAGGCATAGACTTCCTGCCACCAGCCCCAGCAGAAGCATCCCGTTTGGGGCAAACAGCAGACTGGCCACGCTGTCAGTCGGTACTTCCAGTGAAGGCTTTGAGTTGCCAGTGTCGGGAGGGTCAGTTCTTCTAAATTTAGTGTCAGAGGCACTTTTTGCGGTGGAGGCTACTGTCACGGCTCCAGCATCTCCATCAGACTTGACTCCAACCGAAGCTCCATCCCTGGGAGCCTGCTGGTCTGATGCGTCCCCACCTGCAGTCTTGTACCACTGGCACCGGAAGTCTTTTTTCCAAATTTCCGCTGGATCTGACTCGACTGTTTCATTGCCTTTGTCTGGCTGAACTGTACCTTTTCCAACCTATAAAGGAGGCAGTAAAAAAAAACATATGATATATTGTCTAAGCATTAAAAACTAATACGCTTCATGATTTACGTTCGGCTCAGTTGAAGGTCATTGTAGCTTGATCAGAGATTTGGAAAATGGTTGACAGGTGTTGCTGTGTTCTGAAGTGGAGGATCAAACTGCACCTGATCCTCCTCTGGTGGGTCTTAGCTACTGTTTTCCTGTGTCTGTACTTAGCGACTAAACTCAGGAAATCTGCTGGTTACACAGCTCCCTGCCGCTTTCATCCTTGTTTTCTAAATAAACATCTACAGTTCTCTTAATTGGTATGATGCCCAAAATAGACGCTACATTTCCAGCTTCCATCAAGTGGAGATAATAGACAATTACTAAGTAACCGCTGTAGGAGTGGGTCACATGGATCGCAATGCAATCTGCTCTGACACTTTTTTTATCCTCACATTCATTTTATACATAAATAAATGAAGTTTAAATTGTTTTTTTTCAAATTTTCTGTCACCTTTCCAGTCACTGTGGATGAGGGTGGCAGATGGAGGTAAGCAGAGCTGTCTGGATCCAGACGAACACATCGACCCCTCCCCTGGCAAAGGGATGCTGAGCACAGCTGAGTTGCCGTGGTGATGTTCATGATGTAGGGTCCTAGCACTTTCTGGACAAAGTCCGCCAGGTCCTGGCATTCTCTCTGGGGCACAGAGAAGTGGGGTGGATTGTAATGAAGCTGAGAATTGGTCTCATAAGATGTGCAATTTTGAGACTAAATGGAAAAATTGGATGGTGCCTTTATTTCACAAATGGAAATGGACACATTTGCATATATATAGAACAGGAAAAGAACTGTGGATACAATTCTCAAACAAACAACACAGTGGTAAATTAGATGTATGTACACTGAAATGTAAGCACTTATACCTCTGTTTTAGGCTCACTTTTATCCCAGATGACAATACCTGCGGTTCCCATGGCAGCACTTTCTCCTATAGTATTGACCAGGTCAGTCTTTAAGGGAGAAAAATGTAAAAGAAATACCACCAAGTAAGCTGTTTTCTGAAGCAAATTTATTTCACTTTAACTAACATTTCATAAAGGGGATGTTTATGAAGTGAAAAAGTCTTTAAGAGCCCAGATCAGAGGGAAACATCTTACCTGTGATAGAAAGGTTTTAGTTGAGACGTAGACACTCTTGACCAATGGGAAGACGGGAAGGTCAAAATCTGTTCCAGCAAGAGATGAGACCCGTAAGGCTTCTCTTATCTGACCTGATGAGGAAAGCCTGGCTCCAGACGAGCCACTCTGCAGAAAGAGAAGCACTTTGTACATATTTGTGCTAAAAAGTCAAACACAGCATAGCTTTACGGTCAGAGAAATAAACTGTGCGTTGAGCTACGCTCCCAAATGAAAGAAAAGTTGTTAAAGGTTTCTTCGTTTTTTCCGGAATCCGGTTTTTTTGGGAGTTTTTCCTTACCGCGAAGGGGGGTCTAAGGGCAGGGATGCCAGTATAGCTTTGTCAGTTTGTTAGTCCATTTTTGTATTTTCCTATTGAACTCTTTGTATTCATGATCCTTTTGAGTTCATGTTTTACTTCGAAGCCCATCGAGACGACTGTTGTTGTGATTTTGGGCTATACAAATAAAATTGAATTGAATTGAATTGAATTGAATTAAAATGAGAAATTCAAATACAGGTAAAACACGACAACAGATGACTATACGAATAAAAATGTTGACATTAAATACTTTTGTTAATTAAGTTCGAAGTTCAGTGGGGAAGTAGAGGCTGTTAACTGCTCGTGTAATGGGTTTGGAGCAGACAAGAGGGGGGGTCGAAGAAGACCCAGTTTTTTCTAGCCAGGTTTAAAGACCCACTCTGATGGGGGGGGCGTTTTTGGTGTTTTTTAACATATTCTTGTGGAATTTTTCTGATGTTGAAGGGTCTCATATAAAAATTGTGAATCAGGAACAGACAAAAAAAAAACATTTGAAAAAGATCTTAGTTGTGAGGCAGAAAATGCGTTTTTTAAAATGTTTTCCTCCTCCGAGCTGGTATCTGGCTCAAATCTGAATAGCTGAATAGCTCCTATGATTCACCATAAAGAATGCTCCACACCAACTACTTAGAGCCGATTTCTAATGAACTCCTGCCGCTCTGCAGAAACTATTTCCTAGAAAACAACAGGTTTTATTTTCATTTGGGCTAAAAATGGCATAGTCATAATGAAAAGACTACTGGAACGCTTGGAAAATGGGTTCCAGTATTCTTTAAGTGGGTCTTCAAGTGCTTACAGTGCTTCAGCCTATTCCCTTCTTGTTTTGTCAGTTTCTCATTAGATCGGTTTTTAGAAATGCTGTGAGAAGAGGCTTCCACCTGCAGCTTGTCCAGAGTCAGGAGGGGGTAGAGGGCGGAGCATCGTTTCCATAGCCACAGGAGCTCATCGTTAAGGGCCGCCTCAGCGGGAGGGCACCGGCCGGTGTAATTGCTTAATGCTGTTTGGGTGGGGTCGTTGTTGTTGCAGCTAGGGTAAGGAGAAAAGCCCCACAGTGCTTTGGGCCTCAACCTTTTGACCTCTCGTAGACTTTCCATCATGACTGACTGGGCTGCTGCTTCGAAGTCCACCTGCAGGGAGACGAAATTATCCTTCAGCTCTCTAAGCTTTCCTAGAACAGGCTAGACGACTTGAGTTGTCCAAATATTTGTAAAACAGCAGCTGTTTTGATAAATAACAGATTTTAAATAGACGTTAATCCAGGATTATTAAAAATATATTTTCTAATTCTACTTCAAGCTACCCAAGCATATTTGACTTTATCTAATCCCCCTGTTTTAACCAAATCTTCTCACCTTTGACCATTTCTCCACTTCTTCTGGGGTCCATTTTGGAAAGAAGGATTTCATCAGCTTCCTGGAGGCCTCCTGATACATGGCCTGTTTCTCTCGGTTCCTGGACCATTGTGGGAGCCACTCTGCCCAGCGCAGGACCCCCAACCCCAGGTACCTCGGGGAAGGTAGAGCTGCATCTAAGTCTTGCTGCAGTTTTTGGATGTGGCTGTTCAGGCGTGTGTGCTGCGGAAGCCCCTTGTTGACAGGTGTGCTTTTGTCTATGAAGTAGGGGTAGTTTCCCAGGGTGTCCTCGTAAAAAACGGCTATACGTTCTGGCTCCATGCCAAAGGACCTGGCATCTGCTCTGTCGAAGCAGGAAGAGTCGCGGATTCCCCAGAAGATGATGAAAGGCTGTCCAGACAGAAGAGGAGGCTGTGCGAGCGGTGGCGGACCGCTCTTACAGGGGCAGGCAAAGAGACCGAGGAGGAGGAGGAGAACGAGGGGGGCTGACAAAAAAGCTGTGGGTTTCGATTCCGGCTGTGGGTCTGGATGGAAATGAGGTTTGGTGCGCGCCATTGAAGTGGCTCACCCCTCCAGGCCGTCACATTCAATCATGTTGCTAAGAAAAATAAAACAGACATCCATCAGTTTGTAATTTGATGTACACAGTGATTCCAGAGACTCCATTTGACAATAATAACAAATCTGCAGCAAATTCACTATTTTTGATAGTTTTATTCTCAGAGACTTATCTGTTATTTGTGCAGTGACCAGTATGGTATAGTGACTGTAAGGCTGAACCTGTCGCCAAAGACGCTGAGGCAAGCCTATCGTTTGTAATGCACTAAAATACATAAATAATCCAAATGCCAACAAGGTCCTTTTCTGTAATATTAACTAAAAAATAGCTAACAAGTTTTTTAAAATCATTCTAGGTAAACATTATAAATGAAGCGGCCAAAACAAACAACAACAGGAAGCTAAGCTAAATCAATTTCTCCCCCTGATCATGTAGATAGGAGATAGAACTTTAATTTTTTGACATAGTTATAGCTAAAACAAAAATTCAAAAAGTGCTCTCTGGTCCGTGCATCATTTATATTATCAAAACAACAATTTACTGTGATCAAATTTATAGCTTAAAATACATAAAAACAGCATCATGTGGTTAATGAAAACCACAAATGTAACAAATTAATTTTGCTGCTTAATTACAGCTAAAAGTGCCTTAGTCATTAAAAACAATGATTAACAATTAATGTTCTCCTTTTATGCATATCCCTTTACTTATTCGCACAGGTGCTTTGGCAGAAAGGATGCCCTTCCAGACACAACCCTGAATTTTTATCCGGGCTGGGGACCCAAACTTTTGGGCCCCTTGTTGCTACATAGTGGCTATACAAAAAGAGTATTAAAATCTATAAAACAAAAATAAACAGCAATAAATATACCCAAAAGAAAACATAACATGATCACAATACTGCAAATTTTTAAAACCTTCACCATTGGACGTCCAGATTTTTAACATATTTTAACCATGTGACTTTGTCCAAACAATGGTGACTATATATGGTACATAATAAAGAAAACAAACAACTGAAAAATCAGTTCAAAGCATTTTGGGGTCATGGGGGGGCTGCAGCCAGTCCCAATCACAGTAGGGTGAAGGAGGGGGGGAAAACCCTGGATGCTTTGCCTCTTCACTGCTGTTGTTCACCTTTCAGCATATCCCTTCAGTGGTCGCCACAGCAAATCAGCTTTTGGTTTGGCAGAGATTATCATGCCAGACACCCTTCCTGACACAACCTCGTATATTATCCAGGCTGGGGACCGGCACAGGGAGACCCAGACTTGCCCCCCCCCCCGTGTGGCTACATAGTCAGGCAGTGGCATGAAGGGTCAATAACCCGCGGTGGATGGAGCTCATTGTTCCACACCCTGGCTAATGAATCCTGGTTTCCTGTGCACCAGTCCTGCACTTGACCAACTGAGTTAATAACCTTTTAACAGCTAAAAGTAACTTTCCACAAATATGTTGATTTAAACATGGAAATAGACTGTCAGGAATTGTTTTGTTCCATCTTATCAAATACTTACTTGGGTGAAGCCTGTGTTTCTTAGTGTTTTTAACATGCTTTTGTGGCAATTTTCCTCATCATATAAGACATATAAAAAGAAAATCAAACTTCCAAATTGCATTTCTGAGTATTTCTTTTTTTAAATCGATGTGAATCATCGCAGACAAAAGAGATGCTGTTCGTGACGTAAAAAATGTCGCGGTCGGGCCACAAGCTCCCTGCTCCGCTCTGCAGAAACAATGTCCCAGAAAACTATACAGGTTTTTAAAATTTGGCTAAAAACAGCATAATCGTAATTTAAAGACCACAAGGAACACCGTGAAAATATTTTGAAAGATGATCACTGTTCACATTCCTGTATATTGGAAATGTTTTCAGTTTTAGTTTATTTCAGAGTTTTTCTTAAGAGTTTGTCTTTTTTCTTTGGAGTGATATTCTGTTGTATTAGATTTCCATGTTGTCATATTATGTTAAATGTCGTTCAGTTGGTTATCTGCTCTTTATTTCCTGCTTGTGAAGCCATTTACTTGTTTTTCCATTGTTCTCTTTTTGGTTATCATTTCTGTTTAGTGGTGTGTCGTTTTTCTCTCTATGGTTATTGTCTTTATTTCAGCCAGCATTCTGTTTCCCCCCTGGAATTAGATAGTTTACTCCTCTGTTCTGTTCTCCCATTTTGTGTATTTTTTTAAGGGTTAAAACTCTGACATAAAAACCAGCATCACATTCTTTGGAAGAAGAGGCACAACAGCAAAATCTAAAACAGTGATTTGGTTTCATAAATTTAGGAAACTGTCCTTCCTCACATCGTTGAGTCTGTAGCCCGGCTCACACATTCAGGGATTTTAGTCTCATTGTGTTCCTGAAAGGAAATCCAACACATCTGACCCCCTTAAACTAATGTTTGACATTTATACAAATTGCCCAAATAAAAAGTCTGCAGTTTCATTCTTCCCAGTTTGTGCCTGATCATAAAGTTTAAAAAAAAAGGCAAACAATTGCTTGTTAGCAGTGGCAGCTCTGCAAGAGCACAGATAGCTGCATGTTCTATAACAAGCCATTAAAAAGGGAAGAGTGGCGCTGTGTGAGAAGTGACAGGTGGAAACATGGTTGCTGAAAATCTAAATGTCACAGACTCCTGGAACATGCAGTCTGCTGGTTACAAAATAGATCCACAGAGGGGGGAATATCAGCTCTGCCGCTCTGGTGTAGCTTATTTTCTACAGGTGTTTGTCATTATCCAGGCTCGTTAGATCATTTGATGGGTGGATCATTGCTGGAAAATGAACCGTTTCAACAGTGCAAAACAAAGCAGGAGGTGGGGGGGGGGGGTAATGGCTCACAATCAATTGCTACAAACAATCATCCTCATTTAAAATAGCAGTGATGGAGTTTGAAATGAGTTTAGTCTGATCTTATTGGTCCTTGCGATGAGAAAACATTAGAATTAAAATGGGAATGAGCTCCCTGTTCTCTGTCCTCATCCACAGCTCTTAATTTTAATGACTTTTTAACACCAGGGTTGATAAATAATTAAGTGACTGATTAAAACGCAGCCACACTCTGTTTGTTAAATGTGCCGAAACCTGTGAAATGTGTTCAGATTCCGTATCCAACAATTTATCTGATGTTGAACTTGCATCTTAACTATTGTGTTCTGACAAAAAAAACGCAAATGAATATTTCTAGTCCGTAGTACCTCCAGGATTTTAATGGCGTTGACAGAAGCTGATTAAGCCTCCAGATAACTATAACATGTAAGCTCTAAATCCAGCAGGGTCGGAGATCACAGAGTTCATGGCGTCCTGCACAGACGTTTTGGGGTTTTGCACCCATTGTTTTAGGAAAATATGGGGTTCAATGGTTCCAAAGGTGGTTCTAAAGGTTCCAATGGAGTCATTCAGTGAGGAATGTACAAATATTTAAAGGGAAAGATAAAAACGCTTTAGTCCTGGAGGAAACATTTACAGTGTAACCCTTGTGCTATCCTAGGCACTTTAACATTGGGAGTTGGGTCATCTAGACCCACTAGACAGTGCGCTGAACCTTTTTTCTTCAATGATTTGTGATCTTCACTGGTGTCCATGGATTACATGAAATCCTCTCCACCTTTATCCACCTTTGTCATGGTAGGGAGAGCACATCAACGGTCATCTTGACCCCATGGGATGGCAAAAGGGTTACGGGAGCAGTATTCTAGAAGCCAAACACTGCTGGTGGTGTTTTTATTTTAAATATCAGCCTGTTCTTTAAGTAACCAGTCCACACCCAACTCAGAAATGTGTAGACTATAAGCTTAATGAAGACAAATATCATATCTATGTGTACCATTAAAGATAGTTTAATTGTCCTGTGTGTATAGAACCTGAGCAAATATATTTATTTTTTTTGAGTGCTAAATATCTTCCTTTTTTTCAATTCCCAATATGTATAATCTGGTCACACTTTATGCAGCACTCCGTGAGTCGCTGCTCATACTGGGGGGTAAATGTGAGAACTGGCTAATCTGTTCCGGATAAGCCTCTTCTCTGTGTTTACTTTTCTGTTTGGTCAGAGGTTGATCCTTTAGCCCTCCGCTGCTCTAAATAAAAAAAGATGCCTCCACCTACGCGTTTTAAAAATATCCAAATAGAGCCGTCATTTAGCAACAGTTTGAATGGTTTAGAACTCAGGCACTACATTTTTTAACATTTTGCAATGAAATAAACTACAGGGAGTGAGTTGACAAACAGTGGCTGCCTGCCTGCATGGTGGTATGTATGGCTGAACCTCCTCTTGTTGGAGAATGTAGATTACCTTTTACTCATTTTTATTCTGCTCTTTTAACTAGATGCTGTAAGCGGCTGGACGTGTTGCAGATGTCATGAGCCACTGCGTGTTCTTTCCCCACCCTTTATATACATTTTAATGTGTTTTAGAGTGGTGCTGTATTTATTGTGTGTTTGACTCTGCTTCCTTTTTATCATTGCATAGGTTGGAGTCCGGTGCGTGTGGTGTTGGTGAGGGGGGCCCCCTTGTGACAGCGTCTTCCTCACTCTAGTTCCCTCACTGTGTTTATTTCCCTTTTAGTGTTTAGTGGAAGTTTCTTTGGCACTTTTTTTTTTCTTAGTGTGTGGATTTGTTTTCAGCACGGAGTGGAGTGAGGTGTGCTGCCGCGTACTGGCTTAGTCCACGGCCCCTCTCTTCCCCTCCCCTCCTGCGCAGGCGGTCGGCTCGGCCTTCCTGTTTTATCTCTGTATCTCTTTTTATTGTATGTGTCCAGCTAATCAGAGTAAAACTGAACTTTTAGAATTTAAATTGTTTAAATTAAAAATTTATAAGCTTTTATTGTCTCAGCCATTTTTGTTTTGGTGGCTCCACTCTGCACTGATGGTACCTTGGTCACACTAGGGTCCGCCCACTTCCCTGTCTTGCTAATATGGAGATGCTAATGCATGCTTTTATCATGAGTTAAATTGATTATTGTAACGCCCTGCTTGCTGGTCTTCCAAAAACCAACATTAGGAACCTTCAGATTCTCCAAAATTCTGCTGCACGAGTTCTTACAAAGACAAGAGGCAGGGCTCACATCACCCCAACTTTAAAATCCCTGCATTGGCTCCCCATATGCCTCAGGATTGATTTTAAGATACTTTTAACCATTTTTAAATCTCTTAATGGTCTTGCGCCTTATTACTTATCCAATCTTTTAGTAAATACGAACCCTCGCGGACCCTGAGATCCTCTGGCACTGGTCTGTTAACCATTCAGACTGTAAAACCAAAACCTATGGAGAAGCCATATTTCAGCACTATGGCCCCCGTTTATGGAACAGTCTAGAGGACCTGAGAGCCACAGAGAGCATTAATGCTTTTAAGAAAAGGCTAAAGACCCATCTTTTTAACCTGGCTTTTAATTAATTTTTTACTATCTTTATTTTTTATCTTGTTCTATAAACTTACCGTACACTAGATTTTAATGTGTAATTTTAATTTACCTTATATCAGTGTTTTATTGCTTTTTTCAATGTTTACTTCATCAGTCTCCTTTTTTTATTGTTTTTTTATTTCCTGGTGCTTCTTCAGTTTGGACCTCTCCCTCTGGGTCGGCTGCTGTTCAGCATAAACTTGGCCTAGGGCATGGAGGTGAGAAAACATCAGGTTTTTACATCTTCTGACCCCCTTTCTTTTATTTTTTTGTTTTATTTTGTCTTATCTTTCATTTTAAAGTGTGTCCATAAAAAAATATTATCAAAACGATTCAACAGATTCTGTCGATCAGTATTGAACTTCCAAATGACAAAAGCAGAAAATCAGTGTTTGTAATCCAGATTACTGAAATTGTTCAAAATTGTTGAAAGTCCGTTCTGTTGATTTAAATTATCTTTTTAATGTCTGTTTTACTAAAGACATTTTGCTTTTAGCAACTTCCTAGAAATGTTCATGTTTTTCTGTTTTCAATTTGTTAAAATCATAGAAACATAGAAGATGTGTGACTTAGAGACTAAAAAACAACAAGGTATTGCATTCCAGTGTCCTTGCTGAATGAGGGGAATGTGCCTCTGCTGGGGTTAGCATCAGCTGTTTAAAAGGATCATCTGGAAACATCAAAATATGATTACTCTTACTCCATTACTGAATTCTGGAGAATGTGTATTGTGGTATCAGATGTTACTGAGTGGACCTCGGAGTGTTTGTCCTGCATATGCGGTTCTGTCTTTTTACTCTGGAATGTGAAGATCAGACTGGTACCTGAAAAACTTTTTTTCTGAAAAAAATCTTTTGGATTTGAGGTGCAAAGCAGCATCTAAAATCTTCAAGTCCCTGCTAAAAAAAAGGGTACTTTTCATAAATATATATTAACCTTAAAAGCACAATTTAGAAAAATAATCAACAGGAGGAGTGCTTGTTTTTGCAGAAGGAACAAGCTGCACTTTGGATCATTTTGTTTTACTTTTCCTCATCTGGTCTGCAGGTAATTGATGTAGGAATACAGGTGGGAAACGCTTTCATTCATTAGCTAGTGTGGAAAAAATGCACCTCCAAGTTTTGATGCAGAACGATTCATTTCCTGCTCATAACTTCTAATTTCTTGTATCCATTATAGGTGCCACAATAAATATGGAACATGTAGACGAGTTCAGGTGGAGAGTCTGGTTCTTCATCCTCTTTCGGCTTTTCCCATCAGGAGTCGCCACAGCGAACGATTCGCATGGAACACTTGGCAATGTTTTACACCGGATGCCCTTCCTGACGCAACCTTCTCAAAGCAACCGGGCTTGGGACCGGCACAGAAGTAGAGAAGGGAACAGGGAGCAGCCCGGATTCGAACCCTGTTTTCACGGACGGAAGGCGCCGCAAACCAGCACGAGTTAAACCGGCTCCCTAGGTGGAGAGTCTGGTTAAATGCTAAAATTACAAACGTGTGAGTTTTTGAGTTTTCACTCATTTGATGTGTTCTGCAAAGCAAAATTACCAAAGTACGATTTCTGCCTGGTGCTGCATTTTACCAGTTGTAAAGCTGTACATCAAACCACAAGATTTAGGTTTAAAACCAACAGATTTGAGGAAAAACTGCAGGGAATTAATGAGCCTGTAGCATATTTGCACATTGTCTTTTGGTAAATATATACTGTGGATTTTTATCAAGGAGGCAGCATCAGAGAAACTGACATTCAATATGCTAAGTTTTAATAGTTGACTTCAGAGAGTAAGGCTAAAAGCTAGATCAAAATATAAATGTTGTCATCCAGTTGAATGATAAAATCTATGCATAGGAATCCAGCTATAGTGTCAATTCTCTTTTCTTAAGCTTATGCCAACATTAATTCTGAAGAGTTTTTAAGCCCATCACTATAAAAGAAGATTATTGTAGTTTTTTATATAAATGTTTTTTCTTTTATCATATCAAGATTAAAGTTGGACATCTGTCGCGAAAAAGCGAGACAGAATTTGGCAAAAAAGAGAGAAAAGCACAGAAAAAAGTTGTTGTTTTTTTTTAAGTTTAATTGCATTTTTGATAAAAGTCAGAACTTGTGTGAAAAAGTCAGGTTGTAGAATATAAAGCAAAAATTTCTAATGCAGAACTTTCTGCCTTTCATTATTCTGTGATTATATATAAAGTTCCCAAAAGCCAAGTTCCATTACCGGGGTTTGGGTCGCCGAGGCACCCGCGTCTCGACTGCCACCCAAACCACATTGCACCGGCCCCTTTTGAGGGCTCCTACGGGTGGTGGGCCCATGGGAGAGTGGTTCCACGTCGCTCCTTTGGGCCCGTGGGAAAAGCCCCGGTCACCAGGCGCTCGCCTGTGAGTCCCAACCCCGTGCCTGGCTCCAGAGTGGGACCCGTTGACGCCAAATAATCGGGATCTGGGTGACGTAATCGGGAGCAAAGGAGAAAGAATCGGAGAAAGGTAGTTTGCCATCTCTCGGTGGGTGGAGTGTCCCTGCCCCAGGTGGAGGAGTTTTAATATCTTGGGGTCTTGTTCACGAGTGAGGGAAGACTGGAGCATGAGATTGACAGGTGGATCGGAGCGGCGTCCGTAGTTATGCGGTCGCTGTATCGGTCCGTTGTGGTGAAGAGAGAGCTGAGCCGAAAAGCAAAGCTCTCAATTTACCGGTCGATCTTCGTTCCAATACTCACCTGTGGTCATGAGCTATGGGTCATGACCGAAAGAACGAGGTCCCGAATACAAGCGGCTGAAATGAGCTTCCTCTGTAGGGTGGCTTAGAGATTGGGTGAGAAGCTCGGTCACCTGCAGAGAGCTTGGAGTCGAACCGCTTCTCCTCCACATGGAAAGGAGGCAGTTGAGGTGGCTCGGGCATCTAGTCCGGATGCCTCCTGGTCGCCTCCCTGGGGAGGTGTTCCAGGCATGTCCCACTGGGCGGAGGCCCCGGGGAAGACCCAGGACACGCTAGAGGGACTACGTCTCTCGGCTGGCCTGGGAATGCCTCGGGGTCCCCCCAGAGGAGCTGGAGGAAGTGGCCGGGGCAAGGGAAGTCTGGGCATCTCTTCTTAGACTGCTGCCCCCGCGACCCGGTCCCGGAGAAGCGGAGGAAGATGGATGGATGGATGGATGGATGGATGGATGGATGGATGGATGGATGGATTGATGGATGAATGGATATATATCAAGTTGATATATAACATATTTAAATTTTAAATTAAATGTTTGTGGTTCTCTTTCTTATTGGACCCGGTCACTGAGAAATAGGTGCAAATTTCAAAGGAATGTGAAATGCCCTTGAAGTCTACATTTTAAAACTATAGAAAATGTGACATTTTAGGTAAAAGAAAAAACGATTTTCTGTTCCCTACATGGTTTCTATTTTCTTTTTCGGGTGATCCCAGTCCTCAGCGAGTCATTCCAAAATCCATAAAACACAGTTTTGCTCGTATTAAAACAGTTTTTGAAGACCATTTCTTTGCATTTGCTTCAAAAACGGCTTGAATAAATGATAAAAAAAAATATCTTCAGCAAATCTATTGGTGAACAAGTTAACTTACTGATGGAGTTGCCACTCTTTAAATGACGCCATCTTGGTGATGCTCTGGTTGTAAATATGCCATATCAGTCACATATGACTATGAATCCTGCAACATAAGCAAAAACACAGTTTTTGTTTCAACTAAGTATTTTACATTTTTTCGCTTAAAAGCACTTTAAAGTTAGAATTATTGTTTTTAAAAACCTCTCACTTGAATAAAATGTTTAATAAAGCTCTTTCACACGAAAATTGCTGCATTATTTGTCAAAGATCTTACATTTTCCATAAAAAACATGGCCGCATTCTCTTTGATTACTGTGACAAGACTTATGCCTGTTTTTACTTACAGCATTCACGTCTCCCGTTTCCTTAAGTCATTGCTTGTTTTATCCTGATTACCTGGTTAACCTTTTGTTACTCTGCCTGTCTATGACAGGTTGTGTGTCTGTACTAATCTCTATTGTGTCTTTTTCTTAAGGGTCCAATTACAGTTTCTACTCCACAATGCACCGAACCCAGGCTTAAAACATCATTTACAACATCTATAATCACGCTGAGTTTTGTACAAACATTTGGATTCAAATTCAGTCACCTAAAACAAACCTGGGCAGGTGTGACATGAAGAAACAAGAAGGACAACACAAAAGTATCAAATATCTCCTAACTTTAAGCACACTGCACAGCATACAACTTTAATGCAAAGCATGAAGCATTTATTGGACATGCCAAAATCTGTTATAACTTTAAATTAAAAAAGCAACAAATATAATAAAAAAGTAGAACAACCAATTTATTAAAATTAATTAAAAAAAAAAAAAAATATATATATATATATATATATATATATATATATATATATATATATATATATATATATATAAACACATATAATATGTGTGTGTGTAAAGTTTATGATACAGAAAAGAGAAGGCTAAATTGCTAAAGAATAAAATAAAAACGTTGAGCCACTCTAAGATGTTTTTACACTGCACACAGCAACCACCATTTCAAATGATTCGTCTTTTTTCTTTTCCTCAGACATGATAAACTTACCCAAGTCTGTGTCTTATTCCCTGTACAGCTGTAAAGACATCTGAGCTTCAGCTCCGGCTATGTTTTTGTCCTCTGTCTTCAGTTTTATTCTACACTCTTCCAAGTAGAAAAACAAAATGATGCCGCTGGGGTATCTGAGGACATGAATGAGAAGAGCATGTATAAACCTGCTACAAAGAGGCTACTCGCATCCAAAGGATGCACATAAGAAAAAGAAGAAAAAAAGATTCGGGAGGGAGAGGATAAAAAGAGACAGAAATAGAAAGGAGAATTAAAAGTTGCCGGGAGAGGAAGTGATGGTGAAAAACTAAGAAGGAAAGCTATGAAACAGGTGTGAAGGGAAGCCAAAGAGAGATAGAGGGGACATCTAAGGTATATCCGTTTGAGTGACAGAAGCATGGGCAGGCACATGCATGGGTGTGTGTGTGATTTCACCCTCACAGTAAGGCTAAGCTTCCTTAATGAACGATGGTAAGCAGGGTCAGAGTAGACCACGGCGGCCCACATGACCACTGACACTGTTTGTAATCCAATAATTCCTTGCTCTCCCACTGCGGCTCTTTACTAAACAAACGCTGGAGCTGCGAAGGATCACACCTGACATCCTCCTCACATCCTAACTTCTTCATCCTTAAAAATACTTTCTTTTGTCCTCCTCAGTTACTGTCCTCCTGTTTGACTATATATTTGGTTTTTAAATGTCTCCGTTCTTGAGGCTTTTGGTCCTCTGCTTCTGTCTCCCAAATCCCAATCAGGGTAATCTAATTTCCTTTCTATTGCATTTTATCTGATAGGATAACAGTCAACTATTGGAAGTGTAAGGAACTATTTTTAAAAATAGAAATTAACCTAACATTACTGGAGAAACAAAAAGGCGAGCAATATTGGAGCCATCCAGCCATCCAGTCTTCCAGCTCAGACAAGGAAAAGAAAGACATACATAGATGTATTTGCCTATAAGTGGATGCACCAGAATGCATGGTGCAGGGAGCTTGTAGCCCGCTGACTGTAGCACCGGCATCCATACTACAAGTTTTTTCAAACAGCATTTTTTCATTTGTTCCTGATTCAAATTGAATAAAGAAATACTCAGAAATGCTGTTTTAACCTTAGTTTTCTTCATGCATGTCCTCCATCATGAGAAAAATGCTGCAAGAACATGTTAAAAACACCAAAAGCCCCATTTTCATTGGAGTTGGTCTTTAATTAGACTGCTGTAAACTTCAAATTTTATTTTATTTTACATAAAGTTTACTTAAATTCCAAACTTTTCAGCAGCTAGTCATAGATAATTATGATCCTATTTTTCCAGAAAAAAATAATAATCTTACTCTTCTTGGAAATACCCAACTTGGAAATAATTGGACTGACTTGACATTAGTGAACTGTTTAGTATATTTTGGGATTTTTGCTAGATTCAGAACCCAAATAGCAGGTGTGAAGATTTTGTTTCCCGAAAATGACGTTGACCTCTTTTTTCAGTTTTTGCATTCAAAAACATTACATTATCTTTGTTTTCAAGCTTGATTTTGTTTCCATGCCGTTGCTCTCACAGCCCATCTCTCTCCCTTAGGTTACCTGTCATTTCTTCCATTAGAGCTGTCACTGCACACAATAGGTAATAACTGGGTCAAAAAATAACACCTGTGCTCTCATGCTTTTCTATAAGTTCTCCTTTTTTTTCCTTCACCTTTTTGTGCTGCTTGTGCTAGCTGCAGGCATTTGCCCTTAACTCTCAGCACTCAAGACAATAATAATGACTATTATTTTTAGAACGGCAGATAAAGAAGGTTCAGAGAGAATGTGAATGCCAACCAGCTGGAATCACAAGTCTTGACTTTAGTTCAACTCTATTTTTCCCAAAAAACATGCAGACACAGAAAGATGAACTAGTTTGTGTATTTAGTGTGTTACAGCTGATTGTGTTTAACCTTATTTAAATTAATCTTGAATAGCTGTAATGACACATTGTGTTGTGTGTATATGTGTCATTAATTAATCTATTACTTAATGTCAAAACAATGATCCACATATTGATCCACATTTGACCACCTCTCCTAACATTGTATGTATGTAGTAAAATTAGAGAACTTTACACAAAGGATCCATTTTAATTTATTTTTTTATTTCAAAGTCCTGATTCAGTTTTCTGTTCTTTCTATCTGATGCGACAAGACTAATATGATTTTCAAAATAAAATGCTTGGAACTTCTATTTTTGAAGCAGTTTTTACAAGGTGTCTTATTGATTACTTTAAAGAAAATATTGCTTTAATGTAGTTTTGAATGAAATAGAATAGAATTGAAGTGAATTGAATATTTTCATTGTGACATGTTACAGAAAGTATCACTGTATATTTTGTGTCATTTTTATATTATTAGGCATTTTCAGAAAGTAAACAACACTATAATCAATTGAAGGTAAGTTTTAACACAAAACAAAAAAAAGACTACTATAACCTCATACTAGTCCACTAGACTAGTACAGTTGTATGAAGACAGGCTCTAACAAAACTAAACTAAACCGTGACCGAAAAAAAAGAAGACACTGAGTTTAAAAAAAAAAACGATCAATTTGTAATAATAAGATACATTTTTTATAATGTTGAACAAAAAGTTGACAATCCAGAGGACTGACTAACTTGAATATCCAAAGTAAGAATGATTCGAACTAAAGCAACTGTGAATAATCAGAAACCTGAACGTGGTGTAGAAATGACAAAACATGATTTAAGTTTAATTGAAATAAATTCTAACTAAAAAATCTGCCTTCTAAATTAGTTGTGACATTTTTCATCAAGTATAATTTCTTCTTCTTTCTCATGTTATATGGTGTGCTGTCTATTTTGTGTTCCCAGTTATTCTTTGGCAAATTCGATGACACAAGGAAGAAATAAGTGTAGAAATGTGTTTGTTTTGGTACCCCTGTCATGTTGCCCCTTCATTTCTTTCATATTGGTCTTTCTGTTCATGTGTTGGCATGAATGATGGCGTGTTTGTTTCAGCTGCGTCTGACCTGATTGTTGCTGGTGTTTGTTTTTGTCTGTGCAGCCGGTTGTAAATGTGTTGTGATGGTACAAGCATGGGCCACCTCACACCATCATCGCACATTCACAACAGCCCGCAGAGACGACAACAAGCCTACTATCGACAAATGTCATCTTTAAGGAGGAGAGGTGGGTGCAGTGATTATACAAAGGTCACAATAAACACTGATCATCATGTGTATACAACAATACATCAACCAGATTACATGTATTCCATGCCTTGGGTCATCTGCTTTGAGGCCAGGTTCCCATGGCAACAAATCAGTGAAGGGATGAAGGTGATGATAGTGATCTCAAAAGCCTGTGTGGAGAAAGAAATAGACCGCCATCAGATGAGGGAATAGAGGAGACACGCAGCTGATTGGAGATGGTTTTGCCAAGAGTTTTTGGACGATTTAATGAATTCCTGTCTTACCAGATGATGAACAGATTGTACGTGGATTTAGGACTAAGCTTTAAATCATTTTAAATGTTAAAAAAAAGATTGCAAAAAAAGCTAAAGTTGGACATTCCTTGAGAAAATTACAAATTCCCTATCAGTTTCTATCCTCTTATACGCTCTATAGGTCGCTTGATGAACACCTTGCGTCGTGTGGAGTCTGATCACAGAGCGAAGAGGTGTTTTTGTGTCTAATCTTCCAAAGCCATGTTCCAGACCGGTTTATTGTAATCAAATAATGAAGATGCTGTTTGGCAAATGCGCCTCTTAACCTGCCTACCTGAATGTTGACGGCTGACTGTCACACAAACAACTCAGAGAACATGACAGGCCAAAGTCTCTAAGCTGATAAAAGTAAGATTAAACCACCTCACCCACACCTTCAGTGACATGTGAAGGAAGCACAAAGTAATTCCTACTTAAAGATTTTTCAGCCAATTTGGGTTTTTTGGGGGTTTTTTTTAGCCAAACACAAGAAAACAAATCCCAGTCTGTAAAAAGACAGCATTATTGGAAAATGTGAAAATATGAAAGGTGACCCAGACATATGTGCAGCATGGAACAGTCATTGTTAGGAAATGATTAAGGGGCCAGGTAACTGATGTTTTCCATCTCTTTTTGACATGTTTTGTATTTGATGAACTGAAAATCTGATTGATTGAAAAGTGCAATGAAGAAGAAACCAGTTGAGAGAAACAAACGTCGTTGACAGAGCAGGACGTTTCAGGTGTTTGTTACTTTGGTAACCAAACTGAAGAGGTTTAGTTTGATAGTTTTCACCCCAAATCCTGTTTTTATTTTTCTTAACGTTTTTTCAATGTTTTTTTTACATGTTTAAAGTAAAACAAAGTGACAAAATACTTTTTCTCTGCTTGGTAAAAGTATGTGTTCCTGATAAATGGGGAATGAAAGCCTTTGTGGTGCAGAAGAACAGAGTTTTACATTTCTGGATTTACTGACAGACTTTTGCAACGGACAGAATCATTGACGGACAGAATCACCCAGAGCTCATGACCAGGTGAGTATTGGAATGAAGATCAACTGGTAAATTGAGATTTTTTTTCTTTCTGGCTTGGCTCTCTCAACACCACAACTGACACCACAACCCATCCGGCCCTCGAAATTCTGTCCATAAAGACTATGAACAGAACCGGTGATAAAGAGATGCCCTGCCAGAGTCCAACATGCACCACGAACGGGTCTAGCTTACTGCCGGCTATTTGAACCAAGCTCCTGGTCCGGAATACAGAGACCCGAAAGCCCTCAGTAAGGCTTCCCAGACCAAAAAGTACTACTACATACTACCAGAGCACCCTTCACAGGATACCACGGGGGACCCAGCCGAATGCCTTCTCCAGATGCATAAAACATATATGGACTGCATGAGTAAACTCCCACGAACTCTCCAACACCCTAAAGAGGGTGAAGAGCTGGTCCACTGTTCCACGTCTAGGACGGAAACCACACTGTTTTTCCTGATCTGAGGTTCGACTGACAGACTTTACTCTCCAGTTGTCAGGAACTGGTGGTGGAGGACCCAAAATGCAGGAGACCAAGCTTGGTGACAGGAAATAAAACATGTAATAAACAAACTGAACCATGACAAAACTATGGGGAGAAACAAACCGGTGACAAAACAGAGCAGCTGACCTGACAAGGATGAACAGAAACCAAGACACTTAAATAGGCTGAGGGCAATTAACTGAACTGAAGACAGCTCTGGATCATGAACCTGAAACTGGTGTGACTGACAAGAAGGAAACCAAAAACATGACAAAGAAAACCAAACCACTGAATCCTTACACCAGTACCCTGGCATAGACTTTCCCTGGGAGGCTGAAAAGGGGAACCACCACTCCTGTCTGCGAATCCAATGGTACAGTTCCCGACTGTCATGCCATGTCGCATAGACGTGTTAGCCAAGAAACTCCAACAGCATACAGACTTGAGATACTTGGGGTGGACCTCCTCCACTCCCAGCGCCTTTCCACTAAGGAGCTCATTGACTACTTCGGCAACTTCAGCTTGGGTGATGGACAGCCTCACCCCAAAGTCTTCAGCCTCTGCTTCCTTCAGAGAGGGCATGTCCGCAGGGTTGAGGAGATCCTCAAAATATTTGTCCCCGCAGTCAAAGTCAGCAGCTCCCCACCTGCACTGAAAATGGTGCCTGCAGAAAATTGCTTTCCCCTTCTGAGGCGCAGGACGGTTTGCTAGAATCTCTTCGAAGTCAACCGATGGTCCTTCTCCATGGGCCTCCCCGAACTCCTCCCAGGTCTGAGTTTTTGCCTCCACAACAGCCCAGGTCGCAGCTCGCTAACAGCTGCTGCTACATTTTCTCTGAAAACGTAAGCAAAATCCTGAGCTGGTTTACTGTCAGGTTCATTGATGAGGTGGTGGATGGAGGTCCCCGATCCACGGATATGTTCATAGAAGAATAAAACCATCAGATAATTGAAAAGATAAATATGTACTCATTTTTTTTAAATGAACACATTTTCTAACCTTCTCAAAAATAAAGACCAAAACTTTTATAACAAAAAAAAATTATTGAAGAACTGTGAAAACCATTTTATTTCCAAAGATCATCACTTTCAGCTGAAACATTTCCCAATATTTTTTCTTTTACTTTTGAGAGCAGCACATGCAAGCTCCTTTCAAAATAAAATACACCCTGTGTCCAATCAGATCCTCCTGCTGCACCAGATTAATTTAAATTAAAAATGCAATAAAGTCAAACATGGCATTTTCTATAACTATGACTTTGGTAAGCTTTCATTCATTTACTCCTTGTACTGTCAAGTGAACATGATGACACTGGTGTAGAATCCAATAGAAAAAAATTACACATGTAAGTGCATTATGTACATGAAGAATTTTGCCTTAGACACTGTTGTTTAGCAGAATAGAAAAACATTATGACACTAGCTTAAACCCTTTATCATCATTTTGAAAAGATAGAAATTTAAATATAAATGACAAATCTAAAAAAAAACACAGTTATTCAAATTGTTGGCATTTTTCTTCAAACCCAAAGAGCCACAATGGAGGGATGAAAGGACTTCAAGTGGCTCGGGAGCCTCAGGTTGCAGAGCCCTGGTGTAGACCGGCAACATTTTTAATTAGAGCTCCCTCTATTGGCTGAAGAGGGAGACAGAGCGACAGACAGACTGAGCAGGGGAGAAGCAGGGTCACACACGTGCACACATTCACAAAGCAGACTGAGAGGTATTATAGTTTGGCTGACATTGCGACTCTGAAGTGAAAGATTTGCAGAATGAAAGCACCTCTATTGTACCTCCTGGGGTGATAATATCCAGTAGGAATGTGAGGCTATCTGGCCTTTTTTTTCTTCTTGTTTTGTACCCAGCAGATACCATCGAGTTCACTGGGGGCATTTGTCACCATTTAGAGCTGATGTACCAAAAAATAAAACAGAAACATCTTCTTGTGTATTGATATCTCAAAGTAACAAAAGGATCTATCTATTCTCTCGGAGGACAGCTGTTAATGAACCTACCTCCAGACAGGAATCATTTTGGTTAATTGTAGATAGAAAATAAGCTTTTCTGTGAGCCCCTTTGTTTGCACTTTTGCCTTTCTGCAGGAGGCTGTGCCTCACCTGCAGCATCAAGTTTAAAAAGATACATACATTAAATAAAATGAATATACTTGTTTGTAACCCTTGTGCTATCCTAGGCACTTTAACATTGGGAGTTGGGTCATCTAGACCCACTAGACAGTGCTCTGAACCTTTTTTCTTCAATGATTTGTGATCTTCACTGGTGTCCATGGATTGCATGAAATCTTTCCACCTTTATCCACCTTTGTCATGGTAGGGTGGGGTCATCTAAGATAGTACAAGTGTTAATTAAAAGTAAAAAATGAAAAAAAAATGTATTCGACGTGTCTATTCTATAATTAGCTTTTTCCTGTGTGGGTTTTCAATGTTTATTTGGTAGGGGGGAAAAAATCCTGTTCAAAAACAAGAGACAGCGGCAGGTGAGGCACAGGCAGCTCGTGCCTCCCATGCGCCCAGACTGCGCCGCACACACTTGGTCTTTCCATCATCATAAAATAAGCTTTATTATAAAATAAAAAACCCACAGTCTTTTTTTTTTCTGCTAAAATGCACATTAGAAATACACTAGGTGAAGCCTGCAGTACGTGTGCCTCAAGGCAGAGAGCGCTGGTGATCCCAGAGAATGTGACACAACAGCTGAAGAATAATAGAATTAGTGGTAGCAAGTCAAGTGCAACAGTCCAGTTATTCTTTGATATTGTTTAGCATCATTTTGTAAATGTGTCTAAACTCAGGAATTTGTGGAGACATGTCTCTGGCAGTGATCTCCATTGAGAGACATAGATTCTTCTAAAACTGAAGAAAGAAAAGGAACAATTCTACAAACAGGTTCTCCATGTTTACTCCAGAAGGAGCGGCGCACTGACTTCATTCATGAGTAAAAGTAAGTCAATAATAAAAATTTTAGTGACTACAGTTTGTAAAGAAAAAAAATGTTGAACTAAAATTTGGGACAACACACTTGAACTTTTTCCAATCAGATAAGCCACTCTGTGGGGTCCATGTGTTTGTAAGTCTGACTGATGAGGTCAGTGCCTCACCAGCCCTGAACCTCAGAGTCAATCTCACACTCAGCAGTAGGAAGGCATTTGTCTGATAAACACGTTATTAAAATTAGTTTATTGATTATTTAATATTCATTTTGTTAGTTGTTACTGTAATGTTTTTTTTAAATCTTGCTCTATGGTGGAAAACTGCTTTAACAAAATTGCCCTTGGAACTTGTCTATCTATCTATCTATCTATCTATCTATCTATCTATCTATCTATCTATCTATCTATCTATATCTATATCTATATCTATATCTATATCTATATACCGGTAGATTATATATATAGGGAGCCGGTTAAGCTCGTGCTGGTTTGCGGCGCCTTCCTTCCGTCCGTGAAACCAGGGTTCAAATCCGGGCTGCTTCCTGTTCCCTTCTCTACTTCTGTGCCGGTCCCAAGCCCGGCTGCTTTGAGAGGGTTGGGTCAGGAAAGGCATCCGGTGTAAAACATTGCAAAGTTTACCATGCGACCCGCTCGCTGTGGCGACCCCTGATGGGAAAAAGCCGAAAGAGAAACTACAACTCTCTCTATATATCTATCTATCTATCTCTCTTTCTCTTTCTTTCTCTCTTTTATATATTTGTTTAAAAGATACCATTATCTACCAATTAAGCACATGAAATGTGTTTAGATAGGAAGAAGTTTGCAGAAATCCAAGAAAAAGATCACTTTAACTGATTGCAGCCAGAAATTCGATAGTTGGGAGAAAAGTAATTTAAACTCTGAATCCGTAATGACTTTAACTTTCTGCAGGAGATCTTTCTGTATTGTTGAATCCTACTTTTGTCATGCCTCATTTTGAAAGCTAACTCAATCTGTACAATTTGTGTGTGTATGTGTGTATGTGGAGGGGGCTTTATTCCAATGAGTTGGAAAGAAAAAAGCTTTCAGCGCTGTTTGAACTGGTCTGCTAATCCTTAGTGCTCTTCAGGTGGCTCGTCCCCATGGAAGCAGAGTGTGCACTTCAGTGTGTGTTTAGAGGAAAAAGGTCAATAATCTGCGACAGTGGAGAGGAGCGCTGGTTAGCGTTGGAATGAAGATTATGTTTGTGTGCGGGACAGAAGTAGGGGGTCTGGCAGAGCTGAATCACAATGAAGGCGGATGTGGACATGACATGCAACCGGAACACAAGTCTTGAGAGAGAGAGGGAACCAAAAGATAGGAAGCAAACAGAGGGCAGGAGAAAAGAAATTAGAGATGGGATGTGTATGGGGTAAATAGATGGGGGAGATGGAAAGAAGGAGGTGTAACTTGGAGAAGGGAGAAAGGAAAAACTATCAAAGTATAATGAATGAATTGGACAGCAGGATGGGGGGAAGAATAGAGAGGGAGTCTTTGATCTACACCTCATTTAAGGGAGAAATGAAAAGGAATTACAGAATGTATGTCTTTACCTGAGTGTGTCAAATCCTCGGGTGAGGTAAAGAAAAGGCAGAAGCTTTTTTTGTGTGTGTTCCTGTCGTGTAGGAGAAGAGAAGAAGAGGGAAGACAACAGTGTCCCAGGAATTTACAAATGAAAAGAGAAGGTTTTTCTCTTAATGCGATTAAATATTTCCATTTCACCGCATCCCTAGCCGACAGTTTCAGCTCTTTAGTAGTGCAGAGCTGCAACTCAACGCTGTCTTCGACATGGGACAGCAGGGGGGGCTTTGGGTGGGAGGTGGGGAGTAGCAGGGGTAAACCCCTGGGTTAAAAAAAACCCAGTGAAATAGGCAAAGAAAGAAATCTTGACAGAAAAATGTCCCTGTTTTAGACGCAGCTTTGGCAGCAGTTTGTCTTGTTAACAGTGGAGCTGGTGCAGCAATTCAAGCTGAGAAATTAAATTGAAAAAGTGACAGAAGGGGATGCAGACAAGGAAAAGGATTAAATAGACATGTCTTGAGTCATTTTGGCTCTGGATAACAATAAATATAAAATGTACCCTTTTTCATGAATTTGTCACTTTTCTTTCCTGTAACGTGGCTTCATAACAATCAATAAGGACTCTCAAGCCCTTGTAGAAGCTCCATAATGATGAAAATTCCATTTACAACTTACTATCTTCAATCAAATAAAGAATAACACTCAGATCACAGCTGCTGATTACAGTTTCCACTTGTATTTGGCACTTTAAGACAGCAAATGAAGCACACAAATGTCTAAAGTGAGGCTTGAATTAATATTTAACACTTGTATATTATGTCCTACTTACAAATGTAACATTTTTTAATGCTTCGAACTTCTCCTTGCTTACAGTCTGATTATAATTTGACTATTGCTTTTTTCAAATAGTTTATTCAAAGATGCTGCTTTTTTTGTCCTTTGACATAAAAAACTTAGTTCCTCGTGTGTTTATTTTTCATTTTTTTTATCTAAATGTAAAAGAAAACATAAAAAAGACATTTACATTGCAATAAAATATGAAAAAAAGAGAGCAAACTTTTATTAATTTGTACACTTGCTGCTTCTAAATAATAAAACAGAGTTACATTTGTCTCTTATAAAAATCAACTTTTTAAATGTAAATTCTGAAGAGGACAATTCTAAACCTGAAAATCTCCCTGACTCTGTGTAGTACTGATTTACTTTCTATTGGTATCTGCAGAGGATATTTGAGGTTTTTCAAATGTGAAAGCGTGTGGCCCTGACAATTATACTTTTTGGTGGATTTAAAAGAAAAATTTGAGTGGACAAATTACATTTTTGGTAGTTTGGAGGTTAGTAGGAAAAGAAATCATGTGTATTTTTTTTCAAATACTGAGATCAAGCTCATGCTAAATGACCTCAACAGGAAAAGTATATTCCCATAATTCCTGTGGTTCGGGCTGCCTCGATAAGGAACAAAAATAAGACATCACATTTGACATTTTTGTTGTTGTAAATACAAACTTCTGAGTTTCATCAAGCAGGATTATCATGCCGCACCTTGACTGCTTCTCTGGATTGAGAAGTTTCTGTCATTTACATGAGGTTCTGCTCATTCTTCTTGTCCTGGAGCCAGCTTTCCTGGTGGCGCTTGTCTCCAGTTTCTTAATATTTCTCCAGTTTCGCAATATTTTCAAAAACATCCAGGCGAAGATAAGAGCCCCCAAGCAGAGCTCAGAGAGATATATCTCCCCAAATGCCCTTCACCATGTGTGTCTGCTCTGTTTGTTGGGTTTAGCACAAACAAGCTCCATCCAAGCCCCCGTCAGTGTGGAGTGTTTTGCACTAAAGCAATATACAAGTCAGATAAATTGTGACATGATTGTTTAAGCTGAGGTCACTTTGCAGAACATCAGATCTGCAGTAGCTCTGTGAAGGTGAGCCGACTCTGATATCTCCTTTTCTGTTGTTTCGGACTTGAAAGCTGTAAATGAGCAAAAACGTCAAATTTGCACATGAAAGCATTTTAGAATCTGCAGCTAATCGATGTTTACTGAGCAAACAAAACTTAGGTTGTGTTGGAATTCCCTCACTACTAACTACCTAGTGATGTTTGCCTTTTTTTTTTTTTTTGCAGTGTCTGAATCTACAAGATCAAAACCCAGGGCCTTAGAAATGTCTCTGTGTCAAACCAGTAGATTGGTAGATAATGACCACAATGATTTGTCATTTGAATAAAAATTGTTTGATTTTTTTTTTATAAATCCTCCAAGTTTTGATCATCAGGAAACAGTGGATTCATAAATAGTCATCGTAAAATGTTCACATTTATGAAGTCCAGATGTTGACGTCGGCATTGAGTGGTTCACATCACCGCCAGTTGGAACGCCGACAGATTTTTCACCTGACTGATATAAAATGTCCAATGAGAAAGAACTCGGATGGAAACATGTTTTCCTGTTGAACGCACTCTTGCAGGCTCACACTCATCCAAATGTGAGGCAACCAAAACGGCAAAAATGGTCAAATGAGGCTGTGATTATAGCCGGCACAACATTCTAAATGGGTACAAGAGATCAGTGAAATGTAGCGTGAAAAAATCAATCCAGACAGATCGTTTCAAATCTCTAACTCTACTCTGCTTCATTGCTCATTTTAAATAAAAGACCCACATCTGGAGCCACACTTTGAGGTGAAATGAGATTAACTCGAAGAATAAATTCACAACAAACACAAAATAGCTGTTTCTTAACAGCAAACGAGACAAGGTGGAGTGAAACAGCAAACTCTGGGGACTCTGTGCAGATTTTCAGTATAATTCACACAGAGAGTGGTGCGCCATCTGTGAGTGTGATGAAGAGGCTCGACAGAAGCATATATTCAACCCAGACACAACGCAACTTTCTGACAGATGCTGTTGGAAAACAACAGCCTGCTGCGATCCATTGAAGTGGTCTTGTCTGATCGCATGAAAAATTAAAGAAGGCACCGTGACATTCTAGTTTGTCTTTCACAAATTTGGAGTCTGGTTTTGAAGGATTCCATTAAAGGCAGCTCTGGTCCTTCTCCCAGCATGTGAAGCCTCTGCAACACTCTGCTCACAGAGTGTGTTTGGCCGTTTTCCCTTCTCACTGCTGTTGGCAGTTTTGGCCTCAGTGCCCATTTCTGTTGTTCAGACTGAGAGCACTTATCAGCAACCAACACAACACTCCTTTATCCGGTTTAAAGCACTCTAAAGGTCACAGAAGGGAGCCCTGTTTGAGCCTCCATAATTCGCGTTGCACCTGTATCACGTCCATCTGCCACAAAAAACTAAGTTTTCCTCGGGAAATTTCCCTTGCAAGATGTTGACGAGTTGTCTCTTAATGTACATAGCCCATATGTTGTTTTCTCATCACACTCAAGTAGAATCAATCAAGAATCCTCTTCATGTCTTGATGATCTGCAATATAAGGATCATTCAAGCCGGAATTATCATATTTAAGCCTGTAGCAGTATCTGTAGCACAACTTTTCACAGCAAACTCAAGAATGACGATGAACAAACTTTGAGACATGCAACCTGGGACCGACGCATAGAAATGTAACTCTAACTACAACAATAATAGTATATTAGTGTTAGCATTTGTAATAGTTTTTTTTGTTTTGTACAGTTCTTGTGTTGTGTATTTCATTTTTGTGTCTTTCTGAAGGGGCCTTTGTTTAAGACCCTGTTGCGTTAGAATTTTTTTTGTTGCCACTCAAGGAGTTCCATATGGCTGAAAAAATCAAAGAAGTATTAAAAAGTTTTCTTGCTCTTTTTTTGGTGAATGCAGCCAGTGAGGGATGTGTTTTCTTTTTTGTAATTATAATTGTCGCAACTTGCCTTGTATTTTTTCTTATTTCTAGTGTTTGTGACATCGGGGACAACTATGGTGTAGTTTTGTCAACCAAGTGAGCGATACTGTTGGTAACATTACGTTCATATAAAAAAAAAATTAACTTAACCCTTTGTAGTCCAGGACCTTTGAGCTTTTTTTTTTATACTATTTTTCTCATAAACATTTTTTGGTGGCTCGGCTTAATATCCATCCTTTAGAACAAACCCAGCCTCTCTTTTTCATTATATTACATAATAATTCCACAATGAACCTGAAAGTGTCTAAAGAAACCGCTGACATAAAGTTATATGAGCTTTGATTACAAAAAAATTAAAAAAACAAGTTTTTTTTTTTTTCAAACAAAGATTTCATTTGTAGAGACAAAATAAAACTGGACAAATCCAAAAACAAAGTAAAAAAAAGGTTCGTATAATATTTGAAGGAACCCTGCTTCAGCTATCCAGGGTGTAAGATGCTTCAGGGAAAGGATACATGGACTGCCACAAACAAGTGGCTGGAATGATATACAGGAACAGACTTTGGAAATCCCAAAGTCAAAACAGGAAACACTTCTGAAGGTGGTAGAGAATGAGAGGGCAAAGATCCTGTGGGATCTCCAGATCCAGACTGATAGGATGGTAATGGAACCAACCAGACATTGTAGTGGTGATAAAGAACAGAGGAAAGCTGCTAGGTGGATGTGGGTAAAAGCAAGAGATGGGGAAATATCAGGAAGAAGGAACATGAGAAACTGGAGAAAAACCAGGGACTGAGAGGGCCGTTTTTTATTTTAATAGATGGCTTATATATTATATTTATTTCATTACATAACATCAAAATACAAAATAATTTATTTTAAAACAATAAACAAATGAAAAGGAGTAGAAAGAAGAATATTCTGCCCTTATCACTTCATTCACAAAAGCAAATCAAAATAATTCAAATAAAAGAAAACAAAAATTATTTTAAAATAAATATGTCCATGATGGATTTAAAAGATGTATAATATAGAGGCAAAATATTTATACCTACAGAAAGCCTCATTTCATCCTATCAAGTTCAGTTGAATCATGTTCTAGTTTTATAAATTAATTTTGCTTGATACATAATTCTTAATACTACATTGGAAATTTGTTTAGCATCTGATTTTTTAATAAGACCTTTGGGGCAAGCAATGAGCTTTTGTTCTTTTACTTCCTTTGTCAAGATCATCCCACATCTTTGGTCCGTATACTGTAATAGATCTCTTTAATGCCTTTGGTCTAAACCTTGGTTTTCTAGTTCTGACTTTGTCTACTATTGAAATTTACCTGTAAATTGAGAGGTAACCATGTTTTGTGTGCTTTGTACATACATTTGAAAATGTTGAAATCAACTATTTATTCCAAGGGGGTATTGCAGTAAGCATCATAACTGTTATGTTTGTTCTAAACCAAAAATGTCGAACCGGAAAACTTTTGGAAACCTTATTGTTACATTTTGAATGAAAACAATACGGGGGGGGGGGGGGGTCTGTGTCATGCCTGCGTCATTGTAATCAGCCCGATGTGGCTGGTAAACGCACCGCTGACTTCAGAGTCTACTGAGGGTGGATATTCTGACTGCAAACAAGAAGAAAATTGTGATTCCATCCTGATGCAGCAACCTGGTCTCTGAGATATTGGCAATTTTAGAATGCTGTGCTGCGCTTTGCCGTTTGGCTCACAGAGTCCCACCATTGTGTGATTACAAACAGTCAGCATTGCTGGCAGAACGCAAAATGGCCCTCGTTCAGCCACTTTGGTGTTACCCCGCAGCTACTGTCGCCCCAAAGTCCTGCTCCGTGTGCTGCTTAGAAACTCCTGCTCCAGCACCATCTGCCTCATTGGCTGGTACTCCACTGTAGAGAAACCCTGCTGCCAAATCCTGATGAGTCCAAGAAGGACCCCGCACCAGATCGGGTGACAGAAGTGCCTGTTTGTTATTAAAAGAAAAACCAATTCCCCAAAGCTATATTTACTCAATGGATGCAATACACAAAAGAAACACCTAAAAGAAGAACATTCAAGCAAAAAAGTTTTAGGATTGTTTTGACCAAAAAAGATAAGTGATTCACCATTTCAACATAATTTAGGGAAATGCTGTTTAGTTCGATAATAAACCCAATATGCACAAGGATATTTCAAGGTGAAACACAAAGAACATGAAAAACAACAAAAAAGTATGATCGTGTTTTCATTTTATCCAATTGATTCTATTGACGGAAGTTTTAACCAAAGACACTTTAATATTAGGAATCCATAAGAAACCAATTTTATTTAACTTTTGCATTTTGTATTATACAATCTGTGTAGTTCATATTTCCAACTACTGTTCTCCTACTTGCAGCTCAGAAATTGGAAACCTTGAGAAAGTCAATAGATGTGAATAAATAGGAAAGATAAAAAGAAAGCTTTTCTTTTAATTAGGAAGATAACAGACACGTTAAAGACCCACTCAGATCTCTGGAGCTATTTTTAAAAGTACTCCTAGTGTGGTTGTTTTTTAGTATTATAATTATGCCCTTTAAAAGTAAAATCAAAAAAGGAGAAACTATAGGACATAGTTTCTGCAAAGCAGCAGTTCATTAAAACTGAGTTGTGGGCAGCAATGTTGGGGAGGATTAAGCCCACCTCACCTTCCTATCACCCACGACTATCACTAGCTATTTTTTCACAAGCTCTACCACCACCTTACGGTCCCTTACACCCCAACCTAACATTACCAGTGCAGCAAAAATGACGAGCAATATTTGAGCTATCCAGCTGTACAATTGACAGCCAGATGCCAGCACAGACGAGTAAAACAAAGACGTTTATTAATCTATTCATCTATATGTAGAGGCATCAGAATGGAGCAGAGCGGGGAGCTTACGGTCCACCCAGCATATTTTCCACGTAACGAAAGCAATCTTTTTTGAAACAGCTTTTTTTTGTCTGCTCCTGATTCAGAATGATTTGTAAAAATATACTGATTTGTACAAATATATATATATACTTATGTATTTTTTTTAAATCGTTATTTTCTTTAAATACAGTATGTCCTCCATCATCAGAACAATTCCACAAAGGGACAGGTTTAAAACACCTAAAACACAACTTTCATCAAAGTGGGTCTTTAAAACTTCAGTGAACAAAAAAAATTTGTGTGAGGCAAAAAAAAACATTGATAAATGTGATGATTTTACAAAAAGCAACATCAGCAGAGCATTAAAAACTAGATTGGTGCTTTAACTGGCTTTAGGAAGTCTTGTTTGTTTCACACAATTTACTTTTGTTAAAAAAATATCTCTAAATGAAAAGGGATGCCAAAGTTAAAGTAGGATTGATTGTTTTGTCCATTTTACATTTTACTATTTTTTTTTATTTATAAATGTGGCATAGATTCAAATCTGAGCAACATAATATTTCTTTCGTGTGTAAAATAGTTATTTTTTTTTGTATTTGCTTTCATTCTCAGCCAGATGCCTAAAAATGAGATGAAAATGATGCTTCCTGTGTCAAGCATTATCTGCGACAGAAATACATCATGTCTTTAACCTCTGAGGTGCATGTTGTTACGCCGTTTGAAAGCATAAAACAGAGTTGTGTGACTTTCTGCACCTTTGAGTGATATATGGAGGTCACGTGCTTGAAACGCATCATCCCTTCCTGAAGATAAGCTTGAATTTGCTGTTATTTTATGCAACAATACATTTCAGACAAAACGTAAAAGAAACTCACATCAGCATTTTAATTACAAAGTCTTTAATTTGTCATTTTCCGGGCCCTGGAGGCTTTCCCATGCCCACTCTTTTGGCATCTCTGTCCAGCAGAGTGTAACGTGCAGCCATCCGGCCGATGAACCAGGGTCCAGCTATCCTCCCGCCCGCCTGCCAGCTCCCTCCCTTCAGGCTGACAGACAGACAGTGGGACACGCACTGGCTCTTGGAAACTAATGGTTCATGCCCTCCTCCCAGGGATGAAAATGGACTGGAATGTTGTTTACCTCCAACACAGCAGGCCGCTGCACTGAAAAGAGGAACTAAAAATGTTCCGTCTAAGACTTAAAAATAAGACAGCATCCCTAATATCTTCATGTTTGACCAGAAGAACTTATTCTAACTCAATTTGTGGAACATTTTCCTTTTAGCGGAGGTGAGACTCACACGAAGTCTCAGCAGTAGTAGGTGAAACACCTGACTAAAAGTCCAGACTCGATTTGTTTCAAAGAATGTGGACGTTTTCCATTGTTGTGTGGAGAGTGTGACCTCTGCAAATAAAAGAATGGAGGCAGAGGGCACCATTTTGGCGCCAGATAAGGAATTACATGCAATTGCAGGAGCTGCAAGTGGCAGGACCCTCCGACTGAGGCATCTCAATATGACTGCTGATTCTAGTATTGATAAATTTGATACCCTTCAGTCTTGGTCTTACACTGAGCCGCTGTATTCACAGATAGAGCCAGACGCTCCACTGAGAGCCCCATTTGTGAATAGAGTAAGAATAGAGACAAAGTTGGAGGTCCATTCTTGTCTTTTCAAAGGCTGTTGACACCCCAAATTGGGTTTTTATTTTAATTACAAATGACTCAGAAAAGTGGAAGGTCGTTTGTAGGGTGACAATACTGCTATTGGCACAAATACTATGCACTAAGATTAAGATCACAAAAGTGAAAGCTTTTTCGTTGTAAAAACCAAAAGGGAAAGATACAGGTGAAAAATGTTAACATTTATTTTTAATTTAATCTTTTCAATCTTTTTCTTTTTCCCCAGAGCTTTATCTCCAGTGTTGACATCCTTTCTATTGCCACAACTCTTTAACTGTTGCTGCCATCAACATAAATCGGCTGATTCAGTCAAGGAGAAAACTGCTTTACGCTGTTATGCAGCACTTATGCAACACATTAGTGGTGTTCTGAATATCGGTGCAAAGCTAATATGAAAAGCCGCTTTTCTCCGCCCCACAATCAGCTATGTTGATCGCATATCCACCACCTGAGGCTCCAGAGCCACACGCGGCTCTTTCACGTCTCCATTGTGGCTCTCCGGGTTAAAGAAAAAGGAAAGATTTTTCATTTTAAAAAGTAGAAGTAAAGTAAAAAAAAAACACAACTCAAACTTTGTTCAACTAATTCACAAACAGCTGAAGCACAGAGTACCACAAGTTGAACTAAAGGATTGTGACAAATTTCTGTGCGCCATGTACCAAAGACAATGAATTGGAGGTCATCAAGCACAGCCAGAATGAAGGGGGAACCAGACTATATGGCAGATTGCTTATTTTTAAACAAATTTAAGGATTTTAAGTTCACTTCATGGTTCGAAAAGTCCTACCTTTTTGTGGTCGGTAAGAAATCAACTTGAAGGGCTCTTTAAGTGCTGAAAGTTGCAGACCCCGGGCATAAATTTACAGTGGGTCAAAGAGCATCCATGCGTTACTTAAATGTTGCCATAAAGGGTTAAATAGCTACATAATTAAAATATTAAGCATGTCCATAAAATGGTTTAGGTCGGATGTCATTGGTTTAGGATTCCTAAAACATTCAGGACAAGTTTGACAAATCATTTTGTTCTCTTTTTTTTTGGTTTAAAGTAATTTCCTGTTTTTCTGTGTTTACTTTCACTTCTGACCCTTTAATTATTCACACCTGGTTTGGGTTAATTAACAATCCTGCTCTTTGTTTCCGTCATTCCGTCATTTAATGCAATGCTTTCCGGTTCCATTCTCACTCAGTTTTTTAGTTTTCCACATTTCTTTAATAAGTGACAATGGAATCGCTTCGAATCTCTCTTCATGACAACAAAATTCCTCCACCAAACATCTACTTCCTGTCCTTTAGGATCAAATGAAGCCCCACCCTCAAAAAAACGGAAGCGTTTAATTTTACCATAGACAAAGTTACTCCCTAACAGTTGCGGCCACTAATGCAATCCACAAAGGTGAGGCACCCATACGTGGGGTTGACCCGAACGGGTGTTGCGGGCTTTGGGGTTGTCTGAGCCCCATGGAAGGTTGTAGAGAGGAGCGTCGAGGCTTGTACAGGTGTCACAGGTGCCCTTTTAGCAAATGTGCTGCACGCATGGGATGTGCAGGTGATACATAGGTGCACTTAAGATACCTGTAGGGCGCTCACACAAACTACACACTGACTGTCCAATATGCTAATTTCTGACAACCAGGCTGCACACAAGGAGCCCACAAGGATTGTGCACTTGTTTTTTGAACAGCACTTAGGGCCTCCTTGCACAGTCCACAGGATTTGGGAGATTTAATAAATAAAATCCATATCCACACTTACTTGCGTGTTGTAGACTTGTTTTGGTACGACCTGTTGCCTGCAGAACATGTGCATGAACATTTTTGCACTATGGGCTCATCAAGTGGTCTGCGACCGTTATATTTTGTGCAGGCCACCTGCATTCCCTATCTATTCCCCCACCTGTAAGGGCCGTTGTGACTACGATTTTTGATGCTTCTTTTCTGAAATGCCTAACTTGGAAGGGGAATTTATAATTGAGCTCCGTGCCATGTACTGAGTTTGCTAAGACTCAGTCGACCTTTGCAGCATTGTCCCTCTTAGGATGTAGTAAGTTAAAAAAAAACGCAAAGAAAATCCCCCAAATGCTGCTCAATATATTTGGGTTTCGTGAAGGCAATAGGAAGGAAAAGAAACACCAGTTGGAGTATGTGCATTTTATTATTGTTCCAGAGGAACCAGAGAGGAACGCTAAGACAGACAGAACTGAGAAAGACGGCTTGTCACATCAGGATTTTCTGCAAAACTGCCTTACAGCGGTGTGATATTTCTGTCACTGCAAGCAGCGAGTGTGATATTTCTGTCACACAAAAAATATCTTTCAATGAGTGATAAAAACATAGGAAATTGAATTTTGAGGGATTTTATTTTTAGAAAATAGTTTCTATCTGAGAAGAGTATGCTCATAAAACGGAAGCGAAGCGCTTCACTGGGAACACAATTCCCTCCTGTTTGCAAAGGCTCATTTGAAGGTACATGTGCTCAAAAAAAAGGGGGTTGTGTAAAAATGAGCTCAGGGTGGGCAAACAATGCAGTCGTTACTGGGCTGGAAATCCCTCCTGAATCTTTAGTCAACAGCTGAAATGGCAACAGTTTGAGACGTGGCAGTAACCTGGCTGGGTCATTCAGGCATGCTGAGCATTTTGCAGTGACCTTCAAAGCACCTCAGAGCTAACACGACTATCCAGGCGGTGGGGAAGCTACACCACTCTATCTGCTGATATCTGTGAATTTATGACCTTTCACAAAGCTTTTTCAATAGGTCTGCTTTGCCCTGCAGCCACGAAACCTTTTAGTTTTTGGTGTAGGAGCAGAGCTACATCATTTGTTAACGTGAGACTCTCCTTCTCTCTTCTCTCTGAGAGGTCAGACATAAATGTGTTCATTAGGAACTGCGTGGATGCTTTGGGAGCACACCTCAATCACAGATACTTCCGCATCAAATGTGCACCACCCGTCCGCTTTCTTAGCTTCATGTGGTGTATTTTTTAGATAGCTATCTGCCGTTCTTACGTAGTTTTCCGCAAGCCGTTCATTAACTGGTGTTTCAGCGTTTCAGTGGCACGCATTCTGTAACAAGTGTCAGTCCCTGTGTTAAGACCTCGCTCATTAGTGGGAAAAGGATGCAACATGAGAACATCCTTGTGGACCAGGCTGAACCTGAGTTAAACGTATTTAATGAGCAGAGGGTTTGTGGTCCACGCTGCAGGGAAAAACATGCAAGGTTGTCACTTAGGTAAGCTGTCCTGCTGCTGATTTCTGCACAGAAAGAGGTGCAATTCCAAGAGTTCAAACATATCTCCTTCTGTAACACTTCCTATAAGAACATTTCTGTTCAAATGCAGATAGATTCAGTGCTCCGACTTCAGCGTCCTCTGCTGTATGTCTTGCACATTGATTTACTGAATATAAACTCCCATCTTTTAAGGGTATAATTGAGATTTGGCTCTCACTGACACACAACGCAGTTTGGGATAAACTGATGTGTTACAATTATGCAGAAACACGGCGCTTGCTTAGAAAACAGAAGAGTAAAGCCTTACCAGGAAAAAGCCTTTTGGTGAAAATATCAAGGCAAATGTTAGAGTCAGAAGCTGAGAAGTTGCAAACTAAAATGGAACAAAACAGAAAAGGTTAAAAAAAAATAGTGCACAGAAATTGAGCTCACAAAACAGCATGATAGTAAAATACCATGTTCTATTATATGTATTATATTACACATATTATACATTTAAAGCAGTTTTTACAGATGTTCCTCTGTTTTATCTATATTGTTGTTTTGAAGGTCTCTTTATCCTCTGGGAATGCCACTTTTTTTGCTGTTTGTACTTTGCGAATGTCTTTTTTGCTGCTGAAGATAAGAGAATTTCCCCATTGTGAGATGAATAAAGTTTGATCTTACCTTCAGTGATTTAATGTGATGGATCGTTAGTTTTGTTTAACATTTTTATATCTTATTTTTAATATCTAACAAATCCCACTTTGAGTTCAACATGTTTTTTAAAGAGATGTCTTTACAGCAAAGTACAGAGGGTAGTTGGTGTCGACATCCTACAGGCGTCCTACGGACACTCATGCATCACCAGCACACTCCATGCATGCTGCATTTGTGCATGGATAATAACTGGCCAGTACTCGCACTCATGACATGAGTGTGGTGTAAGGTCACCACACCCATTTCACCTAGAGCCGGCCTCGACAGCGAGTCTGCGTTTCTCCCACACAAAAAAAACATCAAAATGTATGCAAAGATGGATGTACGTATTGCGCATGTTAAATGAAAGCGTTTTTCTGATCACTGTTAGCTCAGCGGAGAAAGTGGGCGTGTGTGTTAGCCTGCGGGCGGTGCTGATAACGCAGACTCTTCCTGGAAGGGGCTGTTCCTCACTTTATGTCATAATGACAGGGAACCCATGTGGCGCTTAGAGACCAGGGTTTTAGAGGATTACTCAGAAATGTGTGAATGTATCAAAATACCGCTTTGGGGTTGTTTTTTATGAGGCATGAACATTATAATACACTTAAAGCTCAAAAAGCTGATTTGGCATGAAATAAGCGCTTTAAAGCATAAAATCAGCACACAAGGAGCTGAAAGTGACATTCAAAAGTTATATTGGTATTCCCTATATTACTTTCACATTGACTATTCTGCAGCAGTCAACTTGTTACATGTTTACTCATTTTATCAATCTTTTTTTGACAAAAATTACATTCGGTAGGCTATTTACTAATGTCCTTTTCAATGTATTCCTTAGGACAATATTTACAGAATATCTACAACATCCATATTTTGGTATTTCAACAGTTGTTCTGAAAAATGTTATTTTATCACAACTTATCTGTTAGATGAAATAAAGTGACACGGATGATATTGCTTTTTTTTCATTCTAAAGATAAATAAAAAACAAAACAAAAAGTTGTAACTTACAAAAAATCTTTATCCAGGACTGAAAAGTAAGATACAGTTTTTATTCAAAACGATACAGAGGGTGTCAAAGAGGACAAGCAAAGGTACAAAGGCACACGGGTTCAGATAGAAGATGCATTAATTAGATGCAGTCACATGCATCCTTCTACAACAGAGAACATTATAGCAATTAGAGCAGTGTAGTGTGGCATGTTTGCAGTGCTCCTTCTTTTCTTGGCAACCATGTGAATCACCTAAATATAGTGAGAACGGGAAAACTGGGAGTGAATGTCTTGCACGAACTTCTGATTTTGCGCTCAGGTGAGCGTGTCTTCAGGCAGAAACATTTGTGCGTGCCTTGATGTGTGAATTCAAGCACCACTTGTTATGGGATTTGGATGTTTTTTGTATGTGTGTGTTTGTACGAGTGTGTGTGTGTGTGTGTGTGTGTGTGGGGGGGGGGTCTTGGTTAAAATCCCCACCCCCTCCCTCTTAGGTGGAACACACAGGCACACAAGAAAGGAAGGAAAAAATCTGCAAAATTCGCACCATCGTCCACTGGCTGATGCTTGCTCTGAACCTGCGTGACCCAGCCACACGCATTCCCACACCAACAAAACAAACCGCAACACACTCCAAATGCAAACTTGTATTCCCCACAGGAGGCAAAAAGATGAAACAACTCTGTGATTCTGACTCCCACTGAAACACACTTCTCTTTTCTTGCCTCCTGAAGTGCAGACATTCACACCCCTCTGTGACTCTGACAACACGACCCATCCGTCATCGCACACACAAAAAAATAGCATGCATGAATATCAGGGCAAGAATAATGACTAGTGTGTGTGTGTGTGTGTGTTTGCACAAACAGCATGCACATTCCTGGAGCTGCTGACCCGGACTCTGTGGGTAACCATAGCGACTGCTGCTTCACCATGGAGACGACCGTTCCTCCCTCTTTCTCCTTCTCTTCCTCTCTTGCTAAATCCTTCAACACACACACACACACACACACACACACACACACACACACACACACACACACACACACACACACACACACACACACACACACAGACACACACTTGCCCTGCTCCTTAGTGTTTCTCTCCTTGCACCAGTGGCACCAGTTAATTGCCAAAATGAAACCAGGTGTGCTCTTCATCACTGAGGAGTTACTTTTGGTTCCTTTTGTCTTCCAGGCTCAGTCCCTCCTTCCAGTGATTCTTCAGTTGTTCCTTTTTTAAAATTCAGAATGTTTTGTGCGTAAAGATAACTTACATTTTAACATTTAAGGTTGATGGAAAAACTGGATATTTTCTGTTATTCTTTGTGTTGAAAAAACTAGGGGAAAAAATAGTTTGTGTTCCTCTTTACAAGTATCTTCATCTGCCATCTAATAAATATTGAAAAGCAGAAGATATTTTGTTGGAATGTTTTAGATTTAACCAGTCTGGACTAGTTGGTTAATGTATTTCTGTAGGCAGTTAAGTGGCTTTTATTGACCCCCACGTGGCTTTTTGGATGCCCCTCTGAGCAGCCGTAAAAGTGGGCAATTGTCACAGCAGCAGAGATGAAGCTCAGATGAGGACTGAAGCAGTTCGGGAAAATCCTTTGAAAGAGACCACAGGGAGAACATGCAGGCTTTGAGACATTATTGATACCTGAGTTAAACATTTTTCTTCACAGATATTCCACCTAAAAGTTAACAAGGGTTGACATTTTTTTCTACAGTTTGAGTGGACATCGCATTTTAATACCTAAGTGGGAAAAAAATACTATAGTTATGAAAGTCGAGTTTTCTTAACCATTAAAGATGATGATTGTATAAGTTATTTTGTATTGTTTTGCATGTTTGTTTTACATGTTTGGAAAAAAAAAAAACTAAAAATTTGTTTTTAGCTATAGCAGTAGAAAATAACATGCAGTCCATGAAAAATATTCAGTTTTATTTCTAGAGTGTCCAACTAACCAGTTCCATCTATTTGAGCTGACATAGAGTTTAACACTTGGACATATTATGGTGGTTGAAAAGCTTATTAAATTAAACTTTTATCAAATTTTGTTTCAAAATATTTGTGCTGTGTATGCACAAATTTGTACTGTTGTTCATTTAAAAAAATAAAACTTTTTTTTTAACAACCCAAGTGTTGGTTTCTACTTTAAATGTGCAAAGATGAAAAAAGTAGATCAATAGAGGATAAGTTAAAACAAAAATTAATGTTTTTTTTTCTGTTAGATTTGGCTACAGAGCAACCAGTGAGCCAATGCATCTGCATGCATGAGCCTGTATTTGCTTAACCCTTGTGCTATCCGATGACCCCACCCTTACTTTGACATGTTCTCCCTACCATGACAAAGGTGGATAAAGGTGGAAAGATTTCATGTAATCCATGGACACCAGTGAAGATCACAAATCATTGAAGAAAAAAGGTTCAGGGCACTGTCTAGTGGGTCTAGAGTGCCTAGGATAGCACAAGGGTTACAAAAAAGTAACCTTGACCCCGACCTTGAGTGCCCAGAAAGGCGCCTTATAAATAAAATGTATTATTATTATTAGTATTAGTAGTAGTAGTAGTAGTAGTATAGTATATTCATTTTATTTAATGTATGTATCTTTTTAAGCTTGATGTTGCAGATGAGGCACAGCCTCACCTGACTGCATGCCATTGGATTTAAAGGCTTTATGGGGTTTGCAATAAAGGTTGGTGAGTACCTTTTTGTTTTCTTTGCTGTTTGTTTTATTTCACCATGATTTTTTTTGTGTACAAAAAGCAAACAAAGGGGCTCACAGAAAAACTTATTTTCTATCTACAATTAACCAAAGTGATTCATGTCTTTAGGTAGGTTTATTAACAACTGTCCTCAGAGAGAATAGATAGATCCTTTTGTTACTTTGAGATATCAATACACAAGAAGATGTTTCTGTTTTATTTTTTGTTTTGTTTTTTGGTACATCAGCTCTAAATGGTGACAAATGCTAGATAACCCAACTCCCAATGTTAAAGTGCCCAGGATAGCACAAGGGTTCGAGTTAATGAGATATGTTTTGTTACTGTTTTGATGAGTCTTGACGAGGGGCCAATGATAGACTCCCAACTTCATCAGGGGCATAAAGCCTGAAGAAAATGTTTGTGGATCAATGTTATGCAACAGCTTTTTGTGGACCCATTCCTATTAAAATGGTGTTGTTTTTTTTGTAACATGTTGTTAGTGGCCTTTTTCTGGTGATGGCGGACATCTAGAAAGAAAATGTAGCTTGGCAGAAACTACTGTGTTCTAGAAAACGGCACAGGTTTTATTTTATTTTGGCTAAAAAAGGCATAATCATAATTAAGAGAACACTGGGAGTGGTTTTAAAATGGATCAAGAGATGATCGGAGTGGGTCCTTAAAACTAATTTTACTTTTCCAGAGTTCAAAAATTCAATAAACGCAACACAACAAAGCAGAAATTGAAACCCCAACTAGTTATTTTTTTACACATGCTAGTCAGACAAAACAGAATTGCAAACATTAGCCGCGGTTACATGTGTGGTCAGTGCTTTTTTTGTGGAAGAACGGAGCTCCCAGGAGAGGCTAACACGCCCTAACAACATTTAGCCTTAGATGAACACAAAATCCATGCGGGAAATGCCGCAATCTGCATCTTGGCTGCACATAAATATGTGGAAATAACATCGGCCTTTATTTAGTCGGGACACGACTGGAAACACAAATCCACGTGATTGTTTGAATGGTTTCTAAGGACTGAGCGACATTTCTGCTTTGAAAAGCTCACACACTGCTCCAAAGCAGCTGTGTGAGCTGGCAGTCCGAGTTCTGCTTGGACTCATGGTTCTCCTGAGTCCGGCAGCCGCTAACAAAACAACAAAATGCACACATAACAAAGCATCCTCCCCTCCCCTCAAACACAAAGTTATAAACGCGACTGCTCTGCACAGAGACACGTGAGGGGTGTAAGAGAGGGGAGAGGTGAAGAGCCAGCGGGGCAAAGGCAGAGCGGCGCTTCGCACCGGGCGTCCGCAGAGCAGCCGGTCGGTCCTGTTTTGAGCTCCAAAGCTTCTCTGGATCAAAACACCGTCTTGGCATGACGTAAACCAGAGCAGTAGTGACACACGATCGGAATGAACCGTTTACATGAACAACGATCGGATAAACAATCGGCATAACCCACCTATCTCGATCGGAAAGGAATTTTGATCCGAACGAGTCTGATCGGGGCAGAGTATTCCGAACAGCGTGTTAACATGACACATTTTTCTTCCGATCAGGCATTCTTTCCGATTACTTTTGTCCACGTAAACACAGCTATTTAGAGGAACCCAAAGAGAAACCTGTCAGAGTGTTTGAGTGTTTTAGCCTTACAAAGAAGCTTCTTTTTGGCGCTGAAACTCAAACATGCAGGCCTAATGAGTCTTGTGGTTGCCATAGAAACACCTGCATACCATTCCCTATGAAGGCAGAGAAGAGGAAACAGCACTGTGACGGATGGACAACTCTGATCAGTTAATGACACAGGTTCGGGTCCATCGAGCTTTGATAACTCTGCTGTCAGACAATGATCGACCAAGAGGTTTCAGACTCCCTTCATGGCTGTTGCTCAGTGCTGTCGGTTTTTAACCCTGCAGCATTACCGGGTAACCAATGATTAGTCTTTGCATAGGTAAACCTGTGTTTGCTATGGAGGATCTCAGTCAGTCTTAATGTGTATACATTGACAGATTGCAATTCTGCAACCAAAGTCAACCTCGATTGAGTGCAGTCTAAGACAAAACTCTTCCCTTTGAATGAGAGTGAAGCCCCCACAGAGCTTGTTTTTCAGAGACTCCCTCCAGAGTTTAAGTCAGCAGACCAGCCTGTGATCGAACTCCAACCCTCACAGCATTGAACACGTAAAGCAACAGTCCCCAATAACAGAGCAGCAGACTCGTACCGGGGCGCAGAAAAAAAAAAACACAATCTACTTTGTACAGTTTTATTTACAGTCTGATTCTGAAGGAAGTTTTATTTTGGAAACTACTAGATTCTCTCCACCACATCCAACTCATTCTTGATGCATGTCAAGCTAGCAAAGTTATCCCAAGCAAACATATTTGGAAAGTTTCTTTTGCTCTAGAAAAGCCACTGAGAGGAAACAAAGGAAGAGCCTTTGACTTCAAAGAAAAAATAAATCTGCATTTAACAGACAAAACCAGGAGTCTTGTTCCCACACACTATAATAATAATCTATCATATTCAGCAAAGGTTGTTTAAACGGTGGATTCATGTTTATTAATATCCTTAGAAAATAGAAGTTTTAGTGACCTTTTTGTTTATTTATCCGTTCATCCATTTATCTGTTGACAGTTGTGGGTTAAGGGAAAATATAAATCACATGAAATCTAGAGTACAAATAAAGTTTAAAGCAGACGTGGATAATTTACATAGAAAGAAGATAAACTTTACCCTAAATGTTAAAGGAAACTGGAAGCTGAAAATAATAAATCGGACATTCGCTTCAGCCTTGTACAGGCCAGATCGTGAAATTTTCCGTCTGACATCAAACAGAAAAAGGTTGGTAACCACAGACTTAAAGGACCAGCTTAGGTGTGCTGACCTGTTGTCTATGACCGTCATTAGATGGTCAACTTTAATTTTGTTTTCTTACACACAGAGAAAGTAATATTTATCTAACTCATATATATCCAGAATAAAATGTTCAGTAAACACGGATCATGGAAACTAAGTGCATGTTTGTCTCCCTGGTGATAGAGTTTCCTTACCAATGCAACTGTGGACCATGATCACAATTGCAAAGTTTAGAACATCAACTCTTTTATTTGTTTTTTAATAGGGCCAATATTTTTTTTTATTTGAAATGGTTTATTTCAAGCAATTAAGTAGAAATAATACACAAAAGCAATATAATCATCAGTTATACATTCATACAGTAACTAATCAAACTTAGGATAATTAGACATATTAATTAATATTGCTTGAAAGGGAGTGGAAGGAAGCAAACTTATTTAATCCCGCCCTGTTATACTATAACCATTTTATTTTATGATTTATCAATATCCGGTTCCTAGCTTTTATCAGACAGAATTAAGAATCATAAGGTATCGATAAAGCACATGACAAAGATGAATTACTTAAGTATTACGTCAAAAATAACTATTTTAGAAATCAACATGGCAAATGCAGATCAGTCATCTGAAATATATGCAGATTAAGTTACTTATAAAAGCCATTCATATGAATAAAACATAATACTATATCAGTAAAATAGACACAACACTGTTTCAGGAATTTTCATAGCAAAATTTCATCAAGTATCAAAAGTTAAAAACATGTGCAAAATTATGCTACATTAGGAAAAAATCATGAATCAATTTATCAATTTTTGGAGCAAGCGAAGTAATATCATTAAAAGTCAATCAATTTAACTATTTTAATTAAGTGATTAATCATTTGTTTTACTTTTTTTTTTTTTTATAATAACGTAATGCTGTTAGGGAAAAATAAAAAGGATCCATAATCTGTCGATTGCCCAAACTTGGCATTTCTTCATATCATGCAAAATAAAGTTTTTTTAAGCTTTCAAGTGAATTAAAATGTTCATTCCTCACCAAAAGCAACCCCAAAGCCATATTTTGATCCATTCTCGCATTTCTGAGTGTTCCTATAAAAACCTGCATTCTGAGCAGCAGCCCCTCCTAATTCATGAAAACAAGTGGCTCCTCACACATACATGAAAGTGAGGAACAGCCCCTTTCAGGAAGAATATGCGCTGGCAGCACCGCCCCCAGGCTAACACACATATATTTTCCCAGCAGAGCTAGCAGTGTTTGGCTAAATGCTCTTATTTTATGTGCACAATATTCACATCCATCTCTCCAAAAGTTAAAATATTGTTTTTTTTGTGGGTTAAACACAAACACGCTGCCTACGCCGACTCTAGGTTGACAACATGAAATGGCCGGCACCCATACAGAGCGAAGGCGGTGCCTCAGAGATGGAGTCATCTTACTTCCGAATAGGAAAAAAGCTATCGAAAATGACTCCTATTTCACAAAGAAATCCTTCAAAAATCTTAAAGGTCATATGTTATCATACATATGGATGTAGTTTGCTCTGAAAGACTTAAGAATAGCATGATTTCCAGGCCTTTTGCATCTCCGTTCATATTTAAATATGAAAATAATGTATTTTGAGAAATGTTCAACTTTGTGTTGATCTGAAAAATCTTAATCAACTGTGGCATGTGTTCTGCAATTCTCCATTACAATCTATAATACATTTTGGAGCAAGCCCTACAGCTGCTGAAGGACAAACATTCCAGGCACATTGCTAAAGGGCATTATAAGACCTGCTTTATCAATTATTTTTTGCAGCCATCCACCCACACAGCTGTCACTATCGCTTGTATCATTGCTATCTGACTTCTGCACATTAATGTGACTGATCCGGATGCAGAGGTAGATAATGTCTGACCTTCACTTGGTCTCAGACAGGATGTCCCGGAGGAGCGGCGCAGCACCGATCGGGCAGATGGCTGAGGGAGGCTCTAACTCATCCAGTTATCTGAAGAATTTCTCCTCAGCGAGTATAAAGTGAGTAAGAAATAAAACACGTTTTTCTTCATGGGCTACATTCACTAAATGAAACTGATGAGAAAAATGTGTGTGTCTGCAAAACTGCCCACTATTTTTCCTCACCTGCTGTCTTCACTACTATTAAAAAGCTTTTTTCCTCTTCAATTAAGAAGATCGTTTACTTTTTAGAAATTATGACAATTAAGTTTAAACTTAATTGAAGATGAACAAAAATCATTTTTAAAGGGGTCTGTCAAAACGTTTCCCCATCCAAGGAAGATCTGATGATTACATGTGTAAATACATGTTAAAAAATCAAAGTCCTAAATGTTTTATCTAAAATATATAAATAAAAATCTTGTCTAATCTGCTGTTACATTTTGTAACAAAGCCCAGAGGAGGAGTCAACCTAAAAGACACAGAGGACTCATAAAACCACACTTCTGTCTTATGAAAAATGTAGCATAAATGTGTTGAAAAGTCATTTTGACTCTGTAGCAGTCGGCCTTTACAGACTGAAACGCTGTTGATATCTGCTGACACTGACACATCCTTCACACCTGGGTGATGGTGTGATGGGGAAATGACAGCTGAAGTGTCAAAAAATGGACATCCCTTGTACCAATCAGAGTGAGTCAGTAGTTCAAGGCCAGTACCATGCCGTCAGAAAACCAAAAAGCAAAGAAAAATCCCACCTGCAATTAAACCTAACGCACACAAAAAAATGTAGCTTTTTGTAATAATCATAGATTAATTTGATTAAAAGACTGTAGTCTTTAGACAAAAGGTATGTTTCAGAGATAAAAAACACAATTATTTCTGTATTGAATACACATTTTTCATCCAGAGTGGATGTAAACTATCTTCTTTGAAAACCTTATACATACAAACATCGATCATATGAAAAAGGGATTTGGACCTATATAAAAAAGGAAAAGAAGAAAAATAAAAATAAATAAATACAAATTTTACAGTCATGCCAACCGTGGCATGACAGATAAGAAGTAATATAAAAATACAAAGACATACAGGTAGGCTGTGCAAAGAGGCCCCTGAAACAATCCAGCACATAACTGCAGGATTTAAGACGCTGGCAGGGAAAGCATACATGGAGCGCCACAATCAAGTGGCTGGAATAATATACAGGAACACCAGTGACGTGCAGTCAGGAGAGGCAGGTGAGGCTGTGCCTCACCTGTCATTATGGGAAGAAAAGAGAAAAAATAAATTCACTTATTATATTCAATCAGTAATTTGTGCTTTGCAGTCATTTTCCATTTAACTGTACCATTTTTGGGTGTTTTTTCTTTTCAAAATCGCTGAATTTCCGCATTTGACGTGCGATGAGGCACCAGCCCGCTGAGCCTCACCTTGGATTGCGCAATACCTATGTAGTCAGACGGTACTGCTGTCTCTCTGTATATCAGTTCAATCACTCGTACTATATGAGCTGAGTTTGCATAATTTAGCTGATGTATATGATGTACAGTGTTTGTTTTTATAAATAACTGTATGGGAGGGACGTGTTTCTTGTGCTGAGCGCTAAACGCCGGCGAAAAAGCTGCTGGGTGAGGCCATAAGTTCTCGTGCCTCATGTTAGGGGGCGCCAGTGAGCCCTGAGATTATGACGCTAAAAAATACTAGAAGAAGTGATAGCAAGCGGCAAGTCATTTTCTTCAGAAGGAGCGGCGTATGGACTTTATTTACAAGTAAAGGTAAGACGATAATAACGTTTGTGCTTTTTTCTATGCTGCAGTTTGTATATGAAAAAAAACATGTTGAAATGATATTTTAAACAAAACACGTTAACTGTTGTCAATCAAATGGTGAATAAGTTACTCAGTATGGTTCATATGTTTGTAAATCTGACTGATGACGTCAGTGCCTCACCAGCCATTAACCTCACCGCACGTCACTGAGGAACACGTGTGCAGAATATGAACTGGAAACCTCAAGGTCAAAATGGGAAACACCCCCAAAGGTAGTACAGAATGAAAGGGCAAAGATCCTGTGGGACTTCCAGATCCAGACTGATAGGATGGTAATGGAGAACCAACCAGACATTGTAGTGGTGGATAAAGAACAGAGGAAAGCCGTTGTGGTGGATGTGGCAGTGCCAAGCGATGGGAACATCAGGAAGAAGGAACATGAGAAACTGGAGAAATACCAGTGATTCAGAGAAGAACTGGAGAAATCATGGAAAGTGAAGGTGACAGTGGTCCCTGTGGTAATTGGAGCACTCGGGGCAGTAACCCCCAAGCTGGAGGAGTGGCTACAACAGATACCTGGAAAGATATCCATGATGTCATCCATGCAGAGGAGGTGACTGATGTTGGCCCCATTTCTGAATCGGTATCCATAGCCAATCTTGTTGATTATTTGGCTGAGGGGGTTCAGACCTATGCAGAACAGCTGTGGGGACAGAGCATCACCTTGGTATATCCCACTTTTGATGGACACTTGTGCAAGTGGCTTCCCATTGGCTTCAAGGGTGGTTTTCCACAGCTTCATTGAGTTTCCTACGAAGGCTCTTACAGTCCTGTTGATGTTGTACAACTCCAAGCATTCAGTGATCCACGTGTGTGGCATTGAGTCATAGGCCTTCTTGTAATCAATCTAGGCTGTGCACAGGTGGGTGTGTCATGTCCTGCAGTCCTGAGCGACTCTTCTGTCAACCAGGAGTTGGTGTTTGGCTCCTCTGGAGTCTCTACCAATGCCCTTCTGTGTGTTACTCATGTATTGATCCATGTGCCTCTTTGTCTTGGTTGCAATGATGTCTGACATGAGCTTCCATGTTGTGGAGAGACAGGTTATTGGCCGGTAGTTGGATGGGACTGCACCCTTTGAGGGATCCTTCTGGATCAGGATCGTTCGCCCTTCTGTTAGCCATTAGGGGTGAATCCCATCTCTTAGCAGCTGGTTCATTTGTGCTGCCAGGCGCTCGTGGAGTGCGGTGAGCTTCTTTAGCCAGTAGGCATGTATCATGTCAGGGCCCGGTGCTGTCCAGTTCTTCATACCTGAGACTCTTTCTTGGATGTCACTCCTGGTTCTTCTTGATCATCCACAGCTGTTTACATTTCTGTCATTTTCTGTCAATTACCCTCAGTGTATTCAAGTGTCTAGTTTTCTTTTTGCTAAGTCATATGCTTTGCTTGGCTTTCTCACACTCTTTTTTTCCTGTGGTTTGTCATGTTAATTTATAAAATCTTTAAGTTTCAGTCACCAAGCCTGGTCCCCTTCATTCTGGGTCATGCACCACCAATTCCTCACACAATGTACATTTCAGGCTGGATATGAAACGTCGTCGTAGTTACAGGTGAACGCTGCAAAAACACAAAATCTCTCCAAATCTTTTAGTCAAATTTTAGGATAGATATCTTTTTACACTTGATATAAACATTCCAGTAAGATATAGACTAACAATTTGATTTAATAAACTAAATCCTGAATGCCTTGTTGAGTCATTTGATCTTGAAAACATCTTATTTTTTTGCAACATTTCTGATGAAACTTCATGTACTTTGTGTAATATTTTTAAGCAAAGTTTTAATGTTAATTGTCATGTTTCAAGAAACCGATTTGAGTGATTTAAGAGAAACAGTGTTGTTTGAGTCTCGACTATTACTATTACTTATTAAGTTAATCTTAATATGTGCATCACCACACATATTAATAATGAGTGTTTAAAGCTAATTTGTACATTAAATTTTGTGTTAAAAGACAACACATCACAACCTTTTTAAGCAGTCGTACCAAGACAAATTCTGTTAGTTCCATTGGCAGATTTGTTCACCATAACAAGGGGAGAACTTCATGTATCTACTGTATATTTTCTTACTTGTTTTGCGAAATACATTTTTTCAGTGCAATGCAATTATTCTTCTACATGTCCCATCTGAGAAGTTTTGACTCGTGATGGAAATTTTCCACAACCATAACTGCAGAAGATGTGAAAAATCAAAAAAATCAATTTAATTCCTTTTTTTCTACAAAGAAAAAATGGCAAATACTTCAAAGTGCATCAATACACTGAGAAGTTTTAAATGCACAGAAGAGACCCATGCAAGCTTCTTATTGTAAGCGGTGTTCCTGTCATTGGGTTTCATCAGATTGTTACTGCAATGTTTCAAAATGCTTATACTAATGAGGTTTCAGTGATGAAATGCAGCTGCTGGAGCTGATGGGAGAACAGCTAAAAAGCGTCCGATAGGGAGTGACACATTTCATCAAAGTTTTGTCCTACACATGTGGCTTATTTTCTTCACGGCACAAAATAAAACCAACAGTTGCCTTGAACTCATTGTTTCCACAGCCTTTAAAAAGCAAAAAATAGACAAAGCTGGATGAAGTGTGGGTGATTATGCGATTCGAGGCAGCCCACACTATCTCTGCTCATCTTATTGCAGAATGATGGCATCATACACCACCAAAGGAGACACCACAGGTATTTAAGTCTTCCACTGCTGTTTTTTTTCCTCTTCTCTGTATTTCTTTTATCTCCTCACCTCCACTCCTCATCTGTATTCATCTTTCCTGACTGATCTCCTGCATTTCACTCCTCATCACCCGCTTTTTTCATCTTTTGTCAAATGATCTCTGGGACCGATTTGATCCCCACTCAAACCACCTCCCTCCCTCTGTTGACGTGTCAGTCTCGTCCTTTTTCTTGATTGTCTGCAACGTTTTTCAATCCAACTCACATTCCAAATCTCACACGGCTTGGTTTTCATCACTTTGTCTTTTTCTTTTGCTCCTGCTTCTCATCACCTTTCATGACTTTTTCTTCCCGTCTGACCTTTCTGTTGTGTTTCTGCTTAAATGTCTTAATCTCAACATATTTCCTGAATCTTTTACTCCAGATCTTAAGTATATGATCTTTTCTAATTTTAACCTATCATTTATTTATTTATTTAGGACTGATAAATTGAATAAAAGTATAATGCTAATTGACTGTATGCAAAGTTCAAAAAGGTCACATTTATACAAACACTGTTTTGACAAAATAACAAGAATTAACACATGGACCGAAAACAATTGTTTTATATTAAACAAAAATGCATATTAATAAATCTTGTTGAGTCCCTTCTGTCTATTAATTACATAACATTTTATAATCTCTTTGCATTTTTCATAAATTGACCATTTTTTTATGTCCTGCCTGCAGTTATGCAATATCTGAACCCCTCTTGTGGAAGTTCAGCATTTGTTCTCACAGCTGGTTACACAAACATACATAATTTTCTCAGACAATATTTAAGTGGAAGAGTCTTTGGATGCTCTTTGCTAATTGGTTATTTTCTTATTTCAAACATGATTTAAATTGTTTTGAAAGCAATCAGCTCTTCAGCAGAACAAAAACTTTGCAAATATTATTGATTCACAAATTGAATCATAATGACCCCAGAACCACACCTTGAGGAACACCTAACTTTATCGGCATTGATTTTGATTTTAACTGGTTAATTTCCTGTTCTCTGTTATAAAGACAAATACTAAGCCAAGGTTGGGCCATTGTCTTCATCAGTGTAAGCAAAACAAATAGACTTCTCACTCACCAAATGTCCTCATCTAGATCACCAACAGTCTTGTTTGACTAAACAGAAAGAGCCATTTAAACAATCATAAACCTGGCTTTTTTGAGCATTATTGATACAATTTGCAATTTTTAATGAGCCCAACTTAAAACCTTTAAAACATTGTGCAAAACGTGTCTTTCTATACATTTGTTTTGTTGTTTTTCTGAAACAAGAGAAGCTATTGTGATATTTTGACAGCATTTTCATGTGGAATGATATCAGAATTACTTATTTTTACTTCATTAAAACCTTTTCCTAAAATTATCATGTAATTTGATGTGAACTCAATGCTTCAAAATAGGATTAAATTGACTGCGGTGTCTTGCCACATTTCTACACCATAAATTACATCCTAATTATAGTTGCACATGTGTTGTTTGTCTCTTGCGTCTGGCCTTGTGATGGACTGCTGACCCGTCAAAGGGTGAAGCCGCCTCCGCAGACATTGATCTGATGGTGGAAACTGCAGTGAATCAGAACAAGAAGTCAAAACAAGCCTATCCCTTCAAGGAAAGTAGTCGTGCTCAATTTCATTTGCAGCACATCTTTTCCCTCCTTTACAGCAAAAAACTTGAATAACTTAAACCCTGTGACACCCATTGATGCAAATATGCAACAAACCCCTTTGGCTCCAAAATTTCCTTAATTTAGCATCTACTTTAAGAAAAAAGAGATATTTTTTTTTAATAGCTGGAAATAGATGTAGGCATTTCGACCACACCTGTTGTCAAAATTAGATTTGTAGCTCTTCATAGTGGAGTTATTTGTAAGGATTAAGAACATCTAACCCAGCTGTTTTTGTAACCTAATTTTAAGAATATTATCTGCGTATCTTGTGTAACAGTATTGTATTGTTTTGTGTTGATATAAATATAAAATTTTTAAATGTACTCAAAACGGAGCCTCGAGGCTGTTTAGCCTACTTGGAGAGTTCAGGTTTCCCAGAAAATTTAAGAGTCCACAAATGCAGATTGGGCAGAAGACAATTGCAGGAGTTTATGATCAGCAAACTCTTTCTGCTGATTTTTATTTATTTATTAAAAAATTTTATTATTTACCTACCTATTATTTATTAAAATAAATATGTAGTTGTAGGGTTAGATAAGTTAATTCTTCTCTATGAGTTCTGGTAAATCGCCTGTCTGTCCTGGGGGAGGATCCCTCCTTCATGTGGACACCCCTGAGGTTTCTTCGTTTTTTCCGGAATCCATTTTTTTTAGGAGTTTTTCCTTACAGCGAAGGGGGTCTAAGGGCAGGGATGTCCAGTTTAGTTTAATCAGTTTGTTAGTTCAATTTAGCATTTTCCTATTGAATTCTATGTATTTATGATCCTTTTGATTTAATGTTTAACTTTTTCAATTACCGATACGAAGCCCATCGAGAGGACTGTTGTTCTGAATTTGGGCTATATAAATAAAATTGAATTGAATTGAATTAAACACCACTAACAATGAGAGGCTTGTCAGCATCAACTATTTCTTAGTGCATGGATGAATTTCAAAGTAAATGTTAGGAACCAGATTGTGGCAATTATATAAAATGTTAAATAAAACTTAATAGGGGTGAGTTGACATAAATGTACTCCTTCCTGCTCCCTTTCAAGCGATTAATCAAACTTTATTTAATTAATTATACTTAATTTGACAGTCACATTTAATTATTTCAATGTGTCGTGTGTACTATAGTGAAAATATGTATATTTGTGTTTAAAATGTCAGAAAGAAAGCTTAATTTTCTTTAGTTTTTTCTAATCAAATTAAGAATTTATATTTTAAATAGATTTTGTTTATTTTGATGTTCCTTAAATAAACCAATGGAATCAAAATGCAGTAAAAAAAAATAACAAACATAATACTTCCATACACAGTTACTGCGAAAAGACATTTCCAAATAGAAATATTCCAAATTAAATTTTCAATCCTTAAAATTATTAATCTCAAACAAAAAATTGTTCCAGTCAAAATATTGCATGAAAAGGGGTTTTCCAGTTTAAGAGAGAAAACAAAGTCAGTGTCACAAATTCAGCGTTTCAAAGTCAAATTTAGATCAAATCAAATCAAACTTTATTTATTTAAGCACTTTTCATATAAAAATATAACACAAAGTGTTATGCTTTACATTAAAACACAACAAAATATAAAAACAAAGATGACGATTAAAATAAATAAATAAAAATATAAATAAATAAAGATAAGTGAATCAGACAGCCTGGTTTAAAATGAGTCAGTAACACCAACCTAATCTTTCATTTTAAAGATTTAAATCATTTTTCTGATGATAGAGGACATATATAAAGAAAATTAAGCTTAAAATTGCATTTCTGTGTATTTCTTTATTGAAATTGTTGTGAATCAGGAGCAACAGAAAATATGCAGATAGAAAAAGATTGTGTTTATGACGCAGTAAATAAAATCGGTGAGCCACAAACTCCCTGTTCCGATCCATTCTGATGCATCTGCTTGTGGATAAATAATTCATGTACGTCTTCGTTTTTTTTGTCTGAATTGGCATCCGGCCTCAAAACTGCACGTCTGAATAGCTTAATGTTAATGTTAGGTTGAGGGTGTCTAAAATAGTGAGATGATGGGAAGGGTGGTCGGGCTACACTGCACCAACAGTCATGCCCACAACTCAGAGGGGAATTTCTAATGAACTACTGCCAGTCTGCAGAAACTATGTCCCAGAAAACGATAGTCATTTTAGTCTAAAAAGCTGCAGAATCATAATTAAAACTACTGTGAACGATGTTAAAACCCAAAAAATGACTACAGTGGGACTTCAAAGAAATGCAGGATAACATTAATCTTTTGTGTTAATGCCCCATTTTAATTTTGTTGCATTAAAATAAATTGCTTTGGCTTCCTTAGAAACTTTGAAAACTTTCAGTGGTAACATTGTTATTGAGTGTGAATGTTTTCCACGACCTTGCCGGCTTGTTATTCACTCCCTCCCCTTTTCTTCTCTTTAATGTTGACACAATTTCTTTTCCTCTTATCTACCATTTTCTTTTTTGTTTCCCCCTTATTGTCTCCTGCCATTAACTCACCGCTGTGTCCTGCCTTCTTTCTCCTTTTTTCCACACTCTCCTTCCTCTTTTTTGTCAGTGCCCTCTTTTCTTCCCTCTCATTGATATTTCCCTCTCATTCCTTGTCTTTTTCCCCTCCACCACCACTCACTTTCCTTGTCCCCCAACTCCATCGTCTCTCAAATAAACGTACACACACTCCTTTTAACAGAACACCCTCATTCATATTCCACCTGTGTCAGTCTCCTTGGAGTTGTCTGAGGGAATCAAATCCACCTGCAGATTCATCTTTTTTATTCTTTTTATTCCCTCTCTGATTCAAGGTCTTTTTCATTACTCAATTTTTCTCCTCATCCCCACTGTGCATTGTGAGCTAATGTGTCAGTCAGGGCAGAAAAAACACACACACAGGCGCAGCACATGAAAAAGACATTATTTTAACACATCAATAACAGACGTGCATTTATTACCAATGCAATAACTTTAATTCAGTGGCAATGAAATTATATGTCAAAGGATTCGCGCTTTAGGCGGAAACACAAACTGACCTAGAAACAAGATGAAGTTGGATGTTTAACAAAAAAGCGACCATTGCTCGTCTTTTCTGTTAAGGATGATCGCAGCTATAACATGAAGCCACACAATCTGTCATTAGTAACACAACATGCAGATTATTTTTTCCTTGAATTTTTATTTTTCCAAAGGAAAATACTATCTAAAAAAGGTCCCTGGACCTTCATAAAAAAGCTCACCAATGATCTAAATCTTTTAAGCCTTTTTTCGACTCTGAAGGACACAAGCGAAAAAAAAGTCGATCATTTTTAAGACCAAGAAATATGTTGTCTTTTTTTCTGATTAAAATTAAAACGACTCCATCAACTTCAATAATAAAAATTAATAAAACTAGTTGCAAGCAGTACATTTTGTTTCAGATTCACACCAGTGAAAACCATTTTTCTCCTTTTAGGGTTTAACCGAAAATGCGTGAACTTGGTTGTTCTGACTATCTTCTACGCAAAAACGGAATCTTAAGAAAGTTCAAAAAAAATTTGTGTCAAGAAAAATTGTCGTATTTTCTGTCTTGCAAGGATAAATAAATCCTATCAAGAATGTTTTTCAATAGTAAAATAATCTTAGTTTGATAAAAAACCTATCTTAGTGACTAGAACGTTTTTGGTAAATGAGACTTTACTGGTAAAACCATACTTCTTATCAAATTGGCAGATTTCTTTTTTGCCTATTTAAAGAAAATCAGCCAATGGGTTCAGATTTTTTATTTCAAAACTAGAAAGATAAAATAAAAAGAGGTACAATGTTGGAGAAAAGCAGTCACAGTTCAAAAAGGGCTTTGGATAAAGTTAGAGTACTTATCAAGCCTTTTGTTTTGTTTTTTTACTTAGTCCAAGCTCACAATTGAACATTATCTATTACCAAAACTGGGGCTGTATTTATTTCTAAGGGGCCTGTTTTTGCAGTGTGCGTTATTTGCTGGTAGCTTTAGCTAAAATGTCAAACATAAAACTTCAGAAATGCATACTTGCTATACCTTAGAGACAGGCTAAACACAATTTTAACACCAGTAACTCATGAAACTTGTTGTCCAGATACAATGTCGAAACTAACCTTTTAAAAAACATATCAATTTTTAAGATTATTGTTTTAATTTAGTTTTGAATTAATACTAAATGGTAAATACTCTTCTGTTAGGCCAGGATACGTAATAGTTTTTCGAAATAACATCAAATCCGACATTAGTAATAAGTTATGAATAAAAACTGTCATGGTGCCTCTATCAGACTCCTCCCCCTCCCCTCTCTGCTTGGCTCCTGATGCGACTCAGCTGCGACCACTTACCTCATCACCTTGCCTGCCTACTTAAGGAGCTCCAGGATCAGCATTCCTCGCCAGTCCGTTGCCCCTGATGGTGGTTAACAATATCGTCACGTTCTTTGCACTAAAAAACACATACTAAAAAATCCACCAAAAATGAAAGAAATTGCTTTTTGTTGAGCTTAATCACTAAAAAGAAGAGGTAAAAAAAAAAATTCTCTTAAACAACAAAAAAATGATGGTACTCTTAACTTAATATTTTGTTCTTTAACCATTTGAGGCAATCACTGCAATCAACCAATTTCTGTAATTGTTAATCAGATTTCTGCACCTCTCAAAAGGTATTTTGGTGCACTCCTCTTCAGCAAATTGCTTCAATTGTCTCCAGTTTGAAGGGCACAGTGACTATTTTGACCCCTTAAATAAACAGGCTGACTGATTCCAGGTTTGAAAACCCCTGTGATGGTCACTAAAAACACAGATGTGACCTTATAAACTCTGATGTAAACACCAGTTTATCAGCCTGTAATAGCTTTTTCGGCATCTTTACATGCGTTACTGATGCTTGGTTTTCTTTCAACTTTTCACTAAATCAATGTTGTTGTCAAAGACAACTACAAAGTTTTTTTTTTGGTGAACTTTCATAACTGATCCAGATTTTATCTGAAAAACTGTCAGTGTAGAGATGAACACCGTCAGGTTTGAGTATCTGTTGCAGTGAAAGACACCTTATTGCTTGTGAGAGTTAATTTACAGGAAGAGGAAAGGGAAGAGTGGAGGTTCAGCTGGTGGAGGGAAGCTGCAAAGACTTCAAAGCCACTTCAACAGCAAGGCTAAAAGGACAGTTGAATGGTGGAGCAGTGAACACTGGTGGGCAGAGAAGGATCTCAGCTCCGCTGCTGAGAGAGAGAAAAAAAGTGGTTGAATAGTTTGTTTCCCACCTGCAGGTCAGTGCAGCAGTTTAGTCTGTCACCTCCAAGCCAGAGGGTTTGGGGCTTTCGTGCTCTACCTGAATCAGCATGGGAGTTCTTCACGTGCTCTGAGAACCTTTTAATGTGAAAGTTACTGTAGCTCCACTGGTTATATGAAACTGACTAAATATGCACATGAAGGACCCACCAGATTAGCCACCAGTTGCTGCTGCTCCAGCCGCTCACTGCTCTTAGGTAGGCTGGCTGTTAGACATCTGACTTTGAAAAGGTTCACAGCAGCAAGTGAGGAAAAAGTGCAACTACGGTACATCAACCACAAAGAAATGGATACGATCAACAATTATTAAGAACAAAATGGCTAAGAGAGAGGCCAGGAGTCAGAGTCAGTGCCCCGTGGTAAATGTAAGCCCAAACCAAGGGCGTGAATGGTTGCAGTTCTGGAAATGACCATTGAAGGCTGGTTTCAGAAGGGGGTAAGTATATAGATTATGACAGCCCCTAAACCTACTACTATGATGGAATCAACCTGGATGAATGAGAGTCTTCATAGACATATATTATATATTGTGCACCAAAAAGAAAACAAATCCCTGTTTTGGGAACAATGTCAGGTTGAAACACCATAAGTAACAGATGTTGAATACCCTCATATTTAGAAACACATCTGACTGGTACTTGTATGTCTCCAAATTGTGATTTGATTTCAGTTTTTGTGGAGGACAGAACAGGGCAGAGAAGAGTAGATTTTTCCTTTTGTCTTGTTGTTCCTTTAGGAAGAAATGTGTAAATGTGACCTGGATTTGCTCATCATTTGTGTATAAATTTAGCCGGGTGAGTGCGGACTGTGGTCCATCATTCCTCCTCCTTCGCTCTGTCTTTCTGACAGGCCGGCGAGTCTCCTGGTGAGTGTTGACCTTTCTGTTGAAGGGGAGACGGAGTGAGAGGCAGCAAGTGAAGCGACAGGAGGAGGAGGGATGCGTGTCAATGAGTGAATGATAATTCACCGGGATCGTAAAATAATTGTGTGTTGTTCAAAGATGTTTAGACGGATCGCGGAGCAGACGATAAATGTTTGTCTGTTTTGGAAGATATGTGTGACTGTGAAAGTGACTGTTAATGTGTTTGTGTTTCACGCTCTGTGAGGAAAAGTGGGGTGCGATTGTGTGTGCTTATTTGTGTACCATTTGCTCATGGTGGTGTGTGTAGAAATGAGGCTAAATAGAGATATTTCCAACATTTGTCTTCATGTGGTAACCATGACTACATCACTGTGGGAGAGGCTGTCTGTCTCAATGCATTATGACATCAATATTTAACTCTCAAAAAACAAAAAAGCCTACTAAACGTGGCAAAAACACTATCGTTACGACAGCTGGTAAATACACACCGGCTGCCTGGAAAGCCAATCAATCCATGCTTTTACATGTAAATACACATGATTGCAAGTTGCAGGTGTGTGGCTCTTCAGACTGAAACACACACTCAAACACTATCAGATGCATATGCACTCAAGTGGAGCCGAAAGAAAAACCTGTTAAGAGTCTCAGAGGGAAACGTATTAGACACTGAGCTCCTTGTATGGTAGCAATGCGTAAAATTTTGCAGTACATTTAAAATAGCTGGAGAAGACTGCTTATTTGGGTTTAAAAGTTGCTTCTATTTGGTGAGACTCAAAATTTAAGCTGAAATTGGATTTAATAGCTTGGTTGGAATTTTCTCACCCCAAACAAGACCTGAAGTAACATTGAAACCAGTACAGAGATGTGACAACCGTGTACAAAAATGAGAGAAAAGGTGTGACCGTGTGGCCCACTGGTTTATATAGAGCTCATTTGGGCCTTCATCACATAGACCTTTACGGGGGCTTGACCCCGTACACGTATTACGGGCTTTGAGTTGTCCGGGCCCGTGGAAACTCATAGAGGAGAGTGGCCGCTAAAGGGACATCATGAAAATAGAACGTAGAATTGTTGTGTGCGGTTTATAAGGATGAAATGCAATCTTGCTACCATTGAATTTTGATTTTCCTCTCCCCCTTTGTCTGATCTATACAATTATGTATTTTATGGGGATTTTATTATTAAACACACTTTTATCAATAGCTTTGGGGATATTTTAACTGGTTGTGCCATAATGTTTTTTTCATCGTTTAAGTTGTTTTAATTGATATTTTCAGGTAGAGTTTTTTAACCTCTGTCTGGGGACTACACATGGAAACAAGCCACTGGGCTAAATCTGGCTCATTGCAGTCATGCTTTTACTGTGGACTGTCCCTGAGAAACAAAGTGATAAAATTAAATAAGAAATTCAATGTAAGTTGCATGAGATTAGGTCACACAGGTACTGCCCGTATGCAACGCTCCAGTCATTAGTAAGGTGCACGTATTAGCCCCTTATTAACCGTACGTTAACCCTGCATGCATGATACATAAGTGCCGGTGGGACGCCAGTAGGATGCCCACACAAACTATGCTATGATTGTCAAATTTGCTCTTTTCTGACAGTCAATCTGCATGCAGCATACCTGTAGAAAAATATTTTAGTCGGTTAGTTCAAAAGGGGCCCAAGTGCAAAAGGTTTGCTTTTCCAGGAAATGATTTTAATTGCATAGCTTAAAGAGAGGCTACACCAAATGATTAATACTTTACCCAGATTTAGCATCAGTTCATAGCTTACAAATGCTATTATTTGAAGGACCTTACTTTTATAATTTCAAAGGACTAGCAAATTAAAGTCTCTGGACTTGGGCCCTTCTTGAATTAAACAGGGGTGCTGCCATATTGGATAACTAATGCTGCCATCTATGGAATAAAGCAAAACCCATGCAAGAGAGGCCCAAGTCCAGGAATTTGCATTAATGCATTTTAAATGTCAAGCATAGTCAATACATTACAACTGACTTGGGACTTTTTTGCACATAATCAGATAGCTTTCCCCTTAAAGACCATGGAACATATAATATCTAAATTTTGAAAAATTGTGGACTTGGGCTCCTTTTGAACTAACCGATTAATTTGCTTGAACATTTTTATTTTACTGGCTCACCAAGCGGTCTAGTTTTCTTTTAAGCTGCAGAATACATATGCAGAACTACTTGGTATTTATTTGGTCAAATTAGAGACATCCCAATGCTGGAGTGGGATCACAGCAGCAGCAGCTAATAATTTTAGCAGTTTAAATACTTCTTTTCCCCATGATTAATTAGCATCATGTATTCATGATTTGCATGAATACATAAGGCATAAGGCACCATTTAAACTGTGTAATGGTCAAGGACAAAACATGACATTCAAAAATCTTCTGCAGACAAGTGCCTTAACATTTGTGTATTCATTTTAGATACTTCATTTAGAAACCATCAATCTTCACTTGTGCATACCATACAGGACAGACATTCATTAGTGCAAGCTGAGAGGAAGCTATCAATGCCCATTCCTCACACGTTCAATAAGATGCATCCAATCACTGACACTGTGCTGTACTGTTAACTGTGGAACAAACAGTACGAAGAAAAACACAACTCGTGAGTTCATTAACCCAGTGTTGTTTGCGGAAAAGTCTTTGATGCTAAGAAACTAAATTAATTCGTTTGTCAGATGTAATTCTGGGCATTGATGTTTTTACGTACGGTGAACAGAAGTCCATTAAAACTTTAATCTGCCTTATTTGCATGACAAAAGAAAGCCAAAACAGAGAATGGCGAAGGCCAATGACCGAAAATTTTAACCCAGACTTGGGGAAACAATTGCGCCGCTGGAACAGAAGCAGTGGATTATTGTACGGGTCGGTTATTTTGTTCTGCTTTTATTTTTTTGGACTGTTACATTTTTGTTCTTAGTGTCTTTGGTTGGTGACATGTTTATTTGTCTCTCCAGGTTTGCGTTAATCACCGCAGCTACTTGACAGATTGGACAAGCTTAAGGTCAGCGTGTTTCTGCTGTGAGTTTTAAAAGCTTTTTTAAATGCAGACAGTTTTTGTAGCAACACTACAGTGTAAACATGAAGCCACTGTTTTTGGATTTAGACCTGCTGTGAGAAAACCCACCCGAACTTAAAACAATAGCAAAAAATACATTTAATATAATCCTTGAAATGCATTGGACAAAAACTGCAAAAATACCATTTGTCAACAAAATGTACCATTTCACAAAACAAGTATGATGGAGAACCTGGGGCTTATGTTAACAAACTCAAATTAAATAAAAAAGATTTATCTTTTATTTATGACAATTTAAAAATAAGTTGGCTCAAAAAAAGTAGTTACTATTGCTGGCCGCATTCCTGGACTGCAAGGAAAATATTGCTTTTGCAATTCTTTTTTCGTACTGCACATTTGAGCGGAAATTTCACCCCAGGGGCATAACAAAAAACTTGGTTCCTGGTGAAAAGGAATTATGGGCATGTAATGAGCGACCCCCGTCAATTAAAGTGATGACATCTCATCGGTCGAAAACGAATGGGGCTAAAATCTCTTATAGTGTTCCCTCACTAGATCACAATTCAACTTTTGCGGTCACCCTGCTTTAGCAAAACTTTACACAGCGCACAATATTCTGCCTCCTTATCAATCAATTTCTTCCGGGCAGTGTCTCCTGTGCAAAGGCCTGCACATGCAGCTTGACAATGTTCCATAAATCTCCAATCGGGATCAGATTTTTGTTTTCATTTTATAAAATCTGACTTATTTTTGTATGAAGGTTTAAACTTTGAGACAAAATGTGAAAATGTTCATTTCTGTCAGAGAAAAGTGGATGAAATGTGTGATGAGAACAGGTTATTTATAGGGTGTGTCACCCACAATATACGAGGGAACAGTAAACAAACCAAGAACACGTGTTGGGGATGTTCAGAGAAAATTTCAAAATGATTATGGGATAGCCACAGGACCTACAGCTAAATGGCAAAGTGTACAAATCTTCATATTTTAGCACAAGTTTGGGAAGAAAAACGTTTGTTTGAGCCTTCTCTATGAAATTACACACACACCACCAGGTGGCGTCTATAAATGCAGTCAAAGGTTTGTTGACCTTTGACCTTGGGTAGAGGCTGCCATTCTGAATTTGACCAGAAAAATCACTTTTGGTACCTTTGAGAATATCATGGGAGAAAATGTTGTATTTAGACGTTGAACAATGTCAGCGAGCTCACAAAAGTGGATTTTTACCAGAATATTGTGAAAATATCTTTGGCTCAAGCTCAACAAAACAATATTACATACAATATGAACATATTGGGAATCTGGGTATGATTATATAAAAATAAAAATAAAACCTAGGGATGTTATGGACATCCAAAAATGTACTTTTGCCTATTCTCATAAAAACTACATAGACATTTTCGTCACCCTCAAGGGACCAAAAAATAAAAAAGGTTGTTATGGACATAAAACCAACAGAAAGGTGTTTTTTCGTCTGAATTTGTCACATGGAACCCTGACCAGGGTGGCGTGGGCAGAAGGAGAGCGTGAGGGGCGTCTGGCAGCTGCTCAGCCAGTGAGAACTGGTCAAAAAGGGGCCGCTTTTAATTTTTTAATTTTCAACTGGAAAGGAGCAGTTGATCGTGAGTTGAAATGCGCTTTCTCCCTTTTTAAAATATGGATTTATGTGGCATTTACTTTGACTGTATTGAGAAGATGCACTGTCCTAACTTCTAAAAAGGTCTGTGTGGTTTTACTATTCCGTCTTTGTCTCTGTTGCTCTTTCCAACAGCTGGTCCTGCATGTTGAATGGACTGCCAGGGCTGCTGGAAAGAAATGGAGAAAATCACTTAAGTGAATCCCAGTTAGACAAAGTAAATAAAGTCACAGCTCCTCATCTTACTATATCTGCCGGAATGATTTTAGACGGATGGAGTCTAACAACATAAAAGTATCAGAGCGATAGTTTGTCCCTTGATAATTCCCTGGTGAAATCGTGTTTCCTGATACTATCCATCAACTGGCCCTGTTGGTGTGTGTGTGTGTGTGTGAGACAGATTGGGTTTGATACGACAGGTGTGTGGGTGATGGAGGAAAAAAAGTGGCAGAGAACCTGAGGGAAAGAAAAAGAGAGAGAGAGTGAATCATTCCCTGAACAGACCACCTCGACACCGTGATATCAGATGCATTATTTGATGATTGGATCGCTGGCAACAAAAGCTGATAGATCTCCGTCTGAAATTGATTTCTGTCTGGATGTGGTCTTCAAACACACACACACACAAGCACACACACAGTGTGTGAGACAGAAAGCCAGGAGAAACTAATTACCAGTTCACTGAGTGTCTGAGAAGCCCGAACCTCAGAGAAACCACCTGAAGGACTGGCAGAAAGGCAACTAGAGATGAAATAAATTGGAAAATTAATGTTCTATGATTGGAGTGAAAATGTGTGGGCTGCTATTTTCTCAGAGTCACATAGTTAGATCACCTCTGTGGTCACTTTCAGTCATTTTCAGGGTCAAGTTGATTGAACTATGGAAAAATAATGGTGCTGCACTGCAAGCTGGCCAGCTGTCTTCAAACAAATGCTTGGAAATAGGCAGATTTACAGCTGTCTAGGTTTACAGATCTCTGTCAAAAATATTATCACATCCGTGGTAACTGGGGATCTCTTTCCCTTGTTTTCCAACCTTTTTCTCCGGAACAAATTGAGTTTGGTAGGGATCTGATATACATTGTTGGTAAAAATATTATTTCAAATGGTTAAAAAAGGAGTTGAATGTGTTTACATATGTCTGAGAAATGTTGTAGTGTTGTGAGGATGAAAATGTTAAAGTATCAGTTTAACAAAAGATAATTTGCATCCTTTACAAAGCTAAGTTTTCAGGGTCAAAAAAAAAAAAAAACTTTAGTAATCACAGTCATCTCTTCAACTATAAAGCCTTCTCCGTGGTATTTTATAGTTATAATTAAGCCAAAATCAAAAAACCTGTGTGGTTTTCTAAGACATAGTTTCTGCAGAGTGGCAGTAGTTTATTAGAAATTCACTTCTGAATTGTGGGCGGGGGAGTGGTGGCATGGAGTAAACCTTTCCCATCATCCCTTTGTCCCCACTCTCTCCCGCTAACGTACAACCCCAATCTTACATTAACCGTGTAACAACAATGGTAAGCAATATGGAAGCTATACACGGTTGTACAGTTTTGAGCCAGATACCAGCTCAAATGAGGAAAACAAAGGATCTAGTCGTCTAAAGGTGGATGCACCTGAATGGAGCGGAGCAGGGAGCTCGTCGACTGCCAAGTGCAGTTTGTAGACACTAAAGCCTTTTCAGTTGGGCTTTTTTTTATCTGCTCCTGATTCACCACAATTTGAATAAAGAAGACCTCAGAAATACAGTTTTAATCTTATTAGTTCTTCATATATGTCCTTCGTCATGACAAAAATGCTACAACAATATGTTAAAACACCCAAAACACAATTTTCATTGGAGTGGGTTTTTATAGGTTTTGGTGCAGGTCATCGAGACATTTTAAGATCATTAAAAAAATCAAATAAAATAGATTAAATGAGTAAATATCAAAAGTTGTATTTCCAATTAATGTGACAGTGGTGGTATTTCAGTGGTCTTCGATCAGGCTGATTACAAAAACGGTTTAAAGTTATACAGTGGGGCAAAAAGTATTTAGTCAGCCACCAATTGCTCAAGTTCTCCCACTTAAAAAGATGAGAGAGAGCCCTGTATTTTCATCATATGTACAACTCAACCATGAGATGCAAAATGAGAAAAAAAAATCACATTATCTGATTTTTAAAGAATTTATTTTTAAATTATGGTAGAAAATAAGTATTTGATCGATAACAACAGTTCAACTCAATAATTTGTTATATACCCTTTGCACTAAAGAGGAGCCAAATGGCAAAGCCTTGGATTTACTGGGCAATCTACGGAATGTTCCTACCCTCACGTTGGCCATGAGCTTTGGGTCATGACTGAAAGAATACCATCCAATATATAGGTGGTTGGATTAAGTTTCCTCCACAAATACATTTTCTGACATTTGGTCATGTCATACCTCAAACTACCTTCGTCTTTGAAGTCTTTAGTAAATTACTGTTATAATTAACTGGAACACGATCCCTCCAATTATCTAAAATTAAAGCACTGGAACTACAGGAGTATTTTAAATGATTTAGAAATTATGAAAAAAAAAAGAAAAGAATTTAAATAAAAGTATTTTTTTCTACCTCCCCATCCACCTGTTACTCACTAAAAGATCCTCTCATGAACGGTTAATTTTGTTTGCAAATCTGCCTTATAAGAGACAAAAGTGAAAATGTGAAAGTGTAAACTAATGATGAGCCATTTTTGAGCTTTAAACTTTACTGTCCTGAGTTAACAGTGACTTATTTTTCTGAGCTACAGATGAATTTCCCCGGAAGACTGCGCCTTCAAACACAACCAGCTGCAGACGTTTAGAGGGAGGGATTTTGCATTTGCAATTAGTCACAGAAAACTGAGAAAACTGATAAGAATCTTCAACTGACAGTACAGTATTAGTAAATTGAAATACTAATGGTAATAAAAGTAGGAAATAAAGGTCTCAGACAAAGACATGCCTCCTGACCACAACCACTGGAATTTGTTATTGGTCTTTTTAACAGTAGATAAAATCTATTTGATCAGGAGAAAATTACGTTTTTACACACTTTTTACATTCGCCTCGGCTAATCTTGGGTTTTATTTATTAAGTTTGACAAGTTATCCACTTTCTTTTCACATATTTTTCAGGAAACGTTTGGAGCAAAGAGAAATAGTCAAATTTGCAACTTTTTGTTTGGTCCTTTGAAAAGCAGATTAACTGTCTTTAGGTTTGCAGCATCCATGCCTCTGCCCATGTATAGAAATAACATTAGTGGTCATAGCGATGCTGTTACCGGTGCTTGTGACTGTGTTTGTGTGAGATGGGCAGGGGGTTACCGCTCTGTCAGAACTCTTCTGTCACACTCGGTAATGATCAAAGCTCTCCCTGGGACCCCCAACCGTACAACCAGTCAACTGGACAGAAATTGCTCAGCCATGCAGCTCGTGCTCTACACAGTCAGTACAGGATCCCTCACACACACACAGATATAGTTACACACATTACCGCATGTGACCTCTGCTTCTGCTTTCCTTCATCCATGCAATTCTTTACTTTTTTTTTCTTTACATCACTCTGTGTTTCCACCTGCTGTTTCAGCTCCTTCGGTTTTCTATTCCCACTTCAATGCATAACCACTCTCACCAACCCTATGCTCCTCTGTTGAATCATCTTTCTGTTAGTTTGCATTTTGCTTTGTGGATCTGTGTGCTTGTGTGGTGGTGGTTTGTGTATGTGTGTGTGTGTGTGTGGGGGGGGGTAATATGCTGCTTCGTGTCATTTTTAAGTTTATGTCAGTCTGCACATTTTCTTTTTTATTAGATTCACCTTTTTTCCACAATGTTTGTCTTGCTGTTCAGAAACCTTCACTGCATCACCTCCCATTTTTAAGACAGCACTGCAAAAAGAGAAGAACATTAATGTTAGAAAGATAATCACTAAAAAGTTGTGAAATGATCTGTCTATCCAGCAAGTAATTTTTCTTAAATAATAAGATACCAAAATCTAGAAATAAGGACTTACAAGCATTAAAAAAAATGCTAAAAAGAAAAGCTAACTGTTAGATAGAATTACTTCATACATGATGTTATACAGCCAGGGGCGGAGCTAGAAGATTTTATTTGGGGGGAGGCAGAAGACTTTGGCAGGGTGGCAAAACACCAGACTGGAAGGCCATTAAAAAAAATGAAATGATTATAAATATGTAACAGTTTTATTATTCTTAGTGTTTTTATTTTATTTGAAAATGGTGTTATTATTTTTGCAATTCCTAAAGATGCTTGTATTGATGATTTCTCATTCTTTGTCAATAATGACACAAATATTAAATCAAAAATTGAGGGGGCAAAGCTATTTGCTGGGCAGCTGCCACCCCTTGTCCCCTGTAGCTCCGCCCCTGTATACAACCCAATAATACACCTTTTAAATAGTTTTGATTCATTTTAATAATCATTTTTAATACTAATTTCCTTATTAAAAAAAACCTGGAAATATGTGGAACAAAGATCATTTATAACAGCTTAAACCTGATAAAATACCAATAATTTGTATATAATCTCCAACATGTTTGTGAACCTGTTGCTTCCTATTTCCATATGTAATGTTTTCACACTTTGTCTTGTCAATTATGTGTATTTTTTCCTTTTATCCTTAATATTTAACTGTAAAGTTTCCATGCTAGGTTTTCCTACAGAAAAGAAACTGCAGGACTTGATTGGCTTATGCCTTTTTCCACATTACAGCCTTTTATTAAAAATGTAACTTAAGTATATCTTATAGTTGTTGTTTTTTTTGGTAACTTTTGGTGTACTTGAGATCCTAGTCTAAAGATAGACTGCACTTGGCCTCGCTTTTACTAAAAATCTTTTGAGGTTAGATTTTACTCTGTTGCAGGGTTAAAACCCCAATCAAAAACAGAACAGCACTCCACCATCATCCCTGTGATTACTGAAGAGATTCAAGCCCTCCCTCTCCTCATCACAAACCACTGATTTGTGGTCCTTCGCTCTCCCTTTCAAAAAAGAGCCGGCATCCCACCACTCCTCTCCTCACATCCGCATCCCCTCTTCCGAGCCCTGCGACAGACTTCAGAGTAAACGGGCAGGAAATAGAGCAGAGAGACGAATCAGCCCAGCATGAGCCTGGAACCAGACCAGCACACTGCAGACGGCATCTGCACAGATACAGAGGAGCCACCAGGGAGCCACATTTCATTTTTAGCTTATGGGCCCGAAAAAGCTCTCTTATACTGACGACTAATGACTACTTTTACATCCATAGTATGACGATGATTTAATGTGCTTTTTAAAATGTTTTGAAACTGATTAAATTACTTGGCTTTAAGCCTATACACCCGATCGTATCACATTTTAATGCATAGACCCCCATCTCATTAGCATGATCCAAACTTTTCTTAAAACCCAATTGTATATACAGTGGTTCATGTTTGTAGTGAGTTATCGTTTCACTAGTGGCAGCCCAAAGGCATTTCCTGCTCAGTTTTGCTCATTTTCAAAATTTTATGTGTAGAATAACTCATCTATTGTTATTCATTTCTTCAAATAACTGCTTGCTGTATTGCATTATTGATCATTTATTGGTTGAATGTTGTCAAGCATTGAGCTTTTGTTTTCCTGTTTCTCTTCCTTCCTTCCTTCTCCAATTTTCAACCTATTTTAACCATTCAAGTATTAAAATGTTCAGCTCTTTCAGCTTATTCCAACTATGACTTTTGGTTTATCAAATCCTTGAACTTTTCAAGACATTCCAGGATTTTCCAGGATTTTAGCCTCCATTTAAATACATGGGGAATCCTTGAAAATCTTTGCCTTTTTTCAACCATTATAACTTCAACAAGCTAGACACACTGTCAAACGTTAAAATGATCACAAGGCTTTGGACTACAACATAAGTTTTTAAGTTTTTAAGTCATTATGGGATGGCAACGGTTTGGAAGCCATTTTGTGTTCTTCAAATTTTAAAAAGTTCAGCCATTTCTGCAGCAAATTGAGCTTTTATATAGCAGTACAGCATTCAACCCTGCATTTTCTTCTGGAAATGCAGCTCCATAGTTCTTTATACAGTTACATTATATCAAAATTATCTGGGTCAAATTTGAGACAGTGGGTAAACAAGATGATTTTTATCCTGAGCACCAATGTCAATATTTAAGGTTAGTTACCAAATCAGCCAACCCATCATATTTGATGCTATCTATATCTAATAAAAAATGATATTGCAACATTTTTTGTGGATTTCATCAAAGGGTTTAAAAAAAAACATCTTAATTCCAAAAATTTGGCCTTTTTTGCCAATTCTTTGATGTTGTGGCCTTTATGGAGTTAAATTAATTTAAAAAAATATAAAAAATCTTATTTTGTCATGGAATTAGTGTCTAAATGCATGTTAAGTGTGAATCAGGGAGTCAGTAAGCTGTTGAGGGTCCACATTTGGATATAATTTAAACTAAAAAAAAATACAGCTCTTTCTAAAATATATACAATTTTCCAAAAACTATGTTAAAAAGTAAAACCAATTTTCTAAGTACGCCAAAAAATAAAAACAACCGGATTGATTGGTGCTGCCCAACAACCATGAAATTCTATGAATTATTCTTTGAGGACCATTTTAAATCAGACTGTCCCCTTCAATCTATCATTACAGGGGTTGTCTTTTTTTCCCTCTGGACTTAAAAGCATCAGATCAACCCCAGCTCATGTGAAAAAAAACTTAGTGCTGATTACAGCTGAAAATGCTCAAATCCAATTTTTTCCAGACATTTCTCTGCTTTGTTCAAACAATAATGAAATGCAGCAAACCAGAACAGTCACAGGTAAAACACAAAACCGGTCCCTCAGCTGGCCAGGACTTATCATTTCGCCAAAAATAAAGCAAGACAGTGAAAAATGACAAGATTTAAAAGAAACCAAACCAATCCAAAATAGCATAAGACGATTAAAGAATGTTTTAAAACACTTTGTAGTTATTGACTCTGCAGAGCTCAAATCCCCTCCTTCAGCTCTCTGGCTGGTGAACAATCAGAGCGCCACCACGGCTAACAGATTCCCGTGGATTTAGAGCACAACGGGTGGGCAGTCATTCCCCCCATAACCCTCCACACCCCTGTCACCCAGTCACATGCATCCTTCCTCTCAGAGCACCACGCTCTAACTGCATGGTTTTCTATGCAGTCTGGCTTATCAGCGGCTGCCTCGGCCCGCTGAATAGAAAACCAGTGAAAAAAAGAATATGCTGCCAATGTAATCCACGTGTACCTATGCTGTCTAAAAAAAAAGCCAACAGGCACACGCCTTCCTCCATTTGCTTCTTTATCTATACAAACCTGCCATTGCTTTCAAAAACAGATGTGTGCATCAGCAGTTCACTAATAGAATCTCTGTATTTGACCCCCTCCATTAAATATCAGCTTTATAGGTGCTTTTATGCTCTTGTGGCATTGCTCTGCAGATAGAGGACATAAAGAAACTTAAGCTCAAAGGTGCATTGCTGAGTATTTCTTTACTCAAATTGTTATGAATTAGGAGCAGACAAAAAATGCTGTTGGAAAAAGATTGTATTTGTTACGTAAAGAATATGCTGGGCGGGCCACAAGCTCCCTGCTCTGCGCCATTCTGATGCATCCCTTTGTGGATCCATGTTTGTCTTTGTTTTCCTCGTCTGTGCTGGAATCTGGCTCAAAGCTGTACGACTGGATAGCTCCAACATTGCTCGCCATTTTGTTGTGTTTAATGTTAGGTTGGGACTGTATAGGGGCTGTAGGCTCGGCGGGAGAATGTGTAAACAGAGATCTCAGCTATGGGTAATGGGAATGGGGGTGGGATTGCTCCGGCCAACAGTCTCATTTACAATGAATTTCTAATATACTACTGTTGCTCTGCAGAAATAATATATCCAAGATAACTGCACAGTTTTTTTATTATTGTGGCTAAAAACAGCATAGTTATAGTACAAAGACCACTGGGAAAACTTTTAAAATAACTAAAAAGGATGGTTGGAGCAAGTCTTTAGCTCTTCATGCATTTTAATACATTTTTAAAGTTCAGATTTGATAGAATAGTTTAAAGCTCATTAAAAGCTTCTCACTTTCATCAGGTACGCAGTTGGCCAGGAGAACCCATGACCCAGATTCAGTCAACTCCCTCATGCTGAGTAATTTAGCTTCAGGTTTATGGCAGCCAGGTGTTTAATGCTCTTGAGTTTAGGATAGTAATTTGGTTGGTCTCAGACAATTGACCAATGAGACAATTAAGCTCAATTAATGACTGAAGTCTGAAGTCTCGGATGCCAATATGTTCTTGCAGAAGACCGAGGTACAGAGATGGCAGCAGGTGGATGACTACAGCGCACTGATATAGCAGCAACTCAGCCAAGTTACAGCTACCAACTCAGTGAGTCTTTGAGTGTCTGTGTGTTTGTGTCTGTGCACATGTTTATTGACTATAATCATGGGAATTGTACTATTTCTATTTCCCAAAGCACTGATTGCATTTGCTAAAACAATAGCAACAAGCTGCTACTGAGACATATCGGCTCTTTGCAGATATCAGAAGGGCTTAAGTAAGGATCTGTGTGAAAAACATGTCCAGGTTGGATCATTTACTTTAACTTTTGCTTCTGAGTGGTTTCCAAAAAGATATTATTGTGAAAATTACTCCTGTTCATGGATATTAGGCTGTTCTTAGATACAAAAGAAGGAAAGGAGAGTTAAAAAAAAGGCATGAAATGTTCATATTTCAATAGCTGCCTGGAGAGAAAAAATAGAATCAGAAACATGTTGAAATTTTGTTGTAAGAATCCAAACCACCATCCAAATTAATGTCATTATCAAAGTGTTTTCAGGAGAAGTTTTTTGTTCATCATACACAAAGTTCTACACATCTTAAGATAAAAAAGTGAGCATTTTGAATGTTATGTAAAAACTAAAAAAAAACAAAGTGTTTTTATTTTATTTATTGTTTTCAAAAATGGGCTGCACGGTGGTGCAGTGGTCAGCGCTCTTGCCTCACAGCAAGAAGGCCCCCGGTTCAAGTCCTAGCTGGGGGACCTGAAAAACAACATCATCACAACAACATCTGTGTGGAGTTTGCATGTTCTCCCTGTGCAAACTCCACTCTCCCGGATCTCCGGCTTCCTCACACTGTCCAAAAACATGCTTCATAGGTTGATTGGCAACTCTAAATTGACCATAGGTATCACTGTGAGAGTGAATGGATGTGTGATTGTGGATATTCTACCCTGCGACAGACTGGCGACCTTTCCAGGGCATCCTCTGCCTTCACCCATAAGTGGCCGGGATAGGCTCCGGCAGCCCCGTGACCCCGAAAGGGAAAAACGGTATAGAAAATGAATGAAAAAATGTTTTCAAAAATAATCCTGATTTTACCCAAATATTGTCAAACAGCATAAAAAATAAAATCTTTTTGCATTTGATACCACGACGTTTGGTTAGATTCCTTATGAGTTGTAGTGTTGGACTTGAATAATGCTTTCCATCACCCTGCTGCTTTTACCTTCAGAGTAACACGATGCTTTGAGTCATCCATCACAACAGGAAATGGAGATGGGCCCACTCGCTTTGAAAAATAAATGCAATTGCAGGCACACGGATTAGAAGCTTAACATCTGTACGTTAAATTAGCATTTCATGTTATGTTGAATGCACCTTAACAGCAGAGTTGTCTTGTTCAGTTATAGTGACAAGCTGGTTGGTGGGTGTTTTCCCTAAAGGTGTACCTGACTGCAGATGATGGACAGAAGGAGCTTTTGATTTTAGTGTAAAAATCCTCTGACACAATGGTCAAGACACGCTTTTCTTGAACATTTTCTTTTTCACCCCAAAAGAATTGCATGCTGTTGGACGATGTGACTTTTGCCAGGCTCCGTATCCATTCCTGATTTTCTGAGCAATGCCCCTTTGCTACAATTAATTCAATGGCATCTACTCTAAACTGCCCCTAGGTATGTATCTGATAGTGTTTGAGTATGTGGCCCTGCAACACACTGGCGACCTGTTCAGGTGTGTTGGCTTAAGCAACCCTGTGACCCATAAAAATGGATGGATGATACTCGACACTCGGTATTAAACACTTTTTTTACTTCCATTTTTTAGAAAAAACAAAACAAAAACTAATAGGTTTGGATCTTCCGTGTGGCACTAAACATCTAGCTAGCTCGCTGAATTGTTAAGTGTACTCCTGTGTTCTCAGTTGGCATCATTTCACACCTCCAGCTGTTTCCCACTGCATGTCTGACCTGCTGGACTTCATATTTTTGCTTTTCCACAACATCACACCTGACATAAGTTCTCAGGCTTCTGCAGACCAAACAATAAAACAGAAACATATGTTTTAAAAGTGAACTACAAACAAGGACAACAGAAAGACTCCAGGGTACTAAAATAAAATGATATATTATAACGATGAGTAGGGTTGTGTATCTTTCCCTCTCACATGATTCGATCTGCATCTCGATACAATGTCCACTAATTGATTGATTGATGTTAAAGATTCAACTAACTTTGTGGCGATTCGATAAAGCCCAACTCTTTAACCTAAAAGGAAAGATATTTAATAGTCATTCAATTTTTTTTTCTTATTGGCACTTTATATATTAGGCAACAAAAACAAACTTTAAAACAACCGTTTCAAACATAAAACCTTGAATTTTGGGTCTTTCTGACGGTTTTGTTCTTTGTGGTAAAAAAAAAAAAGGTGTGTCACGTTAATTTATTAAGTTATTGTTTGAAGGGTTGTCATATTTTTTGTGCATACAAATATGCATCCCTCACAGTGGTTTTACCCTCAGCTAATTGTAATTGACCTGACTTGGTAGAAGTAAGTAGAAGCCAATTGGACATATTTTTGTTTGCATCACATGCAGATAAACAGGCAAAGATAGTAGAGTTTGTCAGAAAACTTTATTTAATTTTCTGATCAATTTACCAACATATCAACCAATACTGCTACTACTCGCAGTACGGTACACATTTTTCAGTACGTATCTGTATCTTTTACTTCCCTCACAACTAGTAAATGTTCTTTACTAAGTCTGAACTGATCAAAACTAAAAATAACTAAATTTTAAAAAAACTTTCTTGATGAATACAAGGGACTAATAATAACATTAATAATAATAATAACCGTCTCACTATTAAAAAAAAAATGTAAACATAAAATTGTCTAACTAGCATCCCTGGTTGTCAAGTAAAAAAACATTTAAGTAATAATGTTTTTTGCAAATAGAAAGAATAAAATCCAAAACCAGAAAAAAAAGTTGTTGTTTTTTTTAACCGCTGCGTACAATAATATTATGTCTTGTAACTTGTATCTTTTCACTTCTGCCTAAATTACAAAATGATTAGGATATAAGTTTAATATGTCAAGTTTTTACAGTAGTTTTACAATAATGGCTGTGCAGTCTCCACAGCTCCATAGCTTATAAACACGTTCAGCAATGGTTTTAGGACTGCCAAGAGCTAACTCCATTGTAATTGTACCTAACTTAAAAACATTACTGCTCAGTTTTTACACTATTAAAGGAAAATTTGGTTTGACTTTATGACAAAAATAAGAGTTACAGGGCAGAAGAAACCTGTTGATCTGAATGGGTTTGTGCTCGACTGACTTGTTGAACTTGACCCCAAATGTTCTCCGTCTGCAGGAGTTCTGTGTTAGGAAGGGATGCGCTCAAATTGGTGAGGCTGAAAAGAACCGGTTGACATTATTGATCACATCGGACCTGTTTCTCCTTTTTTGGTGAGATATAGGTCTGTTACCATGACCCAATCCAGAAAGAGTTTTGGAAAAATCAGAGATAAGATGAATGATTCATGGGTATTTCTGTCTTTCATTACCGACGACATGGGCAAATCAAATTTTAGTCTAGAATTTTCTCAAATCCCAGTCCAAATTAGATTTTGACTCATCAGTACTTTAACCACATTATCACGCAGTCTTCAATGTTTAACAACTGACGTGGTGGAACATGAGCAAAATGTTTTATTCAGGAAGCAAGAATTTGAGCAATTATGAAAATGTATTATATATATTTTCAGATTTTTAATATAAAAATGTACTTTATGCTGGAAGTGTAACTTAATGTTTCCCTTAACCTGAAAAACTCTTTTACATCCCAAAGGACAGCACAACAAATGAAAAGTACACATCCCTCCTTCATCCTCACAGATATTATGAACAACACTTTAATGCACTTTCAAATATAGATTCAGTCACACACGGCCTGGTTTACTGAAAAAGGTCACAAAATGTACAATTTCTGCTGCATTATCAATCAAAAGAATGACAGATGCAAGCTTTTTAGAGACAGTTTTACAGGCAATCCCAGCCTCGGTTGCTTTTTCTTTTTTTTTTGCTGCTGTTCTTTCAAGGCTGTCTAAGCACGGGAAAGATTCTGCAGCATCTCATTCTCTGCTGTTGAGGCTGTGACAAGAGGATCAGCGGCTCAGCTGACCCTCAAAAGGTTAAAAATCTGATTTTCTGCTCCCTTGTAAATGTAACCACTGACTCATACCAGACTGGCTCTCACTTCCAAAGAGTTTCTGGGCAAATGACCAATGCCATCAAAGAAAAAAGCTTTGATTCCCATGGCGTGTTTATTGATCATAACACTGTCTTTTGATATGTGCTGCTAGAAGAGGAACTCTCCTTTGAATATCAATGAAGTCCCACTGACAGGCAGATAGAGTGGGAAAAACATCAAGGGTTTTTTCATATTTCCTCATCTCAATTGCAGCCTGTTCTTCTCTTTTGTGTTCAGTTCTGCATGGCATTTTCTTTCTTGCTCATTTAAGTCTTCCTTCATTTCTTCCTCCATTTTCACTCATCTCGTCTTTCCCACTTAGGTTTTGAGTGTAATCTTGCAGCGAGGAGCTGTCAAGTTTACATGAGAGCACAAAACCCTCATCCTCGCTATACCTGCTGTTCCTAAGGATCAAATACCTAGAAGAATGATCAAAATGCGCTTCTGTTCTCACAGGGTGTTTTCTCTGAGTTATTCTGGTCTCCACTAATGATCATCTGCAACAGCAGCTCTAAAGCTCAAACATTGGAGCAGGCAGTCTCACCATGCAAGTGTTTTCCCTCCTTTGTTTAAATCGTCGTCTTAAGATAAAAGCACTTTTTAAAAACCAAACTTGAAATGTTTTTCCGTAATAGACGTTTTCTGGTGAGGCAAGCTCACGTCCCTGTTCTTCTCCGAACACAATCACGCCAAATATTCCCACTTTTACTGCAAGATGGAGCATAGTTGTTTACAGCCGGTGAGAATCAAAGTTCTCTTATGTTCAATATTGACATGTTTTATTCCATCTGAAAAATCCCAGCTCTGTTTTGCTGCATTATCACCATATTCACTTATAACACAGCCCTCTGTGCATCACTGCCTGTTTACTAGTATCATAGCTAATATGCCTGCTGGGAAAAAATACTGTGTATTCTTTTCGATCATATAAAGAGAAAACAATTCTTGTTTTCAGTCTCAAAAGTTAAATCATATCAAAATACAAAAGGATTTGGACTTAATGTGATCCAATAGCAATTAAAAAAAACAATTTCAGTTTTCGATTATACCATAAAGTCGAACCTCTACCATGTTTCTTCTTGACAGAAAATGATAATACAATCCATGCACATGTATTTTTGATGGAAGCAGTACCTGAAAACCTACAGAGCACTCTGACAACATGAAAGCATTTATGTTCAAACTTGCTCTCGTGGTATAAACGTGACTGAAGTCGGTGTTTCATTTGGACTGACTTTGGTCTTTTTTGGAGATCTCAAATACGCGTTAATGGTAGAAAAGCAGAAACAAGCCGTCTGACATTTGGAGCTTGCTGGATGTCGTCACCAGGAAGAATGGCTTTTTGTTTTTCCGCAGACATGCTTTTCTATCTAATAAAATCTCTTCATTTTGAGAACAGTATTTCTTGAGACTACACATTAAAAAAGAAAAGAAAAATTTCCATCTCCTCCGCTCAAACTGATGGGATGATGTTTCAACCACTGCGGTCCTGAAATCAGTCTGCCAGAGAACCTCAGGGCAGCAAAGGCCATGGAGGTGTTTCAATTTCAAAGTGGCTTTTAGATGATCTGAACTGGTTTCTTTTTGAAGAACTATATGAATTATTTCATTTGTTCATTTTTTGTATTTTAATTTTACAGTTTAAATATGCATGTACAAACCGGTTTTCATACATCCATAGCTCATCTGTATATTCTGTGTCTTTACTTTATTTATTTAATTTTATTATTAGGCATAACATGTGTTATGTTGTAATAGTGTACATAATTTATTACTTACTTACTTTTTACTTTTTTTTTCTATTTTTGCACATTTTTGTATTTGTATACTTGCACATTTGGGAACACCCCTCACTTTTGCACATTGCTGTCACTTTTCTCTGCTCTTTGGAACTGCTGTGACAATTGAATTTCCCCAATGTGGGATCAATAAAGAATATCTATCTTTAGGTTATTATTCATTTATTTAGTTTTGGTTTTTATACAACCAAATTGTTAATGAATGTAATCTTGAGTCTATGATTTTAGCCCTAGTGTTTCTTTCTAAGGATCTTTTCGGGCCTGGCGGTTTGGTCTGGGGTTGATGCCACAGTGCTCGCCGTCACTCGTGCGGCTGGGATCCAGTGTTGCAGCCTCAGGGCTTTGGAGTGGTCCTGATCTTAGAGAACAGCGTGGTGATGTTCCTGTGGCTGAACTGGTGTAAACAGATTCCCAAGCCATGAGTTTCTTTTAAATGTCTCAGGTGGTTGAAGAGGTCAGCCAATGATTGGAGGATCGGTGGTTTGAATTCCACTTCCCCCAGTCAACTGTTGTTGTGTACTTGGGCAAGACACTTCACCCTCCCTGCCTCCAGTGTGGCTCCACTGGTCTGAGTATGTGTATGAATGTCCTGGTGATGGTCAGAGGGGCCGTAGCCGTGTAGTGGCAGCCACGCCTCTGTCACTCGCCGGTGAGTTTAAATACTTCTAACAGTTAATTCCAGCTCAGCAGCATTCCTCCACCCTCCTCCCCAGGGCAGCTGTGGCAGCATCAGTAGCTTACCATCACCAGGTATGAATGAGGAGTGAGTGGATAATGGACACATGGTAAACGCTTAGAGCGTCTGCAAAAGCACAGATAAATCCAATCCATTATTTTATAATTATAGTCCTGTTTTCATGTCCGTATCATTGACTGCATGTGAAAACAAACCAAGTTGAAACAATGTAAAAAAAAGAATCCAATCTAAAGTATGTACAATGTTCCAAGAATTTATTCCAAAGAGTATGTGAGTATGTAAGTATGTGTCATAACACTTCTGTTTGTTATCAACCAAAAATGTCAAAGCTGAAATCTTTGTGTTAAATTTTTAAAGAAAACTCCACTAAGGGGGGGGGGGGCGATGGGGGTCCTACGTCATTGTGAACAACCGATGTGATTTGCAAACGCACCGGTGAGTTTAAATACTTCTAACAGTTAATTCCAGCTCAGCAGCATCCCTTCAATCAATTTGTTTTAACCTGCCATGTCCCTTTCGGGGTCACAGGGTTCCCGCAGCCTGTCCCGGCTCAGCAGCATATAACAGAAATTTCCCCTGTTGCTTTTCAACATCACCACACAGTCACGTGGTCCTGTGCCGCCTCTGCTGCCCCTCCACATGCACCTCTTGTCTGGTTTGAATGGGAAAAGCTGTGACAGCATGGTCACCTGCATCTGTGTCCTCTTGTTGGCCGTCAGTAAAGCAGTATTCCAGGAAGTGATGAGGTTTTGAAGAGCTGCTAGCTTGTCATTTCTTGGCTTTCAGTAACAGGTGGCAGCTACATGTTCCATCCAGATTTTCCAGTCTGCAGTTCTTCACCCAAAAAGTTTAAGTCTTGGCCTTCAGTTTCCCTCTAGAGGTAAACTACAGAGAACAATAGATCATTACTTTCTCAGAGCTGTTGATAACAGCTTTGTTATGTCAAGAGTGCCGTCGAGTGGTCCCAAAAAGAGACAAAAGTTGTGTTGATGGATGATGTGTATCTTCCAGCTCTTAGAAATGCATTCCCTTCCTTAAATATTTGACACTAACGTTGTTTAACAGCCAGTTGACTTGAAGGTAAATTTCTTCTCTGCCCCAGTTGGGGTTATTAACTCTTCTTTCAATGTGTTACTCGGAGGGAAACTGAATGAAAGATGAGGCAGGTAAAGCAGCAGGGGGGAAGGATTTACATCTGTTTTCCCTCTTTCTAAATCTCACCTGTCTGGCAGAGGAAACATTTGAAAACAAATTCCACAACTGTCAAATGTGGCTCAAACCATCTGCTCTCTGAATGCAGACTGCCTTCCTCCCTCGACTTCACACTTCACTTTATTTGACTTCATTATGCCCGGCAGTTGAGAACAAAATCATCTGTCTCTAATGGCTTTAAGAAAAGCGAATGATCCTTAACGTTGGTCTGCCTTCATCTGAAAGGAGGATGAGGCTGACTGTGTTAAAACCTCTTTCAAAAAAATGTTTTTAAGACCCACTCCAATGAAACGTGTGTTTCAAGTGTTTTTAACATGTTCTTGTGGCATTTTTCTGATAATGAAGGTCATATATGCAGAATTGCATTTCTAAGTATTTCTTTATTCAAATCATTGTGAATCAGGAGCAGACAATAAAACTATATAAATAATACGTCTAAAAAACCTTGTCGGTTTAACATGGAAGCTACTATGGCAAACCACAAGCTCCCTGCTCTGCTCCATTCTGAAGGCCTGTTCACACCAGGACGAATTTCGCCCGCGATATTCGCCGCATTTAACGCCTCGTGACTAAACAAAGGGCACCAATGTGAGTGTGCACACTGACGCGAAAAAACGCCACGCGTCAAAGCATCACATTTTAAAAAACGACTCGGGGTTTGTTTTGTTTTTTTGACGCGCCGCGTCGAAATCTATTCGACCAATTGGGAATGGCGCTTTTGCACACGTGTCTGGAGCTTCTGAAGTTACAGTAAAACACAACTTGGGGGCGCTCAAACACAAAACTGCCTTGCTGAGCACACATACCAGTGAAGAAGATAGACGCCAAGTAGCGTCTACACTGCCGCGAAGAAATAATGACGGACATTATAAAATATCCCCGAACTGTGAATATATTTGCTGCTAGGTGCTATTCATGTTTTCTTTGTATGATTATGACAAGCGTGTAAATACTTGCTCTCTTCTTCTGAGTGAAAAGCGACTTTAAGAAGCGTAAAGTTGCGCAGCGCCACCTTGTGTACAGGAGTATTTATTTTTTACATTAAGCGCCATCTAACGTCACGGAATGAAATTGCATGTTCGCTTGGCTCATCGTCAGCGAAAATCGCCTGAGTGTGAACACAAAAAACGTAGCGAAAAACGCTGGTGAATAACGGCTGGCGAATATTCGTCCCTGTGTGTACGGGCCTTGATGCATCCACTTGTAGATGACTAGATCCATCTGCGTCTTCCGTTTCCTCGTCTGAGCTGGTATCTGGCATAAAAAGGAACTCCAGTTTTGCTTGCCATTTTTATTGCATCGGTAATGTCAGGTTTGGGTTGTGAGGGGTTGTGAGCTAGTGGGAGAGACTGTAAACAGAGAGCTCTCAGCAATGGGTAAGGGCCAACAGTCCCGCCCACAAATTTCTAATGAACTGCTGCTGCTCTGCAGAAAGTAGGTGAAAATGACCATTTTCATTTTATTTTGGGTAAAACGACAAAATCATGATGAAAAGATCACCGGGAACTCTTTTAAAAAGGGATGGAACAATGACTAGAGTGGGACTTTAGTGTAAATTTCTTCATTGTTTTTTATTATATTAGTCATTTGCCTTTTGTTTTTTGATACCTTGGTCTTACCTCTAATTTTTTGTACTCGTGTCCTCCGTCGCCCCCTCAAACGTCTATTCTTTTCCTTTTTTCCCCCTCAAATCACCTCCTTTCTTATCTCTCCCCTGCCATTGCTCCCTCCTCTCTTCTACCTTTGCTTTGTCATCTTTTCCTTAATCTCTTTCATCCCTCCTTACCTCCCAAGGTTGCTCCCTCTGCATCCTTCCTCAATCCCTTTCCTAGTTTTCTTTCCAGCTATTTTCCTCACCCATTCTGCCTCCATTGCCCCCTTTCTGAGGCTCCTACCTTCACCCCCTCCCTCTTCCTCCTCCCTTTCTGCCCAGCATGACGTGAGACCAGATCAAGGAACTGTGTTGCTGGGAGTAACAGGGATTGAGAGCGACGCGTTGGAATGCAACTCCAGCCGAGCTCCCTGAAAACACCAGGAAAAGGAGGAGGAGGAGGTAGAAGAGGTTGAAGGAGGGGAGGTTAGAACAAGTATTTCCACTTTTTTCCTGTCCAGTGCTTCCCTCACTTTCTCATTCTTGGGCTACCCTGTGTCTCTCTTCTCCCTATCCTGTGGGGGTTTCCAACCTGCTCCTTTTTGCTTCCCATGCTCATTTTTTCTTTCACCTCCTATTGGACCCTCAGTGGTTATTGATCGATTTTTCATTTTCACTCCATCCTTTCTTATCTTTGGTTGGACTCTGGAATTTTCTCTAACTTGGGACCTCTGTTTAACAGCCATCAGTCAGGCCATACAAGCGCCGGTCTGTTTGTCTGGCTGTTCACAGAGCAAACAGCAATGAAAGCGAGAGGGGGAGACAGGGAGAAAGAGGGCAAACACATGGAGATGAGGACAGAAACTCACATACATTGTAACGTGCCACCGCACACACTCTGCCTCGACATTATCAGCAGAATGAAAGTGCTTCATGGCAGTATTTGAATGAGACAGAAAAGAGCCCTATTCAGCCCTGGTGCCGGCTTTTATTAACACTGCGCGTCATTGAAGCGACATCAACCCCCCCCTGACTCACAGCCTCTGTCTGTCACCACACACACTCGCAGGTACACACATTCACAGCCTCTATCACCACACACACTCTTACAGGTGCACACACACACACGCATACGAACAGGGACATCTTCTGTTCAGGTATGATGATGATGACGGTGCCCCCACCTCTTTTCTTTTCTTTTGACACCCCAACACCACCACCCTTTTTTTTTTTTTTTGACTCCTCCTCACTGGTGGGCCTTTGTTGCCTCACCCCCTCCTCCTCTTGTCCTTTTCCACCACCTCACTTTCCCTTCCTCTCCCTCACTCTCACTGACTGTTTGCCTCTGAATGGAAACACGCACAGATGCGTAAAGGGGCGGTCAAACCGCACTTCTCCGCCGGCGGCAGCCTCAGCATCACTGGCTCGGCTGGTTTTAAAGCCTCAGAAACTGGAACAAGCCACTACCTTGTTTTTTGGACTTCTTTTTTCTTTCTTTTCTGACCTCTGCGAGCGACCCCTGGCGCGGAAACGAGGAGCCCACCTGTAGGCGGACCTTTCTATTGCGCAGAGCGCCCGGTGAGACCTGGGGGGTCCCAGGAGCCTGGACGGGAGGACGCTCGGAGGGAGCGCGGGGTGTGAGTCAGGGGAGGACACGCTTTCTCCTCCTGATGTCCCGGCACGGATGCGTGGACGCTTGCCTCCTCTGCACCCCCCCCCCCCCCCCCAGCTGCTGTTGCTTGTCTGTGGGGTTCCAGAAATAGCAGCAGCTCGTTTAGAGGTTGATAAGCGGCGTCTTATATGACATTTGTTTGTGGTAGTTACATTTTCAGCAACTAATCCGCCCTCTTTGTGTGTGATATATGTTTTTAATATCCTGCTCTCTCATTGCCTCAGTTCTGAGTCTCCAGCTTTGATGCCCCTGTTGGAGCCGCACTAATTAGCAGCCTGATTGACAGCCCGGTAATTGGATTTATTTCATATCCGCTCCTTGAAGTTGTGGAGCCTCTTAAGACACGAAAAGAATGGTTTCTCTGACTTCTCCGCTTTAGAAAACAAAGCATAACTCTAGACTTATAGGGATTTGCGCTGGGGAGACATCAAGTTATTTTTATTCAGTTTGGGATGCTCCACTGATTCTCCGTCCAAATATTTCCGGAAGACTCTTGGTGCTCCACTTTAAAACCTAAATAAAACCTTCAAAGTTATAAAAATGGTCCCATTATAGGAGCAACCTCTCATAAATAGGTTATCTCTGCCCTTAAATGTGATGGAAAAGATTGCTTTCTACCATGTGGTTTTCTCATTTACTTTAAAAGTATTTTCCTGACAGTGGTGGCTTTCTTTTAAAAATCAAATGTTTCTGCAGTAGAGGGGTCATATGCCAGAGGACAACAGGTGCCATAATCCACAATGGACAAAACATTGAATTCAGTTTGAAAGGGGAACAAAATAAAACTGTTATTTCTTGGATTTACTCTGACACACTGTGCCTGATTTCATAAGTGGATGTGTCACATTTTAATGTTGCAACATCTGGAACAGCCCAAAAAAACAGGTGTGAGTGGTGCAAATGAAAAAAAAATGTAAATTTAAAATTATATGTAATATTGACTTTGTAGTTTCATTTTTAACTTGTTTATAGTCCTACTTAGGTTTTTTCCACTCCATTTTTAATTCTTGGTTTGTGTGAGGCAACAGGTACAGGTAGCTCAAAGCTGCTCAAAGAGTATGAAAATACTTTAAACTTGACTGACCTTCCAGATAATATATATCAGGGAAAAAAGATATAATTTGCTGACACTCAAAACGTTTAATGAAGAAATAATTTACATCACTATAGGAGGAGGTGGAGGCTTTGTGCAGTTCAAAGGGAAATTAAAATGACTTGAAGGCAGTACTGTTAAAAAAAAACACCCAGGTCTTCACTTTGAGGATGCCAGATCCACACCTCACTGTCGACAAGCAGCACTCATTTTTGATGAGGCTTCATGTGCTCCTCTTTGCACTTACATGCTGTCTGTCTCCTGATCAATCCCAGTGTGATGCTATTTTTTCTGCACATCTCAAATAGAGGACAGAGTGTCATCTTCTGTCAGCATGTCTCCCTTTCTTTGTGATCACTCCCCTCACCTGCTGCCTTTTTCCAGCTTTGTAAGCCGCAGGCTGTTTTTACTTGAACCTTTCTATTTCCACTTTATTAAACCTGTGTGTGTATGTGTGCCTCTTCTTTCCTAAAACCCCGTCTTCACCACAATGCCCGGTGCAGTGTATGGCTTTTTATTCCTATCTGACTGAACTAATGGTTCATATAGGGATGGAAGCCATGCACTGCGCTTGGAGCCCAGAACACTGGACCCATGGACTCAAACTCTTTTTACCTGTCTAACACACACATGCACTCAAAAATGTTCACAACAAAAATGCCCCACATTCACAAAAGACCACAAATATGTGTGCACATGTGGGTGACGGCGAAGGGAAAAGACTGGCAAAAATATGGAAGCGCATGCTCTCCTTGAGTAAACATGCATTCATTTATGCGAATGCATGCAGCATGCATGCATATGTATGCTCAGTGAGAACAGCAACATTCCCGTCAGGGCCCTGCTGCTGCAGAGAGTCGGTTTAAAGCTGTCAAAGTGTATCGGCTGACAGGCGTCTCTCTGAAGTGAAACACACACCTGTCACAGCGTCCTCCAATGATCGATACAGATGACCACAAAGGCAAGTCAACATGTTGATTTAACCGAAACGAAGTAATTCAGACTGTATTTGTTTTTTAATAAAGATGAAAAATGAATTTAATTTTGCTCTTCTGCTCACTATTTGTTTTCAGAGTTCCACAAGCATGACCACAGCCTGTTGGGTCAGAAACAGGTCCCATTGTGCTTTGAAACACATTCAAAAGATGCATTTATTCAAAAATGTAGAATTTAAAAGATGTGTGTGTAGGCCCAATATAGTGTGAAAATATTGGTAAAAAATAAAATTCAAAGCTTATTTAAAATAAAGACCATGAAAACAATGACACAAAAGCATTAGAAAATAGAAAGTAACAACAAGTATTGCACCTTTGTGCGACCTTTGCAATCAGCCCTCAAGCAAAATGAAACAAGAATCTAATGTGGGTGATAGAATCCATTATCATCTATAAAACTAAACTTGACCTACAACTGGCATAATTTTGTCATTTTTCTCAGAAAATTTGTGTTTTTTCAATTTCATTGACCATAAAAAGTAACAATATTTAGGTCTCAACTGGACAACAGAGGTGCAGATTAAAACACAGATGTCAGCATTCTTTTAATCCATACAATGGACTATTTGCCTTTTCATATTCAAAACAGTCGCTTTCTGCAAGTCATCATACTTTGAAGAAACATCTGAAGAATATAGCAGTGAATGCATCCCACAGGAATTAAGCTTTTTCTGGTGAAATTTTTGATATTAGGCACTTTTTATTTTACATTAACCTTAATCTAAAATGATATTATCCATTCATAGAACAGAATTTTTTAATGGCGTTCATCATGGACTATTAAAATATTCCTAAAAATGTTAGGTAGTTTGATTGATTAGATCAGGATTGCATGTATATAAAACCACATGGCTCTTTGATTACACTGTTGTTGTTGTTTTTTAATCCATTGATTTTTAATTCTTTGAATGGTATAGTTTTTAATGTGTGTGTGTGTGTGTGTGTGTGTGTGTGTGTGTATGTGTGTGTGTGTGTGTGTGTGTGTGTGTGTGTGTGTGTGTGTGTGTGTGTGTGTGTGTGTGTGTGTGTGTGTGTGTGTGTGTGTGTGTGTGTGTGTGTGT